>SJYX01003257.1:317064-413937 GCA_006410675.1 Oreotragus oreotragus
GTAAATTGAAAGTACTGCACCTTTGGTTGCCCTCCTCCCTGAAGAAGGTGGACGAAGGTGTTTCTGTCCTTCCATTCAGTCATGGTATTGGTGCGGAACAGTGACAACAGCCTGTCGTAGAACAGGCTTATCTTTGGAGGGTGACGGTGGTGAAATCAGTTAATTAAAAAGTGACTTACTCAATTACTTGTAGAAAAAGTCCGCTTTCAGTGAAGAAATTAGGTCTTAGTTTCCATGGGAAATGCCAGGAACTGGGCAGGACATTAAGAGCAGATGGTTCCTGAAGCTTTAGAAGAGGCCTTTGTAGCACCAGCCATAAACAGCATCGACGTTCAAATGCCTGCTATTAGTGAGACCCCAGTGCCTCCTGTCTTCCCAGGATTGCCATGAGAAAATCAGAGTGCTCTCGCAGCAGGCAGCTGCCGTGGTCAAGCAGGAAGGGGGTGACAATGACCTCATTGAACGCATCCAGGCTGATGCCTACTTCAGTCCAATCCACTCCCAGTTGGACCATTTGCTGGATCCTTCTTCTTTCATCGGCCGTGCATCCCAGCAGGTAAGCATCAGAACGTTTCCACGGGGCAGCAGTCCTCCCCAAACACACTCTGTTTACACTGCTGGGCTGCAGAGCCTGGAGTACAATCTATGTTTCTGCTTCATAGGAGTTATGATGAGAATGGGGCTAGTTAGAATTCAGGGCAGGTTGCTGCCTAAAACTTAAAGTGAAAGTCGCTCATTTATGTCCGATTCTTTGCAGCCCCGTGGACGAAACAGTCCATGGAGTTCTCCAGACCAAAATACTGGAGGGGGTAGCCTTTCCCTTCTCCAGGGGATCTTTCCAACCCAGGGATTGAACCCAGGTCTCCTGCATTGCAGGTGATTCTTTGCCAGCTGAGCCACAGGGCAATCTAAAACTTAAAATTTTGGTTATTTTGAGAATGCCTTAAATTCATTTCTTCCTGAGGATTTTTCTGAATTCTGCTTTGGTCTGGAGCCTGTGGTGTTATGGACAAAGATTGGGTTTTACTGTCAGGTAGCTCCGAGTTGAGGCTTCCTGGGTAACTTCAGTTGGTAAAGAATTCACCTGCAATGCAGGAGACCCCGGTTGGATTCCTAGGTCAGGAAGTTCCCCTGGAGAAGGAAGAGGCTACCCACTCCAGTATTCTTGGGCTTCCCTGGTGGCTCAGATAGTAAAAAATCCACTTGCAATGCGGGAGACCTGGGTTCCTGTCTCTTATACACATCTAGATGTGTATAAGAGACAGGCACAGTACAGTGTGATGCGTGTTAGAATATGTACAGGGTATCTTTGCGGGGGCAAAGGCGGGGGTTGGGGGGAGTCGAGGGGAGCTTCACAAGGAGGCATTGCTGTAGACTGAAGAAATCTAGGCATTTATCATGTGAGACAAAATTGGAAGCACGTATAAGGCACAAAGGCAGGAGAAAGAATGGTTTGGAGAGTTAGTTACTGGTAGTCAGGTAGCCCTGGAAAATGAAGTCCGTGGCAAGAAATGAGGTGGGAATACTCGTGGAAAGTAGCCAGTTTATGAAGGGCCTTCTGGGCCCTGAAAACGAAGGTAGATGTTGTTCTGATGGCAGGTGGTGTCAGCTGTGGTATCTTGGCATAGTGACCTCTTGATTAGGTCCAAGATGGATCAGGATAATTAGTAGTTACTAATAAGGTACCAGCATGCACGTGACTTTCTACTTTATCTATATACTTACTTGAAAGCAGATTCACTCTCATTTGCTTGTATTTTGCTGGAATTTCTTGAGAGGAAATGATCAGTAGTTAAAGCCAACTCTCTGGATTGTGTTCGTAATCCAGGATTTATGGAAATAAAATGTGAACTCATTCGGAAGTCAGCCATCGGCTGTATTTTAGCAAACTGTGACCTAGTCAGCTGTGCCCACTAAAACACCCTGCAACAGTTTGGAGAATCAGTTATAAGACAGGATGCTGGTCAGAACAAGTTAGGAGGCTGCTTTATAAACCCACGCCCACGCTGGCATAGCGCCAGTGTGACTGGAGAGGATGTGCTCAGAGACTGGCCTGGGCAGTTGGCTGGAGTGGGGGTTTAGATGGTGATGGGGTGCTGGTGCCCTTTCCTGAGGCAGGAGCTACAGGAGAGGAAGAGCAGGGTGAGGAGCAGAGCGGGAGGCAGTGAAGCGTCTGCATTAGGTCCTGGGCTTGCGGAACCTACTGATGAGCCGGGTGGAACTCTCCAAATAGGTGTATGGCCTGGCACCTAGACAGGTGGTCTGGGCAAGAGGTGGTAGATTCAAGGGTCATCAGGATATTGAGGCTGTTGAAGGGAATTGTCCAAGAGGCACATCTGGCATGAGACGTCAGTAGGGCAGCTCCTTGAGACACACCCTGCATTTCACGGAAATTGTTATTTGTTTTAAGCGATAACTGAATTGGCTGTTTGTTTTTCTAGACGTATCTGTTTGGCGGAGGCGTTTCTCACTGCAGATACTATACTGAATACACTGCAGAACATTTCTGAAGGATTGGTGGTATACCCCAAAGTAAGAGGCCTCGCTGAAAAGCACAGCATTCAGGAGGGTTTGGAGTGTGGCAGGGAGTGGGACCTTGTGCTCTGGAGTGAGCGTGTTGGAGGAGCACTTCCCAGCCAGAGCTTACTCTCCGCGCTGTGACACGAGCTCTCGGGAACAAGTCTATGAAATTCGCAGACCGGTTTATAGACCAGGGAGGAAGCAGTACTTTGAATTGACTGAAAACTGTCTGCAAGCCTGAGTCATCAGCTCTGCTGTGGCTGGCAGGGTAGACTGTTCCACTGGCCCGTTTGTAGGTACCTGAGGCGGATCGGTTTGTTTCCATTCTGTACTCAGCTCCTGAAGTCAGGCCCCGAACTGGAGCAAACTCGAGGTTTGAGGAGCTTTTCTGATGAAGTCAGTATCCCTTTTTAAAGTCAAAATAATACTCTGGAGTATGAGAAGACTTTAAAAATACAGTATAGAATAAGACAAATTCTTCTACCCTCTTTCTTCGTGGACATGGGAGAACACGTCCCCACTGTGCCTGATTTTGGTCATGGTTTACGTCTTACTGTGCGTATGACTTTGTAACCTGAGGCATCCTTCTTGGCGCTTCACTCTTCCAGGTAATTGAGCGGCGCATCCGGCAGGAGCTGCCTTTCATGGCCACAGAGAACATCATTATGGCCATGGTGAAAGCTGGGGGTAACCGCCAGGTGTGTAGCCCCTTGCGTTCCTGAGTAAATTGAAAGTACTGCACCTTTGGTTGCCCTCCTCCCTGAAGAAGGTGGACGAAGGTGTTTCTGTCCTTCCATTCAGTCATGGTATTGGTGCGGAACAGTGACAACAGCCTGTCGTAGAACAGGCTTATCTTTGGAGGGTGACGGTGGTGAAATCAGTTAATTAAAAAGTGACTTACTCAATTACTTGTAGAAAAAGTCCGCTTTCAGTGAAGAAATTAGGTCTTAGTTTCCATGGGAAATGCCAGGAACTGGGCAGGACATTAAGAGCAGATGGTTCCTGAAGCTTTAGAAGAGGCCTTTGTAGCACCAGCCATAAACAGCATCGACGTTCAAATGCCTGCTATTAGTGAGACCCCAGTGCCTCCTGTCTTCCCAGGATTGCCATGAGAAAATCAGAGTGCTCTCGCAGCAGGCAGCTGCCGTGGTCAAGCAGGAAGGGGGTGACAATGACCTCATTGAACGCATCCAGGCTGATGCCTACTTCAGTCCAATCCACTCCCAGTTGGACCATTTGCTGGATCCTTCTTCTTTCATCGGCCGTGCATCCCAGCAGGTAAGCATCAGAACGTTTCCACGGGGCAGCAGTCCTCCCCAAACACACTCTGTTTACACTGCTGGGCTGCAGAGCCTGGAGTACAATCTATGTTTCTGCTTCATAGGAGTTATGATGAGAATGGGGCTAGTTAGAATTCAGGGCAGGTTGCTGCCTAAAACTTAAAGTGAAAGTCGCTCATTTATGTCCGATTCTTTGCAGCCCCATGGACGAAACAGTCCATGGAGTTCTCCAGACCAAAATACTGGAGGGGGTAGCCTTTCCCTTCTCCAGGGGATCTTTCCAACCCAGGGATTGAACCCAGGTCTCCTGCATTGCAGGTGATTCTTTGCCAGCTGAGCCACAGGGCAATCTAAAACTTAAAATTTTGGTTATTTTGAGAATGCCTTAAATTCATTTCTTCCTGAGGATTTTTCTGAATTCTGCTTTGGTCTGGAGCCTGTGGTGTTATGGACAAAGATTGGGTTTTACTGTCAGGTAGCTCCGAGTTGAGGCTTCCTGGGTAACTTCAGTTGGTAAAGAATTCACCTGCAATGCAGGAGACCCCGGTTGGATTCCTAGGTCAGGAAGTTCCCCTGGAGAAGGAAGAGGCTACCCACTCCAGTATTCTTGGGCTTCCCTGGTGGCTCAGATAGTAAAAAATCCACTTGCAATGCGGGAGACCTGGGTTCCATCCCTGGGTTGGGAAGATCCCCTGGAGAAGGGCATACAAACCCACGCCAGTTTTCTTGCCTGGAAAATCCCCATGGACAGAGGAGCCTGGCAGGCCACAGTCCATGGGGCCACAAAGAGTTGGATACAACTGAGCAACTAAGCGCAGCACAGTAGCAGCTCCGGGTTCAGTCTTGACTTCCTGCTTTTACTGGCCGATGGGATAGACTGAAAGGCCTAGGTTGGTGCATAGTAAGTATTCAGTAAACATTTGTCACTTTTCCTCATGGCCTTTTGAAGATTACAAGGGCTAATTCAAAAATATTTATTGAGTGCAGACTAGGTGCTTAGATTGTGTTTGGGTGCTGTGTTTAATTCTGGTGCTTTAAAGATGAATAGATAATCCTTATCTTCAGGGAACTCAAAACTTAACGGTAAAGGCTTGTAAATAGGTCAGTGTGATACCAAGTTCATGCAAGAATTGAGGGAAGCACACCTTTTTTAGGATCACAAAAGAGACAACCCTAGGGTAGTAGAAGTTGGAAAAGACTTCTCAGAAGACATGATATCTGAGCTGAATCTTAAGGACAAGTAGGAGTTACTTGTAGGGAACACCAGGATGTGAAGAGACGACAGATGCATGGATGTCCAACATGGGAGAGAGTTGCCAGATTGTCAGGTGCCCCCAGAGTAGCTAGGATTAATGTAGAAGACAGATGGGAACCTATCATTTATATTCGAGACACTCTGATGTGCTAGATTTGAAGGACTTAAACTGGAGGTGAGAAGACCAATAAGGAGGCTGCTGCAGCGGGTGAGCAATTGGTGACGAGGGCTTTGAGCCGAGGCTTGGTTAGACAGATGCACACAGGGCACAGGTCCGAGGGCTGTTAAGGTAAGTTAGTCACTTGGAACCTGGTTGAAGGGGGAGGAAGGAAGGGGCATGATGATTGTAGCTTTGGTAATGGGTGGAGAACGGTGAGACCAACTGAAAGGATACAGCTGAGGGGGCGGGGGGGGTGTGGGGGGCGCCGTGGCAGGGTGGGCAGCAGCCTGCTGGGGCAAGCTGCCTGTGTTTAGGGAGAGATTTCTGCAGGGAGTTGAGAAAAATAGAAGCTCAGCGGTGGCATAAAAGTTTGTCCAAGTAAGTCTCTGTGTTATGAAGTGACATTGAAAAAAGGATTCTCAGATTTCTCAAATTTTAACGTTTTCTTCTGTCTTGCATTTGCTTTCCTCTTTGACAGGTACAGAGATTCTTAGAAGAGGAGGTGTGTCCCCTGTTAAAACCATATGAAAGTGTGATGAAGGTGAAGGCAGAATTATGTCTCTAGAGTCGGAAGAGAATTATTAAACAAAAACCATTGTTGGCTCTGTTAACTTTTATTGCCGAGTCATAAAAACTGTTAATCTAGTGCCATATTTTATTTCAGGAACTGTTACCATAAATTAGTACAGCACTTTTTTTCTTTCCATGGTGCTTTCACATTTCTCCCATTTGCAATGCAGAAATAAATGGCATTGTAGTTGGACTCTGTTTTTCACAGCAACACAAATGTAGCTCATAGTTTGCACTCTACTCTTTCAAGGCACATTTTCCAGCTAGTCTAATCCTTTTTACATGTTCACTTGATTGCAAGATGGTGAACAAATTCTTGGTCTTCTCTTCTGAAAGTGAGTTTTATCTGGGCCTTGCAAAATAATCTGGATTCAGTGATTCATTATGGCCACCTACCTACATTTCAGTTGTATTTGATGAGAATAAGTAATGAAATTTAGAGCTGCGATAAATTGTCAAAGAAACTGATGTGATCTTCAGGCTGACTCAGCTGAAGTTGTGCCCAGCTTCATTTGCTCTTTGGATAGGGCTGTCTGTCAAGGAGATGCTAACTGGATGTATTGATCTCATCGAGGAATTTGACAAGCTCTGATCCTGACAGCTGACTGAACCAGCTGCTGTCAGAGGTGAGAGAGAGTGGACAATCACCCCCCTGGAAGGAAAGCACTATTGTTAGGCCATAGGCTTCTGTCCTGGGCCCTGCCTCATTCTGCATATTTTTCCAGCAGAGATGAAAAGGAAGAAAGCTTATTTCTCAGGTTTGCAGAAGACACAAAACTTGGACAATTAACCAAGGCATTTATTTGGTAAGATAATTAAGATGCCATCCAAAGAAAATAGATTAATATGCGTGGCCAAAATGAAGAAGGAAAAAATTAAGGTAAATGTTAAGTTAACCTTCAACTCAGTATGAACCAGAAGTGGTTGCCAATGAGATCAGAGTTTTAGGGTATGTTGATGGTAGTGGTATCAGGCGAAGCCATTAGTCTCCGTGTTCCAGGCTCCTGGCATTGGGTTCAGTTTCAGACACCCCATCTGAGGAACAGAGATAAACACGAGATCCAGCCTCCAAGGAACATGTGAGTGGTGAAGCAGTGTTAAGGCTCAGACCTTGTAAGAGAAAACTTGCCATTGCTTCAAATATTGTCTTGAGGAAGAGAGACCCAGTTGAGACCCGTCCATACCTGTGGTTGAGAGTCTAAAGCAGGTTTGGGCCCAGACTTCGGAACTGCTCTGAGTTAGTGCTTCTCCCCGCTCTTCCCCCTCAGATCACCTAGTAATCGGGAGTGGGGGTGTTGTGAGGGTGGAGCGGCTGAATCCTCCCCAAGTGTATCAAATCAAAGGCAGCCCAAGGTGAAGAGCTCGACCTATTGGGAAGAACAGCAAGACGTGATCCTTAAAGTCAAATCTAAAGTACAGTTCAGGGTGACTGGCAGGCCTGGACCACCTGGAGCCATGTGGCATTTCACTTCTTCCAGAAACAGTTTGATTTCTCTGTTAGTCCTCTCTTGTGAGAGTCTGAGAGGGATGTTTGAAACTACTAGGTCTGTGACCCAAGTGATTAATCACAGAGTGCTATTCAGACACCATCTACTTCCTTCTCCAATATGGGCTGCCAGAGAGGAAGCAGGTACTATCAGAGCATCTGTAATCTGAGAGCTTCTAGTACATACCACACATGGGAGAGGGGGAGAGATATTGGACACCATGGGTTTTAGTTAATAAATTTCCTCATAGCAAATAAGGAAATAGTATGCCAGTCTTGTTCTGACAATTCTGATTGCTAGTGATCTGTGGTTTGGCTGGTTTTCTTTTCTGGGCTGTTGGAGTGGGTGGATTTCCTTTTTTTCATTCTCTTTTGGTTTTTTTTTTTTTATATACTTGTGATATATTCTTAAGTGCAATTTCTTATTTTAACATTTTTATTAAAGACATTTGGGTGGGTGGCAGGTTGGCTGAGGAGAGAACATGGCATCTTGAAGATTAGATTGAATTCAGTTAACCAGTGATGCAAGAAACCCCAGGATCTGAACCACCAGAAATTAGGGTCTGGGCAGGCTATGAGACCAGCTGCAGTCAGACACCTGGGCAGTCACTGCCCTCTTTCCCTGAAGTGAAAGTGAAGTCGCTCAGTCGTGTCTGACTCTGCGACCGGTGGACTGTAGCCCACCAAGCTCCTCCGTCCATGGGATTCTCCAGACAAGAATAGTGGAGAGGGTTGCAATTTCCTTCTCCTCTTTCCCTACTACTACTAAGTCGCTTCAGTCATGTCTGACTCTGTGCGACCCCATAGACGGCAGCCCACCAGGCTCCCCCATCCCTGGGATTCTCCAGGCAAGAACGCTGGAATGGGTTGCCATTTCCTTCTCCTGGCTGATGGTAAACCATGTGACAGCCAGGAGAGCCTGGTGTCCTGCAGTGGAAGCACAGAGGTTAGGTGCCTCCAGAATAGTGATGTAAACCCAGGGTCTGACGTGAAGAAAGAACTCCGAGAATGTCATTTTCCTTTCCAAGCCCAGGAGAGCTTGCCAACCTTCCTCTTGATGGTTAGTTGGGGAATAGGCTGAGATGCTGCTGCTGTTGGTTTGGTCTGCCTACCAGGGGTAGGTGCATCCTAAACTTGAACCAACCAGAGAATGGAGGACATGTCAACATCAAAAATGAATAGTAAAAAAGTTTTTAAAAAAGACTAGAAAGCTACATAATGAAATAGTGTGGTTTCTTGGATAATAAGTTAAGGGGATTTTCTTGCAGTTTCATTGAGATATAATTGACATACAGCTCTGTATAATTTTAAGGTGTGCAGCATAATGACCTCACAATAAGTAAACATAAATTTTTTAAATTAAAAATATTTTTCTAATGAGAACACTTGGGATTTACTCTCCTAACAGCTTTCATGTGTAACATACAGCAGTGTGAATCACGGTCTCCCAGGTGGTGCAGTGGCAAAGAAGTCACCTGCTAGTGCAAGAGGCGGAATAAACTCAATTTTGATTCCTGGGTCAGAAAGATCCCCTGGAGAAGAAAATGGCAACCCACTCCAGTATTCTTGCCTGGGAAATCCTGTGGAGAGAGGAGCCTGGTGGGCCACAGTCTGTGGGGTTACAAAGAGACACGACTTAAGTGCACACATAAACAGTGTTCATCATATTTATCATGTTGTATAATATACCTGGGTCAGAAAGATCCCCTGGAGAAGAAAATGGCACCCCACCCCAGTACTCTTGCCTGGAAAATCCAATGGACGGAGGAGCCTGGTGGGCTGCAGTCCATGGGGTCGCTACCAGTCGGACAGACAGCGACTTCACTTTCACTTTTATCTTTCATGCATTGGAGAAGGAAATGGCAACCCACTCCAGTATTCTTGCCTGGAGAATCCCAGGGATGGGGGAGCCTGGTGGGCTGCCGTCCATGGGGTCACACAGAGTCGGACACGACTGAAGTGACTTAGCAGTTTAGCAGCAGCATAATATACCCCTGCTGCTGCTGCTAAGTCACTTTGGTCATATCCGACTTTGTGCAACCCCATAGACAGCAGCCCACTAGGCTCCCCCATCCCTGAGATTCTCCAGGCAAGAACACTGGAGTGGGTTGCCATTTCCTTCTCCAATATACCCCTCATTCTTCTTTATAAGTGGAAGTTTATACATTTTGGGGGGCAGGGGCGAACTGGTTGGCATGTAGAACTTCCCAGACCAGGGGTTGGACCTGTGCCCCATGCGGTGGAAGTGCAGTCTTAACCACTGGGCCACCAGGGAAGTCCAAAGACGTTTGTACCTTTTGACTGCCTTCAACCAGTTCTCCTTGCTCCCACTGCTTACGTCTGGTAACCAAAAGTCTGATGTTTTTCCTATGAGTTTGTTTTTGAAATATAATTGTCCTACAACACTATGTTAATTCCTGTTGATCAACATTGATGTAATATTTTTATGCATTTCAAAGTGATAGCCACAATATCTAGTTATGATTTATCACCATAAAAGACATTACACATTTATTAACTATATTCCTCACACTGTACATTTCATACCCATGACTCACTTATTTTGCAACTGGAAGTTTGTACCTCTTAACTTCTCTCTCCTTACCCCCTCCCTCCTGGCAACCACCTGATTATTCCCTGTGACTCTGTTTCTATTATTATGTTCTTTTGTTTCTGGATTCCAAATATAAGTGAAACCCTACAATGTTTGTCTGCTGACTTACTTCACTTAGTATAGTAATCTCCAAATCCATCCATGTTGTTGCAAATAGCAAGATTTCATTCTGAGTAATATCCCATTGTGTCTTTACCACATCATCGTTACGCACCTATTGATGGGCTCTTGGGTTGCTTCCATATTTTGGCTATTATACATAATACTGTGATGAGCATAGGGGTGCATATATCTTTTCTAATTAGGGGTGGAATTGCTAGATCATATGGTAGTTCTATTTTTAATTTTTTGAGGAAACTCCATATTGTTTCCTATAGTGACTGCCCCAATTTATGTTCCCCATAACAGTGCAAATTATTTTGCATGTAGCTATCCAGTTTTCCCAACACTATCGAAGAGGCCGTCTTTTCCCCATTTGTGTTCTTGCCTCCTTTGTTGTAGATTAATTGTCCATATGCGTGGACAATTTCCGGGCTCTCTGTTCTGTCCATTGGCCTACAGCTCTGGTTTTGTGTCAGTACTATACTGTCTTGATTACTATAGCTGTGCAGTATCGTTTGAAATTAGGCAGTATGATAACTCCAGTTTAGTTCTTTCCTAGCATTGTTTTGGCTATTTGGGATGTTTTGTGTTTCCATGCAAATTGTTCTAGTTCTGTGGAAAATGTCACTGATATTTTGATAGGGATTGCATTGAATCTGTAAATTCCCTTGGGTAAGTATGGTCATTTTAACAATATTCTTCCAATCCATGAACATGGTATATCATTCCATCTGTTTGTATCATCCTCCATTTCTTTCAGCAGCATCATAGTTTTGCAAGAACAGGTCTTCTACCTCTTTAATCAGACTTATTCCTAGGTGTTTTATATTGTTTTTTTTCTTCTGTGCATTTTTTTAATGCAATTTTAATTTAAATTTTAGAAAAGTTTTAGATTTATAGGAAAACTGCATATAAAATAGAGAAAGTTTCCATATATACTGATTGGTTTCCCTTATTATTAATTCATATGTACCGTTTCACAGTTATTAACCAATTTTGATATATTAAAGTCCTTAATTTTGATCTAATAACCTTTTTTTGTTCCAGGACTCTATCTGGAACAGAAATTATATTTACTGAAATTCATAATTCCCTAGTGGTCCATAAGTTAGGACTCTGCACTCTCACTGATAAGGGTCCAGATTCAATCCCTGGTTGGGGAACTAAGATCCCACAAAAGGAAAAAGATGAAAAATACTGGAATTATTATTAGAGATAAAGACAGAAAATTTAGCTGTTTCTGAATGTGTGTGTGTGTGCTCTCACTTCAGTTGTGTCCGACTCTTTGGGACACCATGGACTATAGCCCACCAGCCTGCTCTGTCCATAAAATTCTCCAGGCATGAATACTGGAGTGGGTTGCCATTTCCTCCTCCAGGGGATCTTCCCAACCCAGGGATCGAACCCTAATCTCTTACATCTCCTGCCTTGGCAGGTGGGTTCTTAACCACTAGCATCACCATAACTAGAAGTAAAAGCAAAATTTGGATTTTCAGTTCTGGATCTGGTGTGACCCTATGCTTACTTCATTAAGTGCTGTGTACTGTACAGAAAGACTTTAGAGGCCAAATTTTTGGAGAGGGTTGCGGGGGGGTGATTTAAGTGGTAAGTATGGGTGGTAATTTGCCCTGGTGGTTAAGTACAATCATGAAATGTACAAACTCAAGAAGGAACTGAGCTGGATTTCTGGCCCCGATTTCAACATGAGCACTTCAGAGGATGAGGTGATGTGTTGGTGACTATTGGACAAAAGGTCAAATGAGAGCTTTGGGTGGCACGAAACAGGAGGCCCTCTATATCTTCTTGTGTAACAAGGTCCTCTGGCCTTAGAAAAGTCAGTTAGAGCTGCCCTTTCAGATTCGAATGCCTTAATTTTGTACTGAAAGTTCTCTTATATTGTGGTGGTAGTTGGCCTTCCTCCTCCATAGTGGGTCAGAAGTTGTGGCCAGGTGAATGACTCCCAGAGCAAGCTGGTATGGCAGGAGGGGCTCAAAGGAGTACTTGGAAGCTACTGCAGACCCCTCTTGTAAGGACAGGACTTTCCCCGTGGGAGTTTCCTAGGAAATAATAAATTCCTATCAATGGAGATACAGATGAGGTTGAGAGGGAACCTGGAGCCACGAATGCTTCAAAAGTCAAGTTTCCATCCACAAATGATGTAGCCTTTCATTGATATGGCTCGAGGGCACTGAGAAGTTTAAAACTCTGGGAAAGTGTTACCCCTCGACAGGGCTTCATAAAGCTGTAACAAGGATAGTGCCAGGGCCAAGGACAGTTGACCCTTGAACCACAGGGGGCACTGACCTCTGTGTGGTTGAAAATCCACTGCTGCTGCTACTGCTAAGTCACTTCAGTCGTGTCCGAATCCACATATAACTTTAAAGTTGACCCTCTGTTTCTGCAGTTCTTCAGCCACTTATCACTTCTCATGATTTTGGCCAAGCTCTCTGTAAAACTGTAAGCATAAAATTCGCCCCGCTTTTTCCACAGGAGTGTCGTGAATAACGTGAATGCGCTTTGTAAAGTGAGGAAAATGCTGAGGCCATGACTGAGAATGCCTTGTGTGCTGTAGACTTCATGTGTGGCTCCCATTAATTCACTGCATTATTCCCGCCTTGAAATACCCTTAGGAATTTGAGCTTAGGTTAATAAGCAGCTCTCAAGCTAAACTGTAGTCTCTCTCTTCTGAGTAGGGTGAAGTTTCTAGAAAAAATATTCTGGTAATTCTGTTGTAGCTTTTGGTGACCTTTCTAAAACATGGGAAGTGCTTTATTTTTAAAAAAAAAACTAGAGCCTGATATCAACTGGAACCTAGATATCAAATGGAGATGGGCCCGGCTACCTTCATGGACTGTTCAGTCATACTGTACTTTAACATTTTCTCAAATAGCAAGTAGTTCTCACAACAACCATAGATTCACATTCTCATTTTATGGGTGAGCCAAAAGTTAGCGTGGTTCATAGACTGAAATGCAGACCTCTGAATACATCCTCACTGTATTATGCCCAAAAGACCTCAACCAATTTGTTACAATTTGTGGCTCCTTCCAAGGCTTGTGAATTATGTTAAGAGTGGGTCAGACTGGTCTAGGACTGGTTTCAGTTCAGTTCAGTCACTCAGTCGTGTACGACTCTGTGACCCCATGAACTGCAGCATGCCAGGCCTCCCATCACCAACTCCCGGAGTCCACCCAAACCCATGTCCATTGAGTCAGTGATGCCATCTAGCCGTCTCCTCCTCTGTTGTCCCCTTCTTCTCCTGCCGTCACTCTTTCCCAGCATCAGGGTCTTTTCAAATGAGTCAGCTCTTCATCAGGTGGCCAAAGTATTGGAGTTTCAGCTTCAACATCAGTTCTTCCAATGAACACCCAGGACTGATAATGTTAAAATGGATACATTTGATAATTAAAAGCCACTATTAAGAAGAGCTTCCTTGGTAGCTCAGTGTTGAAGAATCCACCTGCCAATGCAAAAGATGTGGGTTTGATCCCTGCATGTGGTACATCATCTGGAGAAGGAAATGTCAACTCACTGCAGTATTCATGCCTGGGAAATCCCATGAACAGAGAAGTCTAGTGGGTTACAGTCCATGGGGTTGTAAGAGTCAGATGCGACTTAGCAACTAAACAAGAATAACAGCATACAATAGAAATGAATATATATTTTATTAAACAATGTGTACAAGCATGTTTATAGCACTAGAATAATTTGTAAAATATCAATGTAATGTATCTTGAAAAAGAAGAAATTACTATTAAGTTGGATAACAAAGATGAATATTGATAGTAGAAGATGAATAGAAGATGAAGATGGAGAGTAGGTAGTAAAATGTATCTGTGTTGAAGTGGAGTTTTTATCTTTTGACTAGGTAATGGGTGCTTGATAAATACAGAAGATTATAGTTTATAGATATTTATCCTTTACCCTTTGCATAATGCATATATATAAACACTATGGTGTTATACAAAAATTTATGTAAACACTTAGACTGTTTTTATAATTTATAATTTTGGTTATAATTATAAAACTTTTGAATCACTATGTGGTACATTTGACACTAACATACATTAACTAAAGATAGATTTTAAACATTGAAATTTTGCCATTTGTAACAACACAGATAGGTCTAGAGGGTATTATGTTTGCTGAAATAAGTCAGTCAGAAAGAGATAAACACTGTGTGTTGCCAGTTATATGTGGAATCTAAAATATAAGATGAAAGAGTATAGCAAACAGAACAGACTCATGGGAACAGAAAATGGACCAGCGGGTACCAGTGGGGAAGAGGTGGTAGCAAGGGGAAAGACGGGGATAGGGGATTTACTACAGTTCAGTTCAGTCATTCAGTTAGTCCAGCTATTTGTGACCCCATGGACCACAGCACACCAGGCCTCCCTGTCCATCACCAACTCCAGGAGTGTACTCAAACTCATTTCCATTGAGTTGGTGATGCCATCCAACCATCTCATCCTCTGTCGTCCCCTTCTCCTCCTATTCTCAATCTTTCCAATCATCAGGGACTTTTCAAATGAGTCAGTTCTTCACATCAGGTAGCCAAGATATTGGAGTTTCAGCTTCAACATCAGTCCTTCCAATGAATATTCAGGACTGATTTCCTTTAGGATGGACTGGTCCCTTGAAGTCCAAGGGACTCTCAGGAGTCTTCTCCAACACCACAGTTCATAAACATCAATGCTTTGGTGCTCAGCTTTCTTTATAGTCTAACTCTCATATCCATACATGACTACTGGAAACACCATAGCCTTGAAGAGATGAACCTTTGTTGGCAAAGTAATGTCTCTGTTTTTAATATGCTGTCTAAGTTGATCATAACTTTCCTTCCAAGAAGGAAGCATCTTAATTTCATGACTGCAGTCACCAACTGTGGTGATTTTGGAGCCCCCAAAAATAAAGTCAGTCACTGTCTCAACTGTTTCCTCATCTATTTCCCATGAAGTGATGGGACTGGATGCCATGATCTTTGTCTTCTGAATGTTGAGCTTTAAGCCAACTTTTTCACTCTCCTCTTTCACCTTCATCAAGAGGCTTTTTAGTTCTTCATTAATGCTGTCTAAGTTGATCATAACTTTCCTTCCAAGAAGGAAGCATCTTTTAATTTCATGACTGCAGTCACCAACTGTGGTGATTTTGGAGCCCCAAAAAATAAAGTCAGTCACTGTTCCAACTGTTTCCCCATTGATTTGCCATGAGGTGATGGGGTCAAATGGTGTGATCTTAGTTTTCTGAATGTTGAGCTTTAAGCCAACTTTACTCTTCTCTTTCAATTTCATCAATAAGCTCTTTGGTTCTTCTTCACTTTCTGCCATAAGGCTAGTGCCATCTTCATATGTGAGGTTATTGCTATTTCTCCCAGCAATCTTGATTTCACCTTGTGATTCATCCAGAGGTTATTGATATTTCTCCCAGGAATCTTGATTCCAGCTTGTGCTTCCTCCAGCCCAGCGTTTCTCATCATGTACTCTGCACATAAGTTAAATAAGCAGGGTGTTTGTACACCCATAAAGAAGGCGCTTAAATATTTAGAAAATGAATATCAAGTAAGCCGCTCCTTCCCCACAGCCCTGGAGCGTCTGTCCCACAGCCTGACCACAGATCCACCCCAAATTCCTCTAACTCCTCGGGCTGCAGTGCAGACGGGAGGCCAAGTGGGCCTCGCCAAGCCAAAACTGGGCTTCGAAGGTCACACCTCCCACCCCTACCTCCCGCTGGCAGGGTCGGCTACGAAAAGAGCTTGGTGTGCAGGGTCCAGAGGCTCGCAAGCCCCGCCGCCGCTCCCGCCCAGCGGACCCAAAAGACTACAGCCCCCAGAATGCCCCGCGAATGTCCGCTTGGCCCCGCGCGCGTGCGTGGTGGCGCAGCCAAGCGCTGACAGGGGCCGAGCCGCGCGAGCCAGTGCAGGGTTGGCACCGTGGAGGCAACGGCGGGACAGCTGGACATCCCCCGCGGGGCAGGTGAGTGCCGAGCAAGAGGCTGGTGGCGACCCGCTGGGTCTGCGGGGCCCGGAGCCCACACATGCATCCCCGGTGGAGACGCGGGGGCTGTGGAGAGACCGACTGCCGCACGGACTGGCAGATCGACGGGCAGAGAAGCCGGGAGGCGCTGCCGCGGGCCGGCCGGGCCCTCGCTCGTCAGGCGCACAGGGTGGGGGTCTAGGCCGGCGGTCTCCAGTCGCGGGCTTGCTGAGGTCGGGTGCGGGGCCTGCGAGGCGAGGGCGGTGCTCGGGGCGGGGGTGGCCGCCCGGGGCGGGACCCCACCCCCTCTCCCGACCTCAGCCGGCCCAGCGAGAGGTGGGGGTCCCCGGCGTCCGAGCTGAAGTGCTCTGGGGGCTCGAGGCCGAATACACCCCCTCCCGCCGCTGGGAGCAATTTACAGACACCGCCCCTCACGCCGGGGCCCCTTTCTTTGAAGGAACGGCAGCCTCGGCTACATTTACGGCAGCAGAGTCTTCCTCAGGTGTGACCTGTAACTTGACGTTGAAGATTCGGGTCTGGGGTCAGAACACAGGCTTAGGTTCTGGTCAGACTCAGAACGCACTGTGTTTGTTATGTGTTTTCTAACACTGGAGAAACTGAGGCGCGTGTTATCCGGGGTCAGCCTGTGTGGTTAGGATTGGAATTTTGAAAATTATTCTCATGGAATAATGATGCAAGATGCTTTTTGTATGGGGGGAAAGGACGATTTGAAGTTTCTCTTCCGTGTTTTCCAGTCTTGTGCTGCCTATGCGATTTGTGGTGGGTTTCTGGCCTTTTTTTTTTTTCCTTTCTGGTGAGATGTTTAGAGCTGTCTGGAATATTCTTTACCCTTCTTTCTTATTCTTCCGTGTAAATTCAAGTTTCACAAAAACTGAATTTTCAGCCTTGGCTTGGTTACTTGTAGCTTTTGTGATTAAGTTTGTAGGTAACACATGTATTTCCTGCTGCTTTTTCCTCCTCATCTCTTTTCCATCGTCCAGTTGTCTTTGAATGCTAAGTGATAGTTATATCTTCTTTTTTTATATATGTTTATTTCTGTAGTCCTTGATTAGCTGGTAATTGATTGTAATAAAAGACATCTTTCCTGTATTTTGATAATCCCAGGTGCCTGTAGCCTTTTCATCATTACTTATTACATTAACCTGGGCTTTCACCCACTTCCATATACCCTGTTAAGCACGGGGATGTGAAATCTGGGAGGGAGGGCTGAGGTGGGGTGTTTCTCTTGACCAAATATAGGTAACAGGCGAACAATCCATGAGCATTAACTTTAAATGGCTGTAGGGACTTCTCTGGCAGTCCAGTGGTTAGGACTCCACCCTCTCACTGCTGAGGGCCAGGGTTCAATCACTGGTGAAGGAACTAAAATCCCACAAACTGCATGGCACGACAAAATAAATAAATGACTGTGAACAAAAATTATTTAAATACTAATCTTGTGATTTGGGGAACTTATATAATGAATCTGACATCAGAGTAAAATACTGAGAAAGGACCTCAGGGATCATGTTTTATCATAAAGCCTTCTCTCTGTGCCCAGAGTGGATGCTGGGGGCACCTTGATACCTTTGAAACTTAAACAATGTTCTGTGTGTTTGTGTTTTTTGTTTCTCTCTTCCCAGTTCTCAATGAATATTTTGGCAGGAGCTCAAAATCTGGTACATTTGCTAATTTAAAGCCAGTGTCTTCTGCTTATTCTGCAGTTTGTCTCTCTTCCTTAGCTGGTGACATCACTAATTCTCCACAGCAGCCATTCAGGAGCTCATGTAGTCTGTCACGAGGAAGTGGAATAGCACGGAGGGTGACGCACACAGGAGGAGTAAAGACCCTGTTCCTTTGCCTTCGCATATTACATGTAGAGTGAGACAGGAAATCTGGGTGAAAGCACAGACTACATGGGAAGTTTAGAGCACCAGAGTCCAGGCTTCCACACAGGGTCATAATGACTAGTACCACTTATTGAATGTCTTCTGTTTGCTTAGTGCTGTAACCGTCACAGTGAGGTTATCACTGTCATTTTGTATGTGTGTAAATACAGAGGTTAAGTGGTCTACAGACGTAGTGACAGGGCCAGAATGCAAATTCAGGTCTCTAAGGCTGACACCTCTGCTCTTTGTACTGTGTTGTACTACCCTACCAGCACATACATTCAAATCTTTGTCATTCTTAACAAAATAAGAATGTGGCCACGTTACTCCTTCACAGTGCTGTCTTTCTCCACCTGTTTCCTTTCTCTGCCCTTCTCTTCCCTTTAGTCCTTAGTTTCTTGCAGGCTGGCCTTCAAGAAAGTTCAAGTTCTCATGAACTTCACTTGGCCCTTAATTGAATACCTACTGTATGTACCATCTTCTAGACTTAAAAAGAGGCTGAGATATGGTTCTTGTCCTGAGAGAGTTGAGGAGCTAATGAGGGAGAAAAAGAATTTCATACGTGTCAGTATATGTTAACCCTTGACCAAGCAGTCTTTGCTTTTGGGAGTGGGGGAGGAACAGTTTACTAAGAAGGTGATGTTGGACTGCCAGCAGAGAGAAAGCCTAAGCTGTTGCAGACAGTGGTGTCAGGACTGCACGGTCAGGTGTGGATTTTTAGGGGAAGGTTTGTCTTGCCAGTGTGAGATGATACAGTTGAAACATGTGGCGTAGGCTTTAGAGTCTGACAGGGCTGGCAGCTGAGCCTTAATTTCTTCCTTATACCTGCATACAGTGTCAGCTCTGTCAAGGCAGGGCTTTGTGTTTTTCACCACCTCGCTCCCCTCTTCTGGAACAGTGGTCATTAGATGTTTGTGGTGTGAATACCTCATAGGATGTTGTTCAGCACATGGGAGTTGTTCATACTCCCAGCAGCACAGTGAGACTGAAGTAGTGAGCGGCCATCAGTGTGGTTTAAGAACTGATTTTTGAAGACACCATTGTTTGAAATAGTACAGGTATAATCACCTCCCCTTTCTGAACATTTAGGCTTGTAATTTATGCTCACAATTTAGAAGAGAGACATTCACTTCTTCTCCGAAGGTACAGTTAGCTGATAATTGTGTTTTCACTTCTAATATTATGTCTCTTGTTATAAACACATCTCTGCTTTTTCTAATTGTTTGTGACGTGGGTTTTTTTTTTTTTTCTTGCTAATGTTTTAAATTGTTTTGGGAAGTTTATTTCTTTGGAATCATTACATACCTTTACCAGTAAGAGTAACATGAGAAATGAGATTGAAAGCACCAACCCAGTTATCAGCAGGCTTGTTCTTGGGCAAGGCTTGATTTACAATTAGGGCTAATAGATTTTTTTTCCCCTTAATAAAATCATACGACTGTTCTGGCCTTCCTCGATATCCAGTTAGCCTCCCAGCTAATATTCTGAAGACATGAACAAGGGATGATTTCCCTGTTCTTGTGTTTGAGTTTCATTTGTAAATATCCTTAATTTGTGTGACTTGAGGCTATAGGGTTAAAGTCCAAATACTACCTTTTGTTCCACTTTTGAAGTCAGTAAGATGTAGTAATTAATTAGCACCTACAATAAAGTTCAAATTCTGGCTCTACCACTTTAAACTTTGAAAACTTAACACAAGTAATATAACTTCCCAATGCCTCATTTTGCTCATCTCTAAAATTAGGGTAATTACTCTTACTGTCACCACTCAATAATAGCTAGTGTTTATTGGGTATTTACCATAGACTTGGCATAGCTCTAAGAATTTTATATATATTAACTCAACCTTCACAACCATCCTGTATATTAGTATTATGCCCACTTAAGGTGAGGAAGCGGTGACAAGATGGATACCTTAGAGATGTAATAAAGGTGTTTAATAATCTAATGGTTAGTTATACTAAGTGATCTGTAAAGTTCTCCTCAACTCTGAGATAATGATTCTGTGATTGAAATCTAAGTCTCCAGACTCTGGGCCCTAGAGATTGTTCTAGAACAGACTGTTCTTGCCTTTCCCCACAGTGCCAGCCTGGTTTCCTATTGCCTCCGCCCCACACCCCTGCTTCACCCAGCGCCTTACCTTCTTCACATCACCTTCTCATTGAGCCTTCCCTGAACAGCTGCTTTAAAATAGCAACTTCTTGAAATTGTCTGGTCCTTTTCCTGATTCGTTTTACTCTGTAGTGCTGCTCATCACCTGGCATTCAATGTGGTTTCTTTTTTTTTTTAATTATTTATTCTTGGTTGCACTGGGTCTTGGTTGCTGTGCAGGCTTTCTCCAGTTGAAGCGAGTGGGAATTGTCTTCGTTGTGGTATGCGGGCTTCTCGTTGGGGAACACAGGCTCTAGGGTGCGGGGGCGTTAATGCGCCGCAGGGGCTCAGTTGCTCTGGGGCTTGTAGAATCTTCTTGGGCCAGGGATTGAACCCGTGTCCCTTGCATTGGCAGGCGAATTCTCAACCACTGTACCACCAGGGAAGTCCAGTGGGTTCTTATTTTTTTAATCACCTCTTTCTCCTCTAGAATGCCAGACCCTGGAAAAAAGAGACTTATCTGTTTTGATCATTGCTCATCACTTAGAACACTGCCTGGCACGTAGTCGGCACTCAGTAAATGTATGTGGAATGAATGAATAGTTCCTCAACACAGAACATAAATGTTGAGAGAAAGGACTAGGGAAAGTTTCACAGAAGTGTCATTTAAGCTGAGCACTGCAAGCCTGGTGGACATTTGGAAACGGGAGGTGGCTTTCTAAGCGAGGAAGCAGTATGGATACCAGCAGGGAGGGTATGTGAAGGGAAAACAAGAGCCGAGCCAACAGGTAGATTGGGGACACTGAAGAAGATGAGAGAACCAGATAATTGGGGCTGTGCTTCAGGAAATATTAGTCTAGTGTTTGTTTAACATGAATGGGTGGATGGAGAGTCTGGAGGCGCAGAAACCTGTTAGGAGACTTTTACAGTGGCTCCGAAAAGTGGCCGGATCTGGGTCATGGCAGTGGAAAGAGATGCCTAGAAATATTTTAAAGGTAAAGTCAATAGTCTTTGCAACTCAGTCAGTGTCGGGAACTAAAGAGACATAGGAGCCAGAAATTACCCTAAAGTTAGAATATGAGCGTCCTGAAGAAGAGCTAGAGAAAATCAAAAGAATCATCTGGGATGGAATAAAAATAGATTTGTGTGAGAAATACAGATTTGATGTGTTATGAGATAAGTCAGCTGACATCATCAATAGCAGGAAGTTGGAAATAGCAGGACTGTCATCATGACTACAGATAGAGATATATAGCTTATCTGTATGGCAGTGAGAGCTGAATCCCCAGTAGGGACAGAAATGGATTCCCCAGTAGTAATCCATTAGAAGTGGATTAAAAAAGAGAAGACCGATTTGGGGAATGTTTTGGGGGAGTCTGGAGGAAGAGGAGCCTGCCTAGAAGCGAGTAGAGCGGAAGAACCCGTGTAGTCAGTGTCCTAGGAGAGCAGCTTCAAGGAACGCACGTAGGTCAGCAGATTCAAATGCTGCAGGGAGTTTAAGGAAATGAGGCCAAAGGAAGAGGATTCCATATGGTGACAAGGAAACCACTGGAAACCTTAGACAGTCTAGGCGGTAAGAGGAGAAGTTTCGAGTATGAGCTGCCTGGTGAGGCATGGAAGCAGAATTCTATTCTGCTTTTGAAACTATGGCAGTGAGGCAGGGAGAAAGAGAGAAGTTGGAGACTTGAGTGGGCCCAGGGAGAGCAGCTTTGCTGTGGTTTGTTCTGCTTAAGGGCTTAAGGATGCGGGAGATCTGAGTACCGTGTGCACCAGACGTGAAGCCAGCGGAGAGGAGGGAGAGATCGAAGATGCTGTCAAGGAGGTGGACTGAAAGGTCTTGTGGGTGGAGGAGTCAACCCGGGAAAAGAGGGAGGCTACTTCTTCCCCCAAGAGGAGAGGACGAGTGAAAGAGGAAAAGGTGAAAAGACGGAGCAGTGTTGACTGGGCGAAGGAGGACGCCCAGTTGAGGAAGCCTAGTGACCACAGCTCTGTGAAGGCTGGCAACCAGGCCATCAACTGGGAACGCTGGCAGCAGGGAGCAGTGGTGGGCCTGGAGAAACATGGGAAAGGCTTGAAAGCACTGAGGAAGCATCCGCCAGGTCAGCTAAAGAGGAACGAAGTTGCTGAGCAACAGCGAAGATAAGTAACGCATGTAGCTTGTTTCCTGGTCATGACAAGAGGAGCGTGGGCAGAACCTGAGGAGGCCTTGTGTGGAGCTGGACAAGGCCAGCTTGTCAGTGTCAGTTTCGGTGTCAGCGTTGGCTCAACACGCTCGTGTCATTTCCTATGAGGTAGGAGTTAGTATATGGACCTGGTTGTTGAAATCAGCAGTATTAAGTATGAGATATAAAGAGCTGCCAAGAACGTTGCAGATTATTTCATGGAAGGCAGGCCATTAAAGGCAGGACAGGTATTGTCTGCCTAACTCTGATGTTTTACAACAGCAGGATGACGGCTTCCTCTGACATCTTGCCCGGAATTTCCCATGATGCTGCTGCTGATCTGAGTGCAGTCTGTTTTGCCTGTTCCCAAGTTGTTCCCTGGGGAAGGCAATGGCACCCCATCCCAGTACTCTTGCCTGGAAAATCCAATGGACGGAGTAGCCTGGTGGGCTGCAGTCCATGGGGTCGCTAACAGTCAGACAGACTGAGCGACTTCACTTTCACTTTTCTCTTTCACGCCTTGGAGAAGGAAATGGCAACCCACTCCAGTATTCTTGCCTGGAGAATCCCAGGGATGGGGGAGCCTGGTGGGCTGCCGTCTATGGGGTCACACGGAGTCGGACACAACTGAAGTGACTTAGCAGCAGCAGCAGCAGCAAGTTGTTCCCAAGCTTTTGGTTCTGTTTGAGGTGGGGTAGTGGAAATAGAAGACTTAGCTTCTGGTCCAGCTGCGTCACTACTATATGGCTTTAAATTCATCTTCTGACCTCTTTGGCCACAGTTTCTTTCTTTTGAAAAAAGAGGGAGATGAACGCAAAGGATTCTTCTAACTCCATCATCCCTGACTGTTTTAAGAGTGTTTGTCCCACACCTGGTACTAAAGAAGCTAATGCTCTCTAAATGTAGGTGCAGATTGTAGCATGGGGATTCTCTCCTAATTTGTATTGAATTTGGAATTTTCACAAAAATTTCTGTTTCTCAGGGCTCCCCTGTGGTTCACTGATTAAGACTCCATGCTTCCACTGTAGGGGCTATGGATTTGATTCCTGGTCGGGGAACTAGATCCCACAGGCCGCATGATGCAACCAAAAAAAAAAAGGGCCACTTAGGAGTCACTTCTGACTCACTGATGACTGATGCAAGATGCTTAACCTCTCTGAGCCCCGGTTTCCTCAAGTTTAAAATGAAGAGTGCTTAGCAAGTTTGAGTAAATGCTTAACAAATGTTATTTTTCTTTCATTCTCTCTCCCCTCTAATGACCTCCATCTGCTGACTGCCGCAAAGTACATAGGACTGGATTACCATACTTTAAAGTTAGTAGGGAGGTGTTTTCATCTCTGCAAATGAAAAATTCCCAGTAATGATATAGATGGTATGGCCAAATAAATGACTTAGTTTTTTGAATTCTGTGGTTTGATTATATGGGGAATAGAGATTTCGTTAACTATATTTATGATTTGTTCCTTTTAAGTGCCCTAAGCTTCTATGTTAATATAAAGCTTTATATTTTTTTGTGTGTCCCCCCTCTTTTTTTTTTTTTTTTTTGCCAGTCCTCAAGGAGCTGTATTTTTCTCAAAAACTCTCGTCTACTTTTTTAGAGCTACCTGAATGTTAAGGTTAGCTACCCGTTAATTTACTTCATTTTACTTCTAAGTCGGGTGTTGCCCCCCAGCCCTGGTGGCGGGACTGACAAGATCCATGCACTACCTTGCTTCTTTTTTCCTTGCCACAGTCCAGGTGCTTCCAGGCCGTAAATCTTAGGGGAATGATCCTGCGAGGTACCCAGGGAAGTGCCCAGATGACGTCGGATGGTTTGTTTACAGGAGGACCTGGAGAGAATGGGCCTGGTGTGGAGTCAGCACAGGAAAACCTCAGTACCTGGTGCTGCTGTGCAGGAAAGGGAGGGTGTGCCTAGGCTTGCGGAGTTCTGGAGGGAGGATTCTGCTTCCCTCTTCTGTTTCAGTCTGATCTCTACCTTGCACAGTCAGGCCTAAATCTTGCCTAAAGGAACACTAACTGTGCTCACAAAGAAAATATTGACTCAGGGATGAGGAAGCAGCCCAGCTGTAAGCCTGTGGGAGTGGAGCGCAGAATGGGGTTGGTTCCTAGGTCGTTTTGCTCTTTTGCTAATGCCAGTTTGGGAGGAGGCAACTGAGAATTTTGGATGTGTTTATTCACTAGGCAGATGAAAAATAGTGTGAATAATCATGTGTTTTCAACAAGCATGACTGGGATGACTACAAGTGGGGAGCCAGTTCTAGATTAGTGCCACTAGCCACTTTATCATGATGTTTGATGGCGCTCAAGTCTTCCGGCTTTCTTTCCATATTTTGGTACTTGCTTCATTTAGCAGCCTGCCCTAGGAGAAAGTGGTGGGTTCTGAGGTCTGAAAGAAGGGTGCTATGGCCAGAGCATCACACGAGTGTCAAGGGCTGAGAGATGAGGCTGGAATGGTCAGCGGGGACTACTAGGTCATGCAGTCTCATAAGCCAAGTTAACAAATGTGGGCTTTTCCCCAAAAATTCAAGGGAAGAAAGAGTTTTAAAGGGGAGAAGGAAATTGTTGCATTTAAAAGGATTTCTGTGCAAGGTAGAGAGTAGATGGGGTGTGGAAGGCAGGGGGCAAGACTAGAGAGAGATCCTGTGGAAATCTTACAGTAACTGATGGGGAAGAATGACCACAGCCTCAGCTGAAAAGCAGCAGCAGGTTGAAGAGAAAAAGGAAGCTTCAGAAAACATCAGGAAAGGCCTCAGAGGTGGAGGGTGGAGGTGGGGAGACAGGGACTCCATGGACCTCAATGCCCAGGTCCAGCTGGAGAAAGGAGTGGTGGCTGTGCAGTGATGCCAGCTTCCTGAGGCAGGGTTTCCAAGGGAGCTGACAACTTAGTTCTGGAGTGTAGTAAATCTGAAGGATGTGGAGGAGTGACCCAGTAGGCAGCTGGACATGCCAGCCTGAAGTTCAGAGAGAGGGTGTCCTGGGGATAGAAATTGGCCTCATCTGTCTGTAGATGTTAAATGAAGCCAAGAGTAAACGAGGGTGCAGGGAACCAGGGAGGGTTTAGGACCGACCATTAAGGCACCTTAAGAAGCAACAGGAAGGTGAAGCTGGGAAAGGAGACTTAAGAAGGAGAGCTGGAAGGACCAGAGGAAGCCCTGAGGTTATTACACTGACCCTGGAAAGCGAGTGCTTCAGGAGGAAGGAAGAGGTTACTGCAAGGCATGCTACTGCTACTAAGAGATCACGTGTGGTAAGAACTGAAATGTCTTTGTGGATCTAATGCCCAGCAGCAGTATTGGGGTGACCCTTAGTACACCAGGCCTGTGCTGAGCACTAATAAAGCAGAGACAAACAGAGAAAATGGAAAGAACGTGACACTGGGCATTTCATTTCATATAGCAAAAGTCATCTTGGAAAGGATTGTGAGTATTGTTGAACTTCCTCATACCCATTTTTTATGTTGAATTAAATAGGGAGCACCCCAATCTTTTTTATTCTGTGGCTATATGAAGGTCTTTTTTTAGTGTTAAGCCCTATTTGTTTAAATAGGTAACACATTAAAATGGTCAGAATTCAAAAGTACAAAAAGTTACTAAGTAAAAAAAAATCTGCTACTTAGTTCCTCTCAGGTACAGCCTTGTATTTATGTGAAAATTTCCTCCCTTTTTCTGCACAACTATTTACCATTCCTCTCACTGTTTTTCTGCTTGATTTATTCATTTTGCAGTGTGTCTCAGAGATCATTCCCTATCATTGCACAGATAGCTAACCCATCCTTTTTCATAGCTGCATGCTATTTCATTATATAGTTGTACTAGTTTATTTAACTGGTCCCCAGCTGATGGAAATTTAGATTTTCTAATATTTTACCACCTAAAGTTTTGTTGCCACAAACCATGCTGTAGGGAGTTACCTTGTATGAGTCACGTTTCTTAAGTATAGGATAAATTCCCAGAAGTGGGAATTGCTGGACCAAAGAGCCTCTAGAGGTTTTAATCCAACCTTGCTTATTGGATTAGAAAGCCTGCAGTGAATGGTGGCTATTAATAAGATAAATATGATATAGATAGGTTATATTAGAGAAAAATAGGGGCATCTGACACAGACCAGAAGCAAGGTGGGTGGTGGAAGCTTCCTGGAGGAGGAAATGCCTGAGCAGAGCCTTGAGTAATGAAAAGTCAGGTGAAGTGGAGGCATTACAAGCAGCAGGAGCAGAAAGGGCCAAGCCCAAGAACTTAAAAAGGAGCTTGTTGTTTGTGGGGAATCTTCCAGGAGTGTAGTGTCGCCTCCATTCTTCAAGCAGTCCTCTCCCTGCCACAGGTCAGGCGCTGGGCTCTGTCCTACATCAGATAGGTAGTACATCTGGAAATCACGACACACCTGCAGTGTGAAATAAGAAACAGTAGGCTGGGGGCTTCCCGGGAGGCTCAGTGGTGAAGAATCTGCCTGCTAGCATAGGAGACTCAGGTTCGATCCCTGTGTGGGGAAGATCCCCTGGAGAAGGAAATGGGAACCCACTCCAGTATTCTTGCCTGGTAAATCCTGTGGACAGAGGAGCCTGCTGGGCTACACAGTCCATGGGATCGCAAAAAGAGTCCAACTCGACTTAGTGACTGAAACGACAACAATAGTAGTATATACAGTGATTAATTCTGTCGGAGAAAGAAGGAATGGGGCATGGAAGGTGGAAGGGAAGGCATTAGAGGAGGCACATCTGAACTAAAATTCAAGAAAACTCTAACAGGTGGACTTCAGCGATTCTCACAGTGTATTCCTGGACTAGCAGCATCAGTATCACCCAGGAACTTCTCAAGCCCTACCCAGATCTGCAGAATCAAAATTCTGGGAGTTGGCCTCAGCGACCTGGGTCGTAAGAAGCCTTCTGAAGCGATAATCAGTTGTGTCCAACTCTTTGTGACCCCATGGACTGTAGCCCGCCAGGCTCCTCTGTCCATGGAATTCTCCAGGCAAGAATACTGGAATGGGTTGCCATGCCCTCCTCCAGGGGATCTTCCTAACCCAGGGATTGAACCTGGGTCTCCCACACTGCAAGAAGCCCTCTGTTCAGTTCAGTTCAGTCGCTCAGTCGTGTCCGACTCTTTGCGACCCCATGAATCACAACACGCCAGGCCTCCCTGTCCATCACCAACTCCCGGAGTTCACTCAGACTCACGTCCATCGAGTCAGTGATGCTATCCAGCCATCTCATCCTCTGTCGCCCCCTTCTCCTCCTGGCCCCAATCCCTCCCAGCATCAGAGTCTTTTCCAATGAGTCAACTCTTCGCATGAGGTGGCCAAAGTACTGGAGTTTCAGCTTTAGCATCAGTCCTTCCAAAGAAACCCCAAGGCTGATCTCCTTCAGAATGGACTAGTTAGATCTCCTTGCAGTCCAAGGGACTCTCAAGAGTCTTCTCCAACACCACAGTTCAAAAGCATCAATTCTTCGGCGCTCAGCCTCCTTCACAGTCCAACTCTCACATCCATACGTGACTACTGGAAAAACAATACCCTTGACTAGACGGACCTTAGTCGGCAAAGTAATATCTCTGCTTTTGAATATGCTATCTAGGTTGGTCATAACTTTTCTTCCAAGGAGTAAGCGTCTTTTAATTTCATGGCTGCAGTCACCATCTGCAGTGATTTTGGAGCCCCACAAAATAAAGTCTGACACTGTTTCCACTGTGTCCCCATCTGTTTGCCATGAAGTGATGGGACCGGATACCATGATCTTCGTTTTTTGAATGCTGAGCTTTAGGCCAACTTTTTCACTCTCCTCCTTCACTTTCATCAAGAGGCTTTTTAGCTCCTCTTCACTTTCTGCCATAAGGATGGTGTCATCTGCATATCTGAGGTTATTGATATTTCTCCCAGCAATCTTGATTCTAGCTTGTGTTTCTTCCAGTCCAGCATTTCTCATGAGGTGATCCCAGTATACTCTGCAGTTTGAGAACCACTGATGGCACTCATTTAAGGTGAGGGAACAATACTGTAGAGTCAGGAACTAAACTCTGTAGTAGTACTGAAGTGTCGCTTGTGTTTTTACAGAAATAAAAGTTATATAAAAGTAGTTACTTTATATGCCAAAGAAATAAGCTAATAAAACTTGAATTACATTTTCAGTCTAAATCACTTATCTTGAAGTGTCAATAAAATGGACCTAAGTCCTGTATCCCTTGTTATGTGAGAAAGCCAGCACCCTTCACCAGGTTTTCATTATTGTCCCTACTTCCATACCTTTCTTTGATTTCCCCCACAGTTAAGGATCTTATGAGTAGAACAGGCTTTACTGAAGGTATGGAAGACAAAGGGATGCTACCTTGCAATTAAGACTGTAACTTATATTGGATTTTGGATTGCCCTTTTCTTAAGAGGCATTTGGTCCACTCCCAAGGCCTCAGTGCTTCCAGACATGCAGCGTGATACTGTCTTGTGGGTCGCTCTGTCCTGAAGGATGCAGCTCCTACCCATTCCTAGACTTGTCCCTTCCCCTCCATAACCCCCATTTTCTCTTCTCCCTTATCTCCAAATTTCCATTAATTTCCTTTGCTAGGCAATTAATAGATCCCTCCTTTTGTAATCTGCATTTTCAGGGTTTACCTTCCACCTTTAAGGAGCTTATCAGAATATTTTCCCAAACAGAGGTAAACCTTGTCTCTGGGAAGCATTCTGGAGCCAACTATTAAAACAGTAATTTTCCACTGTGCTATTATTATAATATTATAAAATTTAAGGTTCACTTTAGGGGTCATTAGGTTAATTACCTTGCTTCAAGTGGCATCATATTAAACTCTAGCCAATAATTCTTAATCTAGTCCTTATTTCTGTTTTACAAAACTGACACTATAAAGTAGAAAAGACACATTTTTTAGGGCATGGCAACCCACTCCAGTTTTCTTGCCTTAAGAATCCCCAAGGACAGAGAAGCTTGGAGGGCTACAGTCCATAGAATCACAGAGAGTCAGACAGGACTGAGTGACTAAGCACAACACATACATTTTATTATTTTATTTTTATTTTTAATTGGAGAATAACAGATGCATTGCTGCTGCTGCTGCTAAGTCACTTCAGTCGTGTCCGACTCTGTGTGACCCCATAGAAGGCAGCCCGCCAGGCTCCCCTGTCCCTGGGATTCTCCAGGCAAGAACACTGGAGTGGGTTGCCATTTCCTTCTCCAATGCATGAAAGTGAAAAATGAAAGTGAAGTCGCTCAGTCATGTCTGACTCTGAGCGACCCCATGGACTGCAGCCTACCAAGCTCCTCCATCCATGGGATTCTCCAGGCAAGAGTACTGGAGTGGGGTGCCATTGCATTAACTTCATTTAAAAAAATCTTCGAAGGTCAAGTTCCTCACAACACTGTTCTTAGTACAAAAATTGCTGTTGGGTGCCTAAATATTGTACCAAAAGATGACATCAGTAAACTACAGAACAAAGACTGCATAATTACTGGGGAAATGATAATTTAATGTTCAGTAGAGAAACATATTTCAAAATCTAAAATATAAGAACTGTGTATGTGTGTAGAAAAAAAAGTGAGGAAAGGAAGGAAGAAAATATGACTTGTCGAATTGGCAAAGTTGTGGCAGAATTTTTTAAAATTTGATTTCTGTTAATGTCATTGTGTTAGTATAATTACAAAGCTCAGAGAGTCCCAAACTTCCCTTCCCAGAATATAAACCAGTGACTGTGTTTATGCTGCCGAGATTGTCTTCTGACCTGTAACTTACATTTGTCCCACTACCACTTAAGTCTGTCCTTGTTCTCAGTGGAAAAGAGCAAGTGCCCAGAAGCACTGGGAAGAAGCGCACCTGAGCTGCTGGCTCTCACAGCCCGTGTCTCCCTGACCCTAGCTCAAGGGTGGCAGGAGGCCAAGTAAACGTCTGGGCTGTGGAGAAAACTCAGGGAACAGGGGTGTTTCTGTACAAGTAGATTCAGAAACAGCGTTCTTCCCCCTTAGAGCCTGTCTTGCAAGTTGATGGACTTTTCTGGTCTCCTAGTTTATAAGCATCTCTTTTCCTTTAAACTGCTTTTAGTAGCTTTTGCTTTAGGGAAAGTATTTCACCTCACTGTAGTGGAAAGCTACTACAGCCCCATGTGAAGGCAGATACCTGGGGATTTTGTTTAGCTTTAAAAAAAAAAAAAAGGCTTGAAAATCTGGTTTCTAAGTGTTGTCAGTTCTTTTTCCACTGATTACTTAGACCGTTGAGGGAGGTCTTGTTACAGTAACTTGAAAAATGACGGACTTTACCTTTTAGCAGCTGAGGGAGTTCCTGACTTCACAGCTGCTGCTAAGAAGTGAGATTCATGCTGAGCAGTTTTAGTGAAGTGTTAGTTATAAATGAGAAAGAAAGGGTTTTTTTTCATGGTTACAGATAAACTATGTCTAATAGTTTGCACCTTTTTTTCACATTTGCTTTCTTTGGTTTTGTATGAACATTGAAGATGGATACTTGAGGTGATAAGTAATATTGACAGGGAAGGAGGAGGAGGAAGGCAAGAAAGTGCATGGCTGGTGTAAGTTCAGGCTTCATGTGGGGACCTTAGAAAACACAAGGAGAACTCGTTCTCATTCCTCAGTGTTCTGTGCTTAAACTGTAGTCTTTTAAAATTGAGATGTAATTCATGTACCATAAGAGCTACCCTTTAAAGTATACAGTTCAGAGGTTTTCAGTGTATTCACTTTTGTGTAACCATTACTGTCTAATTCCAGAATACTTTATCACCCCAAAAGAAACTGCATATCCACTAGCAGTAATTCCCTGTTTCCCTCTCCCTCCAGCCCCTGGCAGCCACTGATCTACCTTCTTCTCTCTGGATTTGCCTATTCTGAGCAATTTATATAAATAGGATTACATGTTGTGTGGTCTTTTGTGACTGACTGCTTTCACTGAGCATGTTTTCAAGGTTCAACCATGTTGGCACATGTGTCAATACATGATTCGTTTTTAGGAAGAATAATATATTCCAGTGTATGGCTATACCAGGGCTTCCCAGGTGGCTCACGGGAGACGCACATTCAATCCCTGAATCAGAAAGCGTGCCTGGAGGAGGACATGGCCCACTCCAGTGTTCTTCTCTGGAAAATCCCAGGGACAGAGGAGCCTGGCGAACTCCTCCACATCGGCACATGTCAGTGCTTGATTCCAGTGTCTTGGTATACCACATTTTGTTCATCCATTCATCACTTGATGGGCATTTGAATTGTTTCCACTTCTGGACTATTATAAATAATGATGTTGTGAACATTTGTGTACAAATGTACAAATGTTTGTGTACAAACATTGTGTACAAATGTTTTGATGTGGTATAATTATTTTTAAACACAATAACTCTGTACTTTTTCAAAAAAGAGAACATTTAAAATCAAAATGAGTAACTCCCATACTCCTACCACTTAACCCAGGCGTATTCTTTTTATATTACTTTCAACGTGTATGTATTAAATACATTTTAAATGGCTGAAATCACATCTTCATGATCTACTCCATTTTTCTTCTGTTCCCAGTTCAACTCACTACAATTAGACTTCCACCCTCACCATTAAAAATTAAAACTGTCTAATAAATTGTACCAGTGTTTTATTAGCTCCCGAGGCAAAAGAAATAAAAGTAAAAATGAACAAGTGGGACCAAATGAAACTTACAAGCTTTTGCACGGCAAAGAGCACCCTAAATAAAATGAAAAGACAACCTACGGAATAGGAGAAAATATTCGCAAAGATGTGACTGGAAAGAACTTAATTTTTTCCAAAATATGCTTCTGCTTCCAATGAAGCTGTTCAGTTCAGTCGCTCAATTGTATCCGATTCTTTGCGACCCCATGGACTACAGCATGCCAGGCTTCCCTGTCCTTCACCAACTCCTGAAGTTTGCTCAAACTCCTATCCATCGACTCAATGGTGCTGTCCAACCATCTCGTCCTCTGTCATCCCCTTCTCCTCCTGCCTTCAGTCTTCCCAGCATCAGGGTCTTTTCCAAAGAGTCAGCTCTTTGCATCAGGTAGCGAAAGTATTGAAGCTTCAGTTTCAGCATCAGTCCTTCCAGTGAATATTTAGGACTGATCTCCTTTAGGATGGACTGGTTGGATCTCCTTGCAGTCCAAGGGACTCTCAAGAGTCTTCTCCAACACCACAGTTCAAAAGCATCGATTCTTCAGTGCTCAGCCTTCTTTATAGTCCAGCTCTCACCTCTGTACATGACCACTGGAAAACCCAGGCAGCGTGTTGGCCAATACCTGGTGAAGGTCGCATTCTCAACGAGAACCAGCAGTGGGGCACCAGGCATGTTGTCTGGCTTCCTGGAGTGGCTGAAGGATCCGTCCCTTCTAGTCAGAGCCTGGCAAAACATGGTCCACTGGAGAAGGGAATGGCACACCACTTCAGTATTCTTGCCTTGAGAATCCCATGAATACAATGAGAAGGAAAAAAGATATGACCTGTCATAATGACCATCTTTAAAAAGGCTGCAAGTGATAAATGCTGGAGAGGGTGTGGTGAAAAGAGAAACCTCCTGCGCTGTTGGTGGGAATGTAAATTGGTGCAGCCTCTATGGAAAAACAATATTGAGGTTCCTTAAAAAACTATAGTTACTTCATGATCCAGCAATCCCACTCCTGAGGCATATACCTGGGGAAAACCTTAATTTGAAAAGATACGAGCACCCCAGTGTTCATAGCAGCACTGTTTACAGTAGCCAAGACATAGAAGTAACCTAAATGTCCATTGAAAGATGAATGGATAAAGCTATGGTTTATATACACAATGGAATACTCCTCAGCTGTAAAAAAAGAATGAAATAATGCCATTTGCAGCAACCTGAGGGGACCTGGAGATTATAATAAGTAAAGTAGGTCAGATGAGAAAGACAAATACATGATATTTCTTATGTGCAGAATCTTAAAAAAATGATGCAAATGAACTTATTCACAAAACAAGCAGACTTGCAGATTTAGAGAATGAGGGAGACTGGAGGATAGGGATAGAATGGGAGTTTGGGGTTAATGGGTACACGCTGCTATATTTAAACTAGATAATCAAGGGCCTACTGTAAAAATTAAAAGAAAATGCATGTGTGTTGAGTGTTCAGTAGTTTTTTATTTACATAGATGTACCACAATTCTTTATCTATCCATTCACCAGTTAAAGGATATTTGCGTTTTCAGATTCTGGCAGTCGCAGCTGCCACAAACCTTTTCACACAGGTTTTTGTGTAAACAAAAGTTTCATTTCCCTTAGATAAACATACCTAGGAATGGGTTTGTTGGGTTATATGGTTAAGTATATGTCTGACTTTATAAGAATCTGCCCAACGCTCTTCCAAAATTGTGGTACCATTTTGGATTCCCACCAGCAATAAGTGAGAAGTCTAGTTGCTCTGAATCCTCATCAGCACTTGATATTGTCAGGTGGTGGTGGTGGTTTCTTTTTTAATTTAGCTATCTAATGTGTGTGTGTGGTAATAATCTCATTGTGGTTTTACTTTGCCTTCCTTAATGACTCATGGGTGTTGTGTATCTTTTTGGATGTTTACCATCTCTGTATCTTTGGTAATGCTCCTGTTCAAATCCTTTGCCCATTTTCTTTTCTAAATTGGACCGTTTGTTTCTAGCTTACTGAATTTTGAGAGTTCCTTATACTCTGGTTACATGTTCTTTATCAAATGTGTGATGTGAATATATTTTCTGCCATCTGTGGCTTCTGATAATCTAATCAGATGTTTTATATATCATGCTTTTAGTGTAATAGCTAAGAAATCTTTGTGTAACCAAGGTCACAAACATTTTCTCCTGTTTTCTTCTAGAAGTTGTTTTTGGTTTTTTTTTAAACTTTTGGCTGCACTGGGTCTTCTTAGCTGTGTGTGGACTTTCTGTAGTTGCGGCACACGGCCGTCTCTTGTGCAGACCGTGGGCTCTGGGTGCACAGGCTTCAACAGCTGTGGCACACAGGATAAATCGCTCCATGACATGTGGGATCATCTCTGGCCAGGGGTTGAACCCGTGTCTCTTGCATTGGCAGGCAGATTCTCAACTACTGGCCTACTTAGGGAAGTCCGTTCTTTTAGATGTTTTGTAGTGATTTTTCTAGGCCCATTTGTTGACAAGACTACCCTTTCTCCACTGAATTGCATTTGTATTTTTGTTGAAAATTAATTACTTTCCTAGGGCTGCCATAATAAAGTATCACAAGCCGAGTGACTTAGAACAACAGTAATATTGTCTCTCAGTTTTGGAGGCCAGGAATCTGAAATCCAGGTGTCAGCAAGGCCATGCTCACTCTGAAACCTGTAGGGGAGGATCCTTCCTTGTTTCTTCCAGCTTCTAGTAACCCCAGGCGTTCTTTGGCTTATTACACCATAATCTCAGCCTGTGCTCCACGTGGTGTTCTTCCATCTCTTCATATCATCTCTCTCTTATATCTGTGTCCAAATTCCCCCTTTTTAAAAGACATCAGATATAATGGATTCAGTTCAGTCGCTCAGTCGTGTCCGACTCTTTGCAACCCCATGAATCGCAACACGCCAGGTCTCCCTGGCCATCACCAACTCCCGGAGTTCACTCAGATTCATGTCCATCGAGTCAGTGATGCCATCCAGCCATCTCATCCTCGGTCGTCCCCTTCTCCTGCCCCCAATCCCTCCCAGCATCAGAGTCTTTTCCAATGAGTTAACTCTTCACATGAGGTGGCCAAAGTACTGGAGTTTCAGCTTTAGCATCATTCTTTCCAGAGAAATCCCAGGGCTGATCTCCTTCAGAATGGACTGGTTGGATCTCCTTGCAGTCCAAGGGACTCTCAAGAGTCTTCTCCAACACCACAGTTCAAAAGCATCAATTCTTCGGCGTTCAGCCTTCTTCACTGTCCAACTCTCACATCCATACGTGACTACTGGAAAAACCATAGCCTTGACTAGATGGACCTTAGTCGGCAAACTGATGTCCCTGCTTTTGAATATACTATCTAGGTTGGTCATAACTTTTCTTCCAAGGAGTAAGCGTCTTTTAATTTCATGGCTGCAGTCACCATCTGCAGTGATTTTGGAGCCCCCAAAAATAAAGTCTGACACTGTTTCCACTGTTTCCCCATCTATTTCCCATGAAGTGATGGGACCAGATGCCATGATCTTCGTTTTCTGATATAATGGATTAGGGCTCACCTTAATGAGGTCGTCTTAAGTTGGTTAAATCAGCAAAGACCCATTCTCCAAATAAGGTCATATTCTGAGGTACCGAGGAATGGAACTTCAACATACCTTTTTATGGGGGACACAAATCAATTCATAACTCCAGTTGACCACACGGATGGGTCTGTTGCTGGGTCGCCTCTTCGTTCCATTGATCTATGTGTCCTTCCTTTTGCCAGTGTCACCCAGTACTGCATGTGTTAGGTTGGCCAAAAAGTTCATCCAGGTTTTTCCATAACATGGACAAATCTGAATGAACTTTCTGGTCAACCCAATAGTTTTATAGTAAGTATTGAAATCAGGTAGTATGAATTCTCCGACTTTCTGCTTTTCCAAATTATTGATATTTTGAGTATTTTTGTTCTTTTGCCTATCCATTTAGCTTTTAAAATCAGTTTGTCAGTTTTAGCAAAATATCCTACTGGGATTTTGATTGGAATTATGTTGAATCTTTTTCTTGTTCGCAGTCTTAGGGGGACAGCATTCAGGCATTTATCTTAAGTATGATATTAACTGTAGGATTTTTATAGATGCCTTTTATTAGGATAAGAAAGTTTCCTCTATTTCTAGATCGCTGAGAGTTTTTATCTTGAATGGATGTTGACTTCTGTCAAATGTTTCTTCTGCATCTATTGAGATAATCATGTAGTCTTTCTTCTTCAGTCTGTTGATATACTGAATTACATTGATTTTTAAATATTAAACAACTTATCTTGCATTCCCAAGATAAACTCTACTTGGTCATGATGGTATTAATTTTATGTATTGTAGAACTTACTGGCAGAAGTTGTTCAGAATATTCTCTTATTACCCTCTTAATGCCTACAGGGCCTATAGTAGTGTCTCTTCTTCCATTCCTAATAATACTGGTAATCTGTGTCTTGTCTTCCTGTTCAGTCTGATCAGTTTGATTTTATTGATTTCAGAGGAACATATTTTAGTTTCATTGATTTTTCTCTCTTTCTTTGGTTTTCTATTGTATTGATTTTCGTGATTATCTTGTTTGTTTTTTTCTTCTGCATACTTTGGACTCAGTTTACCAATAAATTCAACAACTTGGATAATAGTCAAATTCCTTGAAAGTAGACAAACCATCAAAGCTCACTCAAGAGAAATAGATAATCAGAACAGCCTTATCTCTATTGAAAAATTGGAGTTGAAAATCTTTCCATGAAGGAAACTCCAGGCACCGGAGACTTGATAGGTGATTTTATTTCAACATTTGAGGACGAAATAATGCCAGTTTCTACAAAATCTTTTCCTTAAAATGGAAGAAGAGGGACTAAGTCCCAGTCATTCTGTAAAGCAGATACCATCCTGATAGCAAACCCAAGAAAGGTGTTACTAGGAAAGAAAACTACAATCAAGCCTTCTTTATGAACATAAATGAAAAGTTCTTAAAATTTAAGTGAGTTTCCTTCCACAATTTCTGAAAAGGAAAATATAATCACGATGACTCAGTAGGGTGAGCTTCAGGTATTATTCCTCACATTCCTTGCAGGTGGCTCTCTTCCCAACCTTGGGTAGCTTACGCACACACACACTCTTCACATGAAGATTTGAGGGTGCTGTCTGCAGATTTCTGGAGTTCTCTGCAAGCCTCTGCTCTACATATTCAGGCTGCTTTGGTGGCTTTCAGCTCTCAGCAGCTCCTCGGCCCTCCTGGGTGCCCAGTCCTGACTACAGACTCTCTCCAGGTGGTCACAGGGCTCAGCTAAATTGTTCTGTCTCTCCCCGGCTTCACTGTCCTGTGCGGCCTGACGTCCAGTGTTTGGAAGCCACAGTTGTGTGTATCTTTCTGGCTTTTTAGCTGTTCAGGTTGGGAAAGTAAATCCAATTTCTTATAGCTCCATCTCGGCCAGAAGCAGAAGTCCATAACTGAAATATGAAATGATTATGTCACATTTTACAGTGTCAGTATAGCCAGGTCTTATTAATTCCCATAATAACTGACATATAAATTGTTCTTGTGTTTTTGTTGTATAGATGATGCTAAAGTAGACCTTTTCATGCACATACTTTTTTGCTTCTATTGAATTATTTCCTTAAGATAAGTTTCCAGGAGAATATTATTGAATCAAAAGGTAATTTTAAGAATTGCATTTACGTGTTTTAGTCTGCTTCCAGTATAGTCTTTGTTGTTCAAGTTTCTGCCTCTTAGTACCCCTGTGACAACAGCAGGGCCACCAGTGACCGGGCTGCTTCAGCCAGCTCCCAGATGGCTGCTTTCAGGAAGGTTCCCATAGCAACCGGAAGCTGGAAAAACCTGCCTGCCCAGATTAGTGACACCACTTCCAGCTTCTGTTGGGAACTCAGGGATTCTGGGGCAGTTAGTGAGAGAAATGGTCTATATATATAAATTGCAGAGAGTCTTTAAAATATATCGAGTCTGGCCTGTTCTCACTGTTCCCACAGCAGCAAAGCCAACATCATTCCTACCACGTCACTACCCCCTGCCCTGCAGTCTTCTCTGCTTAGCAGCCAGAGAGAACTTGTAAATCCTGAGTCAGACTGGGGGGCTCACCGCTGCTTAGAACCCGTGGAAGAATGAGACCCGGCTCTCTGTTGCGCTGTAAGGCCCTCCTGAGCCGGCTGCCCCTGCAGCTGCTTCCGCCTGCCACGTGCCCCCCTGCTGCTCCTGCCACCTGGATCCTCCTGCCTCAGGAGCCACAGGACTTGGCTTCCACTTCCTTTTGTTTAGGTCTTTGCTTGGATGTCACCTAATCCTCGGAGAGCTTTTCCTGATCACGTTAGCTACGTGGCCCCTTTCTCCTGACACTTCTGTACCTTTTCCCTCAGAGGACTGTGGCTAGCACCGTCTGACAGCTGTTTCTGTGTTCGCTGAGTCTCTGTTGGGATGTAATTGTAGAGACTTGCGTTTTTCATTTTTGCATCTCAGCCCTGATAGCCATGCTTGGCTCATGGCAGCGCTCAGTAAATGCTGAGTGACTGAACAAACAAGGGGCAGGCCAAGGTCGGGAAAGGTAGTTGCATGCTGAGAACTGCCTTCCCAGCCTGCTCCGTCCTCCACAGACAGCACCCGCTTCCTCCGCACGTCCTCCACCCTTCTGCAGGAAACAGCCAGGTTACTACCTCTGAGGCGCTGGTGACTAGAAGTGTTTCTGATGATCTCAACTGGCATGTGTTACACTGAACCATAGGAAGTTGTTCTTTTTTGAGGTTGTAATGGATGGTTTTCAGCAGTTGTCATATGGCCTTTAGTAACCTCAGTGTAGAGGGTCCAGTAATTAACAGTAGCCTTCCGGAAGTTAGGAGGACTCCTGCTTATCGCCTGATGCTTCCTGAGCATTCACTGTGTGTCGGGGCAGTAGGGCCCTTTGTGTTCTCACGCCACCTCATAACCATTTTAGGACGTAAGTACTGTTATTCTATCCAGTCTGTGGAGAAGAAAACTGAGATTTGAATAAGTGATGTGAATGTGCCCAAGGTTATAAGCGGGGAGCCACAGAGCTGGGATGTGAATCCACATCTATCTGACCAGAGAGGTCTTCACTTGAACCGCAGCTCCGTCTGGCCCTGCACAAAGGTGGCAAAAGATGAGCTGGAAAGCCGCGCCCTCCTAAGGCTGATGCCCCAGCAGCGTGCTCGCCCAGGGCTCCGGGCCGCAGCGGCATGGCCGAGCTCGGGCGTTCTTCCCCAGCACTGCCGAGCTGGTGGCCGACTGCCAGCCTCTCAGCGGGTGCCGTGCCAGGGACACAGTGATCAGGCTTCGTTTGGGAGACTGTACGAGGGTCTCCTCTCGGCTTGTTGCTCATGTGTGAGGACTGGAGATAATCTGCGTCAAAATATGCTGTGAGGATGAATGCTGACATGATTTTAAGAACTTCTAGCTTTAATGTAAATATCCTTGCTCCATCCATCACAGAATTCTGATTCAAACCAGGCCCCACATACCTGTCACACTGAAGGAAGACATTACGTCTTCCTTTCGCAAAGCAGACAGACAGGTCTAGGACGGCTGGCCCATTAGGGAAGTGGGTTCTGCCATCTGTTTCTCAGCAGGACTTGTCTGGAAGCAGGAGCACTGCCTCCCAGGTGGGCCATCATGATGAGCATTTAGCTCATACATGGCCCAGTTAGGTTGTGTCTGGGCAGGAGGGGCTGGTGACCAGCTGAACTGCCCTTGGGACAAACTGGTTAGTTTTGGCCCCAGATTTGCAAGTGTGTCTTTAAAGAGACATGTGCCTAGTTTTCAACGTATGCTGGAGTAAAGGGTCCACAGGCTGATGTTTCCTCAGGGTGCCCTTGATGGTTCTTTGACTTTCCTTTTTGTTTCTTGCTCACTCACCTGACCCTTGGAGTTTACCCAGAACTCTGTGCAGACAGCAGGGAGGAGATGAAGCCAACGGCTGTCACCTTGGAGCTCCTGTCACCTGAAAAATGGCAGGAGGAGGTTTAGGGCTAGGTGGATATGGTTCCAAAACCTAGACGGCAGCTTGTCCTAAAAGATTTCAGCCACGTCTCCATGGTTATCTTCTGTTCATGTTACCTTCCTTTCATTTCATGGTTAGAAGTAAAAGGCTTCATTCAGAAAAAGGCTGAGAAACTGCATTTCTGTTGAGGCTTAAGTAGGTGACGATAGGTTCTTTCTAAAAGGAGCAGGTTAGAAAGTGAGAGGAAGCCCTGAGCGCTGATGCCTCCATTGATTATTTATTGTTTTAAAATTGAGATACAAATCACATGCTACAAAGTTCACTACTTTTAAAGTGGATAATTCAGTGGTTTGAATATTTCATGCTGTTGTGTGGCTAATTACCACTCTCCAACTCCAGACCAGTTTTCACCTCCACAGATAGATACCCTGCATGCATCCTTCCCCTGCCTTCTGCCTTCCCCTCTCCTCCAGCCCCTGGCAGTCACTAACCTACTTTCTATAACTGGAGATTTGCTTCTGCTGGATATTTCTTTTAAATAGAATCATACCACTATTCACCCTCTTGTGACTGGCTTCTTTAACTGAGCATACTGTTTTTAATATGGTGTAGCATTATTAGCACGGCACCCCTTTTTACGGCTGACTGATTTTCCTGTGTGGATATGCTGTGCCTTCCATATACCCCTGCACCGGTCCTTGGACACACGGTCTGTTACTGCATTTGGGCCAGAATGCACAATTCTGCTGTGAACCTCCATGTAGTTTTCTGTATGGATACCCGTTTTAACTTCTGTGGGTAAATAACTAGGAGTGGAACTCTAGGGTCACATGGTAACCCTACATCTCACCTTTCGAGGAGCATCAGAGTGCTTTCCACAGCAGCTGCACCATCTGACGTTCCCACCAGCAGCAGAGGAGGCTTCCAGTTTCGCCACATCCTCACCGACACTAATCACTGCCTTTTTGAGTATAGCTGTCCTCATGGCTGTGACATGGTCTCTCACTGTGGTTCTGATGTGCATTTTCCTGGTGACTAATGATGCTGAACATCTTTGTACCTGCTCACTGACTACTTAACATCTGTTCTTTGGAGAAATGTCTGTTCAGATCTTAAGCCCATTTTTAAAAATTGGGCTATTTGTCTTTTTATTGTTGAGTTACATTTTTAAGAGGACAAAAAGAGAGAGGCAAGGGTTTAAACAATAACAGGAGATTTAGTTAGATTGCAACTTCATAGTTTTCCAGCTGTGAGTGCTGAAAAGTGTGGTGGATGAAGTGGAAAGGCCAGAGTCAGGTGAGTGGAGGTACTGACTCAGACATGTTCTAAGTGATTCCTCAAAAATTCTCGCTCGGAGGAACCTATTCACAGAAGTTTCGGCTGTGTCTGGTTTTTGTTTTCTGTTTTGGGGACGTTTGCTTGAGCCTATAGCATCGGGAAGTCTGTCTGTGTGGTCCTTTCCAGCCGTAGGAGTGCGGGGACCAAGCAGGCTCTCCTCTTGGCCCACAGAGCTGTTGAGAACAGCAGTTTTATAGCTTCTTTAGTGTCTTCCTCTTGAACGAAATGTTGAGAACAGTAGGCCTTTTCTTTTAAGTGAGACTTTTCTTTCTCTGTCAAACATTTCCCCTGCCACTGCCCTGGACCAGAATAGCAGTCTATATATAGAAAGGACCCCCTGCAGAGGGGCTGTGGTAGATGACTTTCCTCTTTGCATTCCTGCCCGAGCAGATGTTTCTGGACCAGATGACACTTGAGGAGCCTCCCAGCTCTGAGACACTAGGCTAGGAAACCCCAGTCTGGATCTGCAGAAGATTCTTCTGTCCTCTCTGCACAATGTCAGGTGGGAGGCAGGGGCCTGGCTTGGAAGTGGGGTGACAGGCCCTCCAGGGGGAAGGGAGTCTTACCCAAGAGGACCTTCCCGGTGGGAGGAAGCAGGCTTGTTTCCCACGGACCTTCGAGGGTCACGTGGACTGTCCAGGTCAGCGGTGGAGGAAGGAGGAAGTCTTCTGACAGGCCTCGGGGAGGGTTACTTCCTCTGTCTCCTGTTTCCCCGAGTCCCTGTCCCCCTCTCCCTGCAGTCCTCATACACAGGTGGAAGGAGAGCCGGGGAGGAGGGCGGTTCCGTCTGGAGCACACCGCTGGTCTCCTGTAACTGCCTCCAAAAGTTGCACGTTGCTAGCTTTCTCCCCTCCCCCATCCATCCCACTCTGGATGGTCCAGTCCTTTAACGGTGGCGCGTGGGGGGTGGGGGTGTCTCAACTTGAATTTCCCCCTTGAATACTCTGCATTATGTTTATCTCCTATTGCTGGTCTTCCCTGCTTTTAGGAAGTCACGTACCTTCTGCCAATGGCCCCTTCTCAGCCCTGACTCCAAGTATGTGGCCCCAGGAGATCCTGGCCAAGTACACGCAGGTACAGCAGGCTCAGCGGCTCTGCCCCACGCTGGGCGCCTGGGGGGCCACCATCTGCTGCAGGTGTCCTGGGAGGGGAGCCACTCCCCTGTATTCACATGGGGTCCCAGAGACAGCTTCTTAGCTCCACATCCTCTGTGAATCAAGCATTAGGTTGGAGAAAAAGTAAGACCTCTGCTCTTGGTATTATGGGGACACGAAAACATATAAAATGTGTTTCTTGCCTTGACCTTATTATCTTTGACCTCTGAGGAAAACAAGGAAAATGCGGGGAGAATTTGAGAGGGTCGTGGGCCCCGTAGCTGAGAGATGACCACAGGAGGCTTCAGGGAAGGCTGGGAGGAGTGCAGTAGTGCCGACCTTCCCACCCCCGGCTCCAGGAGGAGGCGGCCGTGGAGCAGCCGGAGATCCGCTACGACGAGTTTGGGTTCCGCGTAGACAAGGAAGGTGAGACTGAACCCCTCGGGGGTAACCTGCCCCCGTCCTTGTTGGGGAGCACCAGCTCTGTGACCCATGACACTGCTGTGGCCTCGGGCTCTGGATGTTTCACCCTGATGTTCTAGAATCATGGACAAAGCCACATCTGATGCTGATGCTATTACAAGTATACGGAGTCCTCCAGGATATTTTTGGTTTTGGAGAGAGCAAGGTTCCCTTTTTCTTTTCTTTGCCACTCTGCACAGCTTGTGGAATCTTAATTCCCCAACCAGGGATTGAACCTGGGCCCTTGGCAAAGAAAGTGCTAAGTCCTAGCCACTGGACCACCAGGAATTCCCTGTTTTTGTTTTTAAGATCAATTTTATTGATCGTAATATAATAAAAGCAGTAATGTTCATTATAAAGAACTTTAAAAATACATCAAAATGTAAAGATTAAAACAAATTAATCCATAATCCTACAACCTGCAGATAACTGCTGACATTTCAGTGTGTTTTTTTCCTGGCCTTGTGAGTATCCGTTTGTACCTTTCATAACTAAGATGGTATCATATACATGTTTTTATATTGTTCTTATATCTCTTCACCTTATTCCATGAGCATTTTGTCTGTCAGTTAAGATATTCTTTAAAGAATATTTTCTGTGACTGTGTACTGTCCCATCGTAATGGGCTGGTCATCATGTATCTGCGACCAGTCTTCTGTAAGCGAACCCCAGGCCATCCCCACTGCTGCTGCTGTCGGTCACCACATGGGCGCTTGGGAGGCCATCTGCCAGAACCCAGGGTGGCCTGCCACCAACCAGATAACTGACTGAGACCAGCCGTCTGCAGGTCACGCACATTTCCAGTTCTGACGAGTCTTCCTTGTTGTCTGGTTCATAGGCAGGTATTTGTGAGTTAAAAGCTGCGCCTGAGAGGAACATAGGGAACTTTCTAGTATGATGGGAGTATTCTGTATCCTGACGGGGACAGTGTTTAGATGTTTGTTTATTGATCCTCGACAAAGACAAGGCCAACAGGATTTTCAGGGCAGAAGGGTGAACACCTAGGGAGCAGGGATGGTGGGCTCATGGGTCTGGTTTGGGGGAGACAGTGAAGAGCACAGATTTGCTGTTCAGGGTGCCAGGGAAGTACCACGGAAGTGGCTGGAAAGTGGGCCGTGGGTTTCAGCAGTGAGATCTGGGCAGTGGACCCTGAGCCTGGCCCTCTGCTCTCAGAGCACAGACAGTGGGGTTGCTGTTCCCCCTCTCCACAGATGCAGATGGCACCCCCTATTCCAGCCAGCTGCTGGAGGACCCCCCACAAAGGCTGCGCTGGCAGGCCCATCTGGAGTTCACCCACAACCACGACGTGGGGGACCTCACCTGGGACAAGATTGCCGTCTCGCTGCCCCGCTCGGAGAAGCTCCGCTCCCTGGTGCTGGCCGGGGTCCCCCACAGCATGAGGCCACAGGTGAGGCGGGGGCCCACGGAGGCCATGGGACCGGGGCCCCACAGGGACTGAGTGCTGTGCCCTGCCCCCTCCTCAGCTGTGGATGCGGCTGTCTGGGGCCCTGCAGAAGAAGAGGAACTCCGAGCTGTCCTACCGAGAGATCGTGAAGAACAGCTCCAACGATGAGACCATTGCCGCCAAGCAGGTGAGGCCCTGTGGTGGGGGGCAAGGAGTTGGGAGAGGCCCCTCAGGGGTGGCCCAGGAGAGCTCGGTGGCCAGGAGGCAGCCTTCGGTAGTCCTTTCACCCCTACACCTGTGTCTGGAGCCAGCTTCTCCCTTGGTTCCTCTAGGGGTTGGGGGGATAGTCAGAAAAGTCACCATACGTGGTTCGTATTAGGGTCCCCTGGAGACTTTAAATGCAGGTTTCCAGGCTTCTTTCCAGAGATTCTCATTCCATAGCTCTGGCTCAAGCCCCAGGCTTCTGTAGTTTTGTTGAGAAGGTCCTGGTGAACCACCGTGGCCTCACCTGCACACCAGCTGGGCTCTGACCCCCAGGGGAGGAGGGTTAACTTTGACCCAGAGCCTGAGGACCCACCCCCCCCCTTCCTGGGAGAGAAGCCAACCAGAGGTTTGCCCCACACAGGGGTCCCTGGCCTCCTCCCCGGGGGTCTCGGTGTCGGGGGTGCGGAGGCTGTGCCGCTGCAGCTGCGCCTCACGGGCTCTTGTTGTGGGCGGGCTGCCGGCAGATCGAGAAGGACCTGCTCCGCACCATGCCCAGCAACGCCTGCTTCGCCCACGTGAGCGGCGTTGGGGTGCCCCGCCTACGCAGGGTGCTGCGAGCGCTGGCCTGGCTCTACCCGGAGATCGGCTACTGCCAAGGCACGGGCATGGTGAGCACAGCCCGGGGCGACCCATCTCGCCGTCGGGATGGGAGGCGGGGAGGAGAGAGTGGCGGGGGCGCCCGGAGGAGGGAGAGGGCCGCCAGGTGACTGAGGCGGGCACACGGTCTGTGGCGTGACCCCCACAGAGGCCACCTTACTCTGATGGATCCCCCCGAAAGTGTGTGGAGACCTGGGTAGATGCCCTTCGTCCCGCTGCCCTGCCAGGTGGCTGCCTGCCTCCTGCTCTTCCTGGAGGAGGACGACGCCTTCTGGATGATGTGCGCCATCATTGAGGACCTGCTCCCCGCCTCCTACTTCAGCACCACCCTGCTGGGTGTGCAGACAGACCAGCGTGTCCTGCGGCACCTCATCGTCCAGTACCTGCCTCGCCTGGACAGGCTGCTCCAGGAGCACGACATTGGTGAGGGCCCGACCCGCCTCTGCTCTGGGTCCCAGCTCGGGCTTAGGTGCTGCGGGTCTGAGACCTCGGGAAATGGCCGAGAACGGTACCCGGCGGCTCAGGAGGAAGAAGGGGGCGTGTCCCCTGCGCTGCTCTCGCTCTCTGCGGACCCACCCCCTCCACGCGGGCCTGGGGGACGCCCCACCTCCTCCATGGCTCGCGGGCCTGGGGGACGCCCCGCCCTGGCGGCCCCGCCTCCTCCACGCGGGCCTGGGGGACGCTCCGCCCTGGCAGCCCACCGCCCCTGGCCCCGCCGTGTGTCCGCAGAGCTGTCGCTCATCACACTGCACTGGTTCCTCACGGCCTTCGCCAGCGTGGTGCACATCCGCCTGCTGCTGCGCCTCTGGGACCTGTTTTTCTACGAGGGCTCCCTGGTGCTGTTCCAGGCCACACTGGGCATGCTGCGCCTCAAGGTGACGGCCCAGCCCCGGCGTCAGAGGCGGCTCCCTGGCAGCCCTGCGGGCCGGCCCTCCGCAGGTCCGGGTCGCGGCCTCCTGCGGCCGGAGCACCGGCCCATCAGGGGGGCGGGGGTCTCTCTCCGGGGCAGGGCTTCCTCGTGCTCAGCTTGACCGTGCAGGGAAGTCACCCCGGTGGCTTGGGTCTGCCAGGCGGTGACGCCCGCCCTTCGCCCGGCCCAGGAAGACGAGCTGATCCAGTCGGAGAACTCGGCCTCCATCTTCAACACGCTGTCAGACATCCCGTCGCAGCTGGAGGACGCGGACCTATTGTTGGCGGAGGCCATGCGGCTGGCAGGCTCGCTCACCGCCGTGGCCGTGGAGGCCCAGCGCCGCAAGCACTTGGCCTACCTCCTGGCTGACCAGGGCCAGCTCCTGGGCACTACCGCCACCGCCAGCCTCTCTCAGGTGGGCGTGGGAGACAGGAGGCCCTGCTCACCTCCGCCCCTCAGCTCCCAGGGCCCAGCCTGCCCGGACCGCCGCTGTGGAGGGACCACCGCTTTGGCCTTTGCACGTCTCTGCCAAGAGATACCTTGTTTGGGCCTAGGATAGACCCAGGTTTGATTTGACCCTCAGAGCTGGCGTCAGAGGCCACGTTAGAGAAGGCAGCGTGAATGAGATGCCGGCCGAGCGGGAGGGCTCTGCTCGCTGCCCCCCTGTGCTGGGGCGCCATCTGGGTGCCAAGCCCAGCTGACCTGACTTCGTGCCCACCGGTGGTCTGGGTGCCCGGCCCCGCTGACCTGACTTCGTGCCCGCAGGTGGTCCGCCGCAGGACTCAGCGGAGGAAGTCCGGCATCACATCGCTGCTCTTCGGTGAGAGCTCCGTGCAGGCGGCCGGGCGCTGGGCTGGGCTCTGAAAGTGGGGCAATGGGGGTGATTAGACTCACACCACATGTGGACTCTGTGCTTCCTTGGAGTCCGGACGAGGCGCGACCACGGCTGCTATTGTCTCTGGGCCTCGCAGGGGAGGACGACCTGGAGGCAATGAAGGCCAAGAACATCAAGCAGACGGAGTTGGTGGCCGACCTTCGGGAAGCTATCCTGCGTGTGGCCCGCCACTTCCAGTGCACGGACCCCAAGAACTGCAATGTGGTGAGTCTCGGGGCCCAGCCCTGGGTGCGGGGCTTGACTGGGGCCCCACTTCCCTGGCCCTGGCCTGAGCAGTGGCCTTTCTGCCTCCCTGGCAGGAGCTGACCCCGGACTACAGCATGGAGAGCCACCAGCGGGACCACGAGAACTACGTGGCCTGCTCGCGTGGCCACCCGCGCCGGGCCAAGGCCCTGCTGGACTTCGAGCGCCATGACGACGACGAGCTGGGCTTCCGCAAGAACGACATCATCACGGTGTGTGGGGAGCGGGCGCCTTCCCTTGGCAGCAGGTGGGGTGGCCAAGCCTTCACCTGGCCAGAGCTCCGACCCAGGACAAAGCTGGGCAGCCGGAGCCGAGCTTCTCACGCTTTTCCTTGGCAGATCGTCTCTCAGAAGGACGAGCACTGCTGGGTGGGGGAGCTGAACGGCCTGAGAGGTGAGGCCTCCATCTGGTCTGTGTCGTGCCGGGCCAGTGGGAGGGCGGGCCAGGCTGTGAGGCTGCAGCGGCGCTGGGTTTGCTCAGTGTCTCTGTCGCCCTGTGTCCTCAGCCTCGTCGGGGGTGGGAGAGCTCAGGACACAGAGCCGCATGCCTCATGGGCTCTGCTTCACCCCCAGGCTGGTTTCCAGCCAAGTTCGTGGAAGTCCTGGATGAGCGGAGCAAGGAGGTGAGCACGCATGTGAGGTAGGCCTGTCCCCGGTGGCCGCACCCCTTCTACCCCGAGGCTGACGCCCTCCTGGGCCCCGGGCTGTGTCCCCCGGGCGTGTGGAGCACTGGTGAGGACGGGGAGAGGCTGGCTGGGGCCGTCAGACCCCGTCCTCCCCACTCAGTACTCCATCGCGGGGGATGATGCTGTGACGGAGGGGGTCACAGACCTCGTGCGAGGGACCCTCTGCCCAGCCCTCAAGGCCCTGTTTGAACACGGACTGAAGAAGCCTTCGCTGCTCGGGGGCGCCTGCCACCCCTGGCTGTTCATCGAGGAGGTGAGTGTCCAGACCCCATGGAGCTGGTGGGGAGGTGACCTGCTCAGCCGGACTCTGTGGCTCTGACCTGGTATCTACCCTGGGGTCCCTGACACTCACCATGCCCCCCAGGCAGCAGGTCGGGAGGTTGAGAGAGACTTCGACTCTGTGTACTCACGCCTGGTGCTGTGCAAGACGTACAGGTAACCTGGCGCCTGCATCCTCCTGCAGGTCGCCCTCCTGGCAGCCTGGGGCCGGGGATGGAGGGGCGGGGCGTGGCCCGAGCCCACTAAGGTGGTGCGGGCTGCTCTGGTCCCCACTCAGGTTGGATGAAGATGGCAAAGTCCTGACCCCAGAGGAGCTGCTGTACCGGGTAAGGAGGGCCGTGGGTGGACTGGCCTCTAGGGTGGGTAGCTGGGGACACCTGAGTGACCGCTGTGCCCCCCAGGCTGTGCAGTCCGTTAACGTGACCCATGACGCCGCACACGCACAAATGGACGTGAAGCTCCGCTCCCTCATCTGCGTGGGGCTCAAGTGAGTGTGTGTGCCCTTGTGAGCAGGGTGTGTGTGTGTGTGTGCCCCCACAGGGGGTGGGGCTAAGCTGGGCAGACGGAGGTGGGTGGTGGCCAGGGTGGCTCCCGAAGGTCGTCCTCCAGCGTGAAACCGGCCACCGCTTGGCAGGGAGGGGCACTGGGGCCCGTGAAGCACTGGTTCCAGTGAGGTGAGCAGTCAGGGCTCATTGGGGACCTGGCTGCAGGCTGACGGACGCCGGCCTCAGGCGGGCCAGGCTGAGTGTGGGGTTTCTGGACTTGCCACCAGGCAGAGGGGCAGCGTCCAGGCTGCGCTGACCTGGGGCAGGGGCCCCCGAGATGAGCTCAGAGCACGCCGTGGGGCTGCTGGCCAGCGAGCAGGCGCGTCACTGGCTGAGCGTCCAGCGGGGCTGAGGGAGGCTGTGATGGCACCTCAGACGCAGGAGGGGCGGTGAGGGGTGGGGGTGCAGGCCTCTGAGCGGGCGCCCTCCCTGCCCCCAGCGAGCAGGTGCTGCACCTGTGGCTGGAGGTGCTCTGCTCCAGCCTGCCCACCGTGGAGAAGTGGTACCAGCCCTGGTCCTTCCTGCGCAGCCCTGGCTGGGTCCAGATCAAGTGCGAGCTGCGGTGAGGAGACCCTGGGCTCCTGCAGGCTCAGCTGGGGGGTGGCTGAGCCCTGCCATTGTCTGACAGCCCCCCTTCGCCCTCCAGGGTCCTCTGCTGCTTCGCGTTCAGCCTCTCCCAGGACTGGGAGCTTCCTGCAAAGAGAGAGGTGGGTGGTGGGGCCTGCCTCCCAGGGGACTGTGGCGGTTGGGGCAGGCTGGCATGGGTGCCGGGGGCCGCTTCCCCCAAGCGTTTCTGGGTGGCCGAGGCCTCAGGGGGGCCCTGAGTGCTGGCGCTACCTGTGAAGACCACCCTGGCCCTGCCACCTGCCTTCCTTACCGTGTGCCCAGCAGCCGTGACAGGAGGGCTGTCTCGTGCAGGGAGAGAAGCAGCCCTTGAAGGAGGGCGTCCAGGACATGCTGGTGAAGCACCACCTCTTCAGCTGGGACATCGACGGGTGACGTGCTCCTCCAGGGGCTCCCCCCCGCCCCCGACAAAGCAAGGAGAGAACAGCTGGCCCTGGCCAGCTCCAAGCCTCAGGGTCGAGGGGAGGACATGCTCCAGAGTTCTGACTGGGCACTGTGGTGGGGGGGGGGGGTCAGAGTGGCATAGGAGGGCAGAGGGAACAGGCGGGAGTGCCCAGCTTTGCCAGGCTCCCCCAGGGTTGGGGAGGGCCCTGTCCTGACAGCGTCTTTACAGAGGCCCTGGGCCCAGCTCCACTGAGCCAACCAAAAACCTCGTGAGGAGGTGGAGCGCCAGCTTTGGGCTGTCAGGTTTTGCTCAGGAAGAGGGTAGGGGTGGCTGAAGGCTCCTGGGCATCCGTGATTTATAAATAAACTCTTGTCTCTGAGAAAGCACCTCCCTGCCTCCCATCCAGCCAGGGCTGGGAAGTGGTATCAAGGTCAGGGCGTGGACACCTGGGACCCAGCCCTACCACCCACGTCTTGTCTAACATGGATTGAACGAGATGGACCAGCAAGAGGTGTTTTTGTTTTTATTTTAAAAAGTTCACACAGCTGTCCCACCTCCGGCTTTGGTGACTCCACCCCTCGTCCCCTGTGGATGACTGTGACGGGCAGAAGGCTGCAGCCAGAGCATGAGGGCCGCCTCGGGCTCCCCCGCAGACCCTGGCCGCGGTGGCTGCAGTGAGGCAGCAGACGGAATGTGGGCAGGAAGCACCCCGCCCTCGTGGCACTGATAAGGAACAGGAAGCAGGAGGGTGGGGCTCAGGCTGTGGCGAGGTGGCTACACATCAAACACAAGTGCTGGGCGGGACCGCAGTAGGCGGCGCCCGGCCCTGGGAGTGGTGTTCTCCAGGCCCTTCTGTGTGCAGAAGGCGGGGGCGGCCGCATCCACACCCCCCACCCCCCCCCAGTTATATGTGTATACGTATGGCGATGTATAACAGAGCTATGTACACCTGTACAGAAACTGCCACCAACCGTACGTGGCTGCGCTACAGCAAGACACTGGGAGGCAGGGAGCCCCTCCTGGGAGGCCTAGGACGCTGGTGTTGGCGCCACGAGGATGGTGAGGTAGAGGCCCAGCCCGTGGCCCCTCGGGGCAAGAGAGGACACACGGGCCCAGGCTCCGCCTCAGCCCTGGGCCTCGCCTCCTGAGCAGCTGGCAAGTGCACCCCGACCTCACAGAAGGAGGTCAAATAGAAGCCCGGCCCATGCAGGCCTCCGCGAGCCCAGGGCAGGGCCCAGCACCGCCTCCCTGGAGCGGGCAGGGCCTGTGATTGTCAGGACTTCCGGCCTCACGGAGGGGCGGGATGCGGCTGGAAAGTGCCGGGCGCCCCAGAGTTCTCGGGGCCTCTAGCCCACCCACCCCCGGGAGCTACAAGCAGGAGTCCCAGTGCAGCTGCAAGTCATGGCCATCGAGGAAGTCCGTGGAGAAGAGGCTGGGGGCCGTGGAGCTGAGCGGGGCCAGGCTGAGCACTGGCCCGCCCGACGACAGCTCCAGCCAGTCCATGCTGTCCAGGTGCCCGTCGGCCAAATCTAGGCCCACACCGCTGGGCTCAGGCGCAAAGTGCAATTCCGAGGTGTCCATGGGGGACGGGGGGTGGTCCAGGATGGCGGAGCTGCTCAGCATCTGGCTGTGGAGGTCGTCAATGAGGGAGAGGGGCTCTGGCCCCTCGTGCCCGCCAGTGAGCAGCGGCAGCCCTGTGCTGCTCTCCAGGAAGTCCTCCAGACGCCCAGGCAGGGCCGGCGAGCCTGACGGTGGCGGGGCGGCCTGAGGGAGCTCGGCGGCGGGCGAGGGCTGGGCGGCCAGGGGCGAGCCGCAGGCTGCTGTCGGGGGCGCCTTCTCTTTCCCTGGCTCCTTGAAATCCGCTGAGATCTCTGCCAGTCGAGAAAGCAAAGGGGTGTCAGAAGCCAGCCTGAGTGTGACCTGCAACTGGAGCTTCCCCTTACAGCACATACAAATATTAACTCAAAATTGGTCAAAGATCTAGATTTAGGAGCCAAAATTAGAAAAGGGAACATCTTTGTGACACTGTAGTCAGTAGTGATTTCTTGGTTGTAACACCAAGTGAAAGTGAAGTCGCTCAGTCATGTCCGACTCTTTGCGACCCCATGGACTGTAGCCCACCAGGCTCCTCTGTCTATGGGATATTCCAGGCAATAGTACTGGAGTGGGTTGCCATTTCCTTCTCCAGGGGATCTTCCCGACCCAGGGATCGAACCCGGGTCTCCCGCATTGTAGACAGACCCTTTACCGTCTGAGCCACCAGGGAAGTCCTCAACACCAAAAGCATAGGCAAAGAAAAACTGGCCATCATAAAAATTTAAAACTTCATACATCAAAGATCATTATCAAAAATGACAAGCCATGGAATGGGAGAAAATATTTGCAAACCGTGTATCTGGGTAAGTGACTGATATCCAGAATAACTCCGAGAACTCAACAAAACCCAACTGGAAAATGGACCAAGAACTCAAGACATTTCTCCAGAAGAGTATGCACAGGTGGCCTATAAGCACATGAAAAGATGCTCAACACTAGTAATCATCAGGGAAAGACAAAACGTTGAACATGAGTGTTGATGAGGATGTGGACCAACTGGACCCCTTGTGAGTGGCTGGTGTGAATGAAAATAGTGCAGCTGTGTGGAAAACAGTCCTGCAGTTCCTCAAAACATGAAACACACAGAATGACTGACCCGGCAGCTCCACCTCTATGTGCGCACCCCAAAGAACGGGACCACGGACTCAGGCACCAGTGGTCAGGACAGTGTTGCTCCCAACAGCCAAAAGGCAGAAACAGCCGAAAGTGGGTGAAGGGATAAGGAACGACCCACATGTCCAGTGGGGATGAAGGGATAAACACATTGGTACTGACACAATGGAACACTATTCAGCCCAAAAGAAATTCTGGTAAAAGCTACATGGAAGAACCTTGAGGATATTATGCTAAGTGAAGCCAGCCAGAAACAAGGAGAAAGCGTATGACTGCACTCACACACGTTGAGAAGTCAGTTCCAGAGACAGGAAGCAGAAAGGGGGGGAACAGGGAGTTAGTGTGAAGGTGACGGTCAGCACGGGACGATGCAAGAGTCCTAGAAACAGGGAGCAGTGATGGCTGCACAACCATGCAAATGAACTTCATGCTGCTGAGTTTGCACCTTTCAAAGATGAGTATGATGGAAAACCAGGTTACATATATTTTATCACAATAAAAAGAAATTAATGCAGAAATCAGGCTTGCTCCTTGGCCCTCCAGGTCTTGTCCCAGCCGAGCGCCAGACGCCCAGCCCCGCTCCCCGCCTCCCTCTCCCTCAGCTCACCTGCGCCCTGCCACATGCTGATGCCCTCTCAGCGGCTCTGTGGCCCTCTGGGGGCAAACAGCCCCAGCTTCCTCCTCTGCCGTCTCTTCTCGGCTTCCCACAGCCCCTCTTCCGGCAGCCCTGCCCTCCCGGAGCCTCAGTGCCACCCGCCTTTATTAGAAACGCACCCCAGGCCCCCACTGCAGACCCTGCAATCCGGAGAGTCTCCCTGAGATCAAAACCAGTGACCTCGCTTGTTTTGTAATTGAGGTTAAATCCACCACTTTTAAGTGTCCAAGCTCATGAGCTCTTGCTCTTCCTACTGACAAAATTAAATCCCTCAGGAGAGAAGCTGCCTATTTCTCTGCTCATGCAGACACGCCCCTGGGGTCTCCACCTCCAGACCACCAGCACGTCCCACCAGGAGGCAAACACACCTCCTTTCCACACCCACCCTTTTGCGGGGGGGGACCCCCTGCAGAGAGCGGTCTAGACCTGCTGTCTCCCACAGCCCCAGCCTCTCCAACTGGCTTCAGGCAGGCTCTGGCCGCCGACCCACTGTCTGGGCTGAGATGACCGGCCACCACCACGACACGGCCTGGGGCCAGGTCTCAGTCCCCAGCTTTCCTGAGCAGCCCTCAGTGGCCCTGGGCCTTGACCCTCTCGAGGGTGCAGCTCCCCTTCCGCCGCCCCCCCCCATCAGCCTCAGCAGCTTGAACCACCACCCCTCCCTCCCGCCACTTCCTCCTCTCTGCACACCCAGCCTCCTGCAACCGCCCACCCTACTCCTGCCCTCAGCCCAGACCTCCCCTGGGCTGGCCTGGTGGCCCCCCCAATCAGTCTAGGGGCTGAGGCACCCACACCCCCGGGCGCTCACGCTGCCGCTAACACCGCACCCCCGGCCGCCGTGTCCCCTGGCCACACACCTAACTGAACTAGGGCTCTGCAGACACTCCTGGACTCGGCCCTCCTGTGGCCCCCCTCACACCCCGCTCTCCCGATCACCAACCTCCCCGTCTGCCCTTCCAGAGGAGACACCCTTCACACGAGGCTGTGCTATGGCTCCCAGCGTCGCCAGGGTCCCCGTGCCTCAGCCTGGCGGCCCCAGGCCTCTGTACCACCCACACCCGCTCCCGCCCACCCTGCAGTGCTGAACAGCACCCAGCAACCCTGACCCCGACCACCCCCCCACCTGGGACCCTTGCCTCCCCTGCTTTTCTTGACACTCCGACGAAGGACAGTTTGTTTTATTCCTCCATCACCTCCCCACAATAGGCTGCAAGCCCCGCAGAGGTGGGCGTCTCTCTCTCACTGCCCCACCCTGGGCTGTGGGCACAGCGCCGGGCACGCGGTGCAGCAGCTCAGGATAAGACAAACGTGTGCTGAAGATGCCCCTCCACGGGGCCCTGCCCAGCTTCTGGGACACACCCACACGCTGCTGCCTCCTAAGTACTTACCAGGCCTGCCAGGCATTGTGTTAAGAACCAAACCAAACCCAATCACCCAAGCCCAGGCTGGAGACACCGGGGCAGGCAGGAGGGCGGGGGAGGCAGCGTGGGGCCTGAACTTTACCTCCACTCTGAATCAGAATGTCAAACAGGTCATCCATCTGCTGGCTCGAGGAACCATTCTCCTGTGGGCCAAAGATCAGAAAAAGATGAAGACCCACAACAGGAAGCCCCAGCCTGGCTCAGAGAAGACCCTCCCAACGCTGAGCCAGCAGTCAGGCCCTGGCTCCCACAGCCCACCCTCTCTCCTGCCCCGACACCCCCTCTCCAAGGCCTCTTGGAGGCCCCTTCCCATGAGACCCGGGGGACTGGAACCACCCACCCCGCGGGCCTCCGGCCACCCTCTTTACCTGCGGCCTGGGCTGCTGGCTCACGGCTTCCTCATAGCCAGGCGGCTCCTTCTTCGGCTGAGAAGCGGGGGTCCCAAACAGGGGCTGGGGTGAGGGCTCCAGGTCCATGTGGCCCGGGGGGCCGGGAGCTGGAGACTCAGGCTGGGACAGGGGCTGAAGGAAGACAGAGGCCGGCTGAGGGCAGGCAAGGCAGGGAGCATCCACCTCCGCCCAGCCAGCGGGCGGTGCATCTGTATGCACTCTCGGGGAGCTTCGCAGACACCCCCGGGGAAGAAGCCATACAGAATGGGGGCGGCCCTGACCTCTGACCCTGCAGAGGGCGAGTGGCTCCCTGAAGCGGGGGCTCCAAGCTGACCGCCCCTCCCCTCCCCAGAACTTCTGCTCAGGGCCCAGGTCCCTTCCGGAGTCCCCAGGTCCTGTCACCGCCCCCACCCCTCAAGCCCTGCAGGGCTGAGGCCACACAAAGCCTAAGCAGGCTTACCTTTGGCCCAGGCTGAGTGGAGGGTCTGGGCTGTGAGGGCGGCAGCAGCAGGGAGCCAGGTGCCAGCGTCGCCTTGCTGGGGGACAGCTGGCCTCTCTGAGGGGAGGAGGGGCGGGGCTCCCATCAGGCCCTGCCCCCTCCCAAGCGCACCCCACCCTGCAGCAGGGGCAGGAGGGGCCCGCCTGGTGGGGCCACAAGCAAGCTCTGACACTAAGGGCCACGGCCGGGGACAGGCCCTCACAGCTCTACCTGCAGGCTGGAGGTCTCACACAGGGGCCCCGATCTCCCCAACTCCCACACAGTCTCAGCCCCGCGTGGGTGACCTCGGGTGGGCAGCCCTCGTTTGGGAGGGCTGAAGGGGACGATCCAATGACATGAGCGCAACCTGCCCGCCCCCCGGGGGCGCCGTCACTGGACGCCCTCTCGCCCTCCCACGGGTCCTGCACCCCCTGCCTCAGGTACCTGCTGGGGGCTCCCGCTAGCCAGGCCAGGGCTGTCTGCGTTCTTCTTGGTCACGGTGAGGACAAGATGGGTCCCTGCAGAGTCAGTGAGGAGCGGGGGGTGTGTGACCCCCTTGACGAGGCTGGGGCCCTGTGGGCCCAGCAGCAGCTGCGGGGCCGGGGCCAGTTCAGGCTCGGGCGGCACGGCTTCCTGCTTCACCACCACGACCGGGGGTGCAAGGGCACACGCGTCTGCGTGGGGGGCAGCAGGGGCCGCGAGGCTGGGGCTGAAGGGGAGCTCGGGGCCCGGGGGCTGCCGGCTCAGCTGGCAGCTGGTGAAGCTGTTCTCCTGCTTCACCGCGGGGCCCAGAGTGACCAGGGCCGGGGCCGGCTCAGGCTCGGGCCCCACGGCCTCCTGCTTCACCACCACGGCCGGGGACACCAGGGCGCGGGCGTCTGCGTGGGGGGCGGCAGGGGCCGCGAGGCTGGGGCTGAAGGGGAGCTCAGGGCCCGGGGATCGCTGGCTGAGCTGGCAGCTAGCCAGGTTGCTCTCCTGCTTCACCGCAGGGCCCGGGGCCGGCTGCTGGGCCCGCTTCTCCTGCTCCAGCTGCAGCCTGAGCCACTCGACCAGCTGCTGCTTCTGCCGGAGCATGCGCGTCAGCTCCTCGATCTGTTTGTCCTTCTCCTGCAGCATCTGGTCCTTGTCCCGGCCCTCCAGCTCGGCCCGCACCCCCGGGCTCCGGCAGCAGGCCCCAGGCCGGGGGCCCTCCTCCTTCACGAGGACCTGCAGCGGCGAGGCCTGCAGCGTGAGCTGGGTCACCGGGGACGTCACCACCTCGCCAAAGCTGTCCCCCGGCGTGGAGTTCTCGTCGCCTGTGCTGAGCAGCGACCGCTCTGAGGGGGTGGGAGACACAGGGGGCGTGGAGCCCGTGCTGCCGAACTTCACCACGCCGTTGCTGGCCACTGTGGCCACCACCACCTCGGCCGGGGCCAGGCCCGCTGCCACCAGGGCGGGCCCCGTGCTGAGCCGGGCGGTGGGGAAGGCGACCACCACCTCGCCCGCTTTGGGCAGGAGGGGGGTGGCGGGGGCCTTGGGCGCTCCGGGGCTGGCAGGGGTGGCCTGCTCCTGGTAGGCACGCAGGCGCTCAATCAGGTCCGTCTTGGTGCCCGAGACGGGCAGTGACCGCAACTTCAGCTCCTGTTTCAGCTCCGCCACCTGCGAAGGCACAGGAGTCAGGGCCACTGGGGGGCGGGGAGCAAGACCGGCTTCCATCCAGTGGGCCTCGTCTGTCTGGGCTCCACCAGCCACTTCACACACATCAAGCCTCGCCCTCCCTCACCCTGGAGGAAGAGGCCTGCTGCTGCTGCACCTCCTCCCTGTCCTCACCCCTTGACTGGGCAGGACATGTCCTCAGTTGTCTGAGGCCCCAGCCTGTGCTCAACCAACACTCGAGTGAACTCACTGCATCTTACAGATGAGAAAATGGAGCTCAGGACAGTGAAATGACTCCTGAGGAGGTCATACTGGTGATGTCATGGTGGGCAGAGCTAGGAGCGAAGGCCGGGTCTCGAGGACACCGAGGCCCGTGTTCAGCTCCCTGCCCAAGGGCTGTGTCTTGCTGGGACCTGGGTCATGACTAGGAGGGAGCAGGCTGGTCCAGGGCACGAACTCTCGAGGGAGAATGTGATCCATCCCCCTTCTGACTAGGGCAGAGCATGCAGGCCAGGCCCGGGCATCTCCCACCCCCAAGGCCCAGGACACAGTGGGGTCTGTGCCGCAAGTGCAGCCGCTCTCTCCTAGGTGGACGCAGCACCCACAAAGAAAGCTCAGCGAGACGTCAGGAGCCGTGAGGAAAGGGCAGTGCTGCAGAGAGGCCCAAACCTGAGCCCCGGCTCGACCACCACCTGGGCCTCTGACCGCAGGCAAGCCTGTCCACCCCTCCCCCAAGCCTCGGCCTGCTCACCCTGAAGCCAGGGAGACACCCCCGTTCCTCACACTGCACTGGAGGGCGGGAATTCAGAGGCACACAAGTGCTCAGTGAGCCCACAGCCCGGGACCAACGCCAGCTGGTGTCTTTAATGACAACAACGATGAGCAGAGCCAGGTGAGCCTCCAGGCGGCTCCGCTGCAGAGACCAGAGTCCGGAGCCCTGCTCTGCCTTCCGTGGCCGCAGTCCCCAGCCGGCCGCCCTCCCTGCCTGACGCCAAGCGCCTGACGGCCCCGCGAGAGGCCAGGCTGGCGGCTGCACCTCCAGCCAGGGTGCAACCACCTACCTTCATGTCATCCAGGTTGGCGGGCAGGGCCCCCGGCTTGCCCGTCAGCGAGGTGCTATTCTGTCGGACCAGCCCACTGGGCCCAGGGGCACCTGAGCCGGAGCTGCTGCTGGTAGTGGAAAGGCTGCGCGACGGGGGGCCCCCAGCGCTGCCCCCTGCCTCCCCTGCTGGCCTGAGAGGAAGAAAGCACAGGAATGAGCCCACGCCAGGCGTCGCCCTCGGCCTCTGCTGGGCCGGCTGAAGAGGGGTGCAGGGAAGAGCCCTGTTCCCGGACCGCTCTGATGGACTGGGACCCAAGGGTCCCTGCCAGTCCAGGGTCACCCACGCGGGTCACCCACGCGTCACCGGTCACCAGGCCTGTGGGCGGGCGGGGCGGCAGCTACTTGGGCGGGGCCTTGAGTGGGCGGGGCGGCACCTACTTGGGCGGGGCGGGCAGGATGGTCTGGTAGTTGTAGTGCTGCTGCTGCTGCTGCTGCTGCTGCTGGTTGAGGATCTGCAGCTGCAGGAAGAGCTGCTGCTGCTGCAGGATCTTGGCATACGAGGAGTCCATGGGAGGAGCCCCCTTGTCCTGCTTTTGGTCCGGGGGGATGTACTGGTGGTATTTGAGCTTCTTCACCTTTGGCTTCAGCTCCTTGGCCTTCTTGCTGCGCTGCGACTTCTCACCGGCAGACTTGGGTTGGCTTTGCTGGGGGCGTGAGACAGAGGGCACCGTCAGGGGCCTGGGCGGCTCCTGAGAGGGCTGTGCATCCACCCTGCCCTGCCAGAGAGCTCCCCTCCCAAAGAAGAGGCCTCCTTGGTACCCAGGAGTGCGCCCAGGAGGGGGCGAGGGCTGATGGGGGGGCGGTGCTGTGACCTGCCCTGCTCTTCACAAAGCTTCCAGCCCAAATGCACAGCCAGCCTCCCTCTGACCCCGAGCACAGTGGGAACAGGACACGGGGTGAAAGTGTGCACATGCACTCCACACGGGGTGCAGACTGGCGAGAACCCGGCCTCGCCAGGAGCCAGTGCGTCACTGGAAGACGAAGCAGCGGCTCAGGGCAGTCATGGCTCGAGGTCACACAGTGGCTGTGCTCTCGCCCATGAAGGAGCCGAGATCCAAGCCCAAGACTCAAACAGCTCCTGTGTGCACCCACAGCCGGCACACAGGGCAGCCTCCTGCTGGGCCTCGAGGGTCCCCTGGGGTGAGGGCAGGTGGAGCTGAGTGGGGCGCGTGAGCAGGGAACAGGCTGGGCAGGACCGAGGGGGCCTCGCAGCATCTGCACAGAGACCAGCAGAGGGAAGGGCGGAGACTCCGTGCGGGGTCAGCGGGGGTCTGGTTAGGGGGCAGTGGGGACTGACAGGATGAGGAAAGAGGTGATCAGCTAGGGGCAGAAGGGGCAGCAGAGCTGCGGCAGCTGAGCCGTTTCACAGTTCAGGGTTCTGAGCTCTGATGGCGCCCCCCGGCCATGGCAGTGGAGAAGACGGTCGGAGGGCTTAGGTGTGGAGAGAGGGGGAGAAAGCGAGGGGCCGCTGGGGCCAGAGCACACCCGAGGACGGACAGGGGCCCGCGGAGAGGCCCCAGCAAGGCTGAGGGTGCGAGAAAGAGGCTGAACATGGCGCAGGAGCACCTCACTGGGAGGGAGGAAGACGGAGACCGGGGAAGCCAGCCAGAGAGGAGAGCGACCCACGTGGTCAGAGGCAGCTGGGGCTCCTCTGGAGGAGGGTTCACAGCGGGGCTGCGGAGCCAGAGGCCGAGGCGCTTCCAGAAAAGAGGAAGTTAGATAAAGACACACACACGACACACACACGCTTCTCACAGAGGGGAGGTGGGCAGAGGCAGGCACCCGACCTCTGACGAGCGGCAGGTCTGGGGGAGGAAATCTGGGGGAAAACCTTAGACGTCTGGGCCAGTCAGGAACAGACCACAGAGACAAGGAAGGTGCAGCTGGCTGCCCAGAGAGCGGCCGGGAGCCACGGGCCAGGAGGAGCAGGCCCGGGGCGGGGCGCCAGCCCAAAGGGACTGGGAGCACCTGGAGACAGAGAGGGCTCGGTCAAGGCTGTGAGCAGCGGGAGGAGCGTGGGCGGCCTGAGGTTCCAGGCCAGGGCCTCCGTGGAGGGACTGCAGAAATCAGCCAAGCGCAGAAGCCAGTGGGGCTGGAAGGAAGGGCCCCTGCCCAGCAAGCACGAAGCGCAGACTGGAGGGGGCAGGCAGGGCCAAGGCCCCAGAGGCCGAGACAGGAGGCTCGGCTGGGCGGGGAGGCCCAGACGCTGGCTCATGGTGCTGCTGAACTCAACCTCACGGCCCAGCACCGAGGCCCCGTGCAAAGGTGCCTGGGGGTGTCTCATGGGCTGAGGCCAACTGGGGCCCCTTCAGGTATTTCATGTCAGGACTTGGAGAATGAGAATGAAGATGAACTCCAAGCACAGCTGGCCAGTGACTGTGGGCCCACCACCTCACTACTCAATCCCCTTAAGGTCTCATGAGGCCATGCATGGGACGGGCAGCAGTAACAGCCTGCCCTGCGCTCAGTACACCGGGGCCGTGACCGCGGCCAGCGTCCGTGGAGGGACTGGGCAGGCCGCCTGTAGCCCCGTGGTGGCCTCTGCTGGTCCCTGACCAGGAGGAGAGGGTGAGCACCCCACTGCCGACACCGTCCCCACACTGGAGCCAGCGAGGCATCAGGGGCGGGGGGCAGTGGGCTGGGGGTCTGTCTGTACCTTGATGAGGGTGGGGAGGGGCTTGGCGGTGGGGACCGCGGTTCCGTTGGTGAGGCTGGGAGGCAGAGGAGGCTGCTCTGCCAGGAAGAGCATTTCTCCAGACTCTGGGCCCACGGGGAGCTGAGACACGACCTGGGAGAGAGGTGGGGACGTGAGGACACCCCAGAAGCTGCACCACCTCCAGGCTCCAGCTGGTGCTGCAGCCTGTCACCCCCTCTGATGGTCGCTGTTGAGGGCAGAGGAAGGAAGCCTGAAAAGAGCAGCCTCCAGGGTGGCGGTGGGAGGGGGACTAGAAAACGGGGAGCAGAGGGTGGAGGAAGCATCACGGACCTGCACACACTCAGGGAAGGCAGCTGTTCCGCACGAGGGGACACGGGGTGGCGGGGAGGCCTCCGAATGTTAACTCCGAGGGGCCCGCTGCCGACACCCCCCTACCCGAGCTAGCGAGGCAGCACCTCCCGGCTTCCCCCGCCCCACCTGGGCCCAGGGAGGGACCTCGCCGGGGAGGCTCCAGCAGGTCTGGGCCCTTGGGGAGCGGAGGAGGAAGCTCACCTGAGTGGGGGACACAGAGGTGGCACTGGGCGGCGGCTCGCTGACTCGGGCTTCCAGGGGCGACGGCACCGAGCCCTGGGACTCGTGGCTGGCAGGCTGCTCGGGGGATAAGGCGTCGCTGCTGTCCTCGTCGAAGGACGAGCTGTCTGCTACTTTCGGGTAGTTCACCTGGCCCACTAGAAGCCAAGGCCCAGGTGAGATTCCTTCGGCTGAGGGCCCTGCTCCTCAGCCAGAGGCTGTCCTCTCGCCCTGCGGGCAGCAGGAGGAGGCAACTGGCAGCTGCCCTGCCTCTCGCACCCAAACGAGCTGGAGGAAAGCTTGTCCTCACGGCCCCGAAGCGAAGGCCAGGAGAGTCGGTCCTACCGGTCCTCACGGCGCTGCCTTGGCAGCAGAGGCCTGACCGCTGGCCCGCTAGGCCCCCTCGCCCCGCCAGCCTGGAGGCCGCTCCTTGTAGCCCTCCCGTCTCTGCCTCTGCCCTCTAAGACAAGACGCAGCCGTGTTCGGTCTTCGTGTGAACGTCTGCCCGCCCGCCCAAGCCTGTCGCCGCCTCCGCCTCCTGTTTGCTGGCTGCTGCAGGCACCGTACCTCCCGGGGGCCCTGCGAGGAGGCCTGAAGGGGTCTGGGAGCAGCTACGGGGTGCAGCTCCTCCTCTGGGCTGCCCGACTCCCCGAAGACCAGGGACAGACCACTCTTTAGCCTCCGGTGGCTGTGCAGGCGGAGGGCAGGGCAGAGGAGGGGAGGAGGGCCGCCTGCTCGCCCAGATGAAGCAGGGCCAGTGGCTCTCGTAGCCCCAGGGCCCGGGAGCAGCGAGGCCACCGCCCGCCCTCCCCGCCGTGAGGGCGCAGGGCCTGGGGGCCTGGGGGCCTGGGGGCCTGGGTTGGGGGGCCCAGCGTGGGAATCCCAGACGCAGAGGGAGGGGAAGAAGGGGACGGGGCGAGCAGGGCGTTTCACAACTCCTGTCACGACCCCGCGGCCATCACGGTTAGAAGAGAAGCGCGGCACGAGCCGCGGTCCACACAGGAACCAGGCGCAGGGGTGAGCGGGGGTCACGCCACAGACGAGGAAGAGGAACAGCCTGGAGTGCTCCCCTCCAGGGCCGTGACCCAAGGCCATGGGAGCCTGGGCAGGATGCCCCTGAGCTTGCACTCCCCCCGCAACCCGCCAGGCTGACCCTCCTGGCCCCCTGAGGGGGCTCAGCCTCTGACCACCGTGTGCCTCCGGCCAGCTGCTCGAGGCCCAGGTTCCTCCCCCAGCCTCTCACTCCCAGAGAGGGGACCAGCAGGACCAGGGAGCGGATGGAGGAGCCTCGGGTCCACCCCAGTTCAGTCCAGGGGTCACTGCAGGGTCCTGCCCTGCGGGAGTTCACGAGCCAGGCCATGGGGCACAGCCAATGCTTTGCTAGATGGAAGGCTGGGTGCTGAGGGGGCCAGGCTCGGGGAGAGACTTCTGGGGCTTTTACACAACTCTTCCAGGTCAGCTGGAAGTGGGTGTGCGAGTGTTAAGTGGCTGTGTGTGTGGAGGAGTCTGCGGTAACAGGGACCATCTCTAAATGTCCTTCCTGACCACCCTACCGACTCCTCTTGAACAACGGACGACATCTGCCCTCTGCCCTCTCCCCCTCATGGACCACTGCTGGAGCAGCAGCAGTGACGACCTCGCCGCCAAACGCAACGGCTTCCCCGGCCGCCAGGCCACTGCCCACACTGCCCCTCCGCCTGGGATGGCCCTCAGCGCCTGCTCTACTCGGTGCGTGGACTCAACCTCCAGGCTGACCCCAACCATGCACATCAGCCGTGCAACCTCCCTGCCCCGGCCCCCAGGCCACTGCCCACACTGCCCCTCCGCCTGGGATGGCCCTCAGCGCCTGCTCTACTTGATGGGTGGACTCAACCTCCAGGCTGATCCCAACCATGCGTGTCAGCCGTGCAACCTTCCCGCCCTGGCCGTCAGGCCACGTGCCCACTGCCCTGCGCTGTCCACAACAGCGGGGCCAGCTGCTCTATGATGAACGCCACTGCCAACGGCACAGCCCTTTCCCGAGCCTCCCCAGGCGGCTAAGACTGCGCCAGGTGGAGCCTATGAGTTCCCGGAAGGCAGGTGACTCGGTTCCCAAGTCACAGGGCCTGGGCCTCTCTCGGTAGGCGGCACCACCTGTGCCCGGGAGCGAGACGTGGAAGTCACTGGTGCACACCACAGCCTTCCCCCGTCAGGCCGAGCCCGCACAGGGCGAAAAACCGTGTGCTCTGTGTGATGGCCAGGCTCACGCAGGCCTGGCGCCCGGCCGACTCTTAGCAAACATTTATCAGATCTGGGATGGCGGGAGAGTCCAGACTGACCTTGGCCCAACCACTGGCTGTAACTAGGGGCTGTCGAAGATGTGCTGGAGATTTGGGTGGGTGCACACTGGCACTAGAGAAGGAAGTGGCACCCACTCCAGTGTTCCTGCCTGGAGAATCCCAGGGACGGGGGAGCCTGGTGGACTGCCGCCTATGGGGTTGCAGAGTCGGACATGACTGAGCGACTTAGCAGCAGCACACTGACATGAGACAGCTGGATGGCATCACCGACTCAAAGGACATGGGTTTGGGTGGACTCGGGAGTTGGTGATGGACTGGGAGGCCTGGCGTGCCGCGGTTCACGGGGTCGCACAGAGTCGGACACGACTGAGCGAGACTGAGCACTGGCACAAGGCGAGACGAACACCTGGGCGAAGTGGGGGATTCAGGGAAGGGGGTACTGAGACCCCCAGCTCAACCCACTTCTGCGCTGGCGCAGGTGGGGCCCGGGCCTGCCTCTGCTGACCCGGGCCCCAGACCCCTCCTGGACTGCCTTGAGCCAACCCGTGCCCTCCCGTGCCCACTCTGCCCAGAGACCCAGCTCACGCTTATGGTGGGAGCACCCTAGCTGCCTCCCAGGGCAACCTCCGGCCCACAGCAGCTACAGAAGCACGTCCGTCCCAACCTCACTGCGGTGAGGGGATCAGGGGTGCACGCCTGACCGTGCACAGGGCCCTGTGGCGCCCCCTGCCCTTTTCTGACACCCCCCTTCCAGGTCGACGTGCAGGTGCTCCTCCTCCCCCGCAGATGCTTCAACGCCTGCTCGGCCATCACCTCCACCTTGGCCTCACCTCCCCTGATGCCAGCCCCCACCGTCAGGGCCGGGCCGGGTGGCCCTCGGTCCACTGGGGCCTTCTTCCCTGCCTGGGTCTGCACTTGGGCTTGAGCTCCGTAAGGACCAGGGGCGTGGTCTGCCTCGTGGGGCCGGGGTCCATGCACCTAACGCCCCGCTCGGGTCTGTCAGCCTTTGTAAGCGAACTATCTGGGCAAAGGGTCAGGCTCCAAGAGGGGGTGTCAAGAATGAAAAGGAGCAGCAGGCATGGTTTCTAGTTCTCGGCGTCTCCATGTGCCCGCGCACACCAACCCTGACACCTACCCACCTTCTCTGGGAAAGAGGGGCGACCCCTGGGTTCAGAGACGGGAGCGGACAGAGGCCTCGGTTACTGGCTTAGCTGTTCCGGCACGACGCTGGTCCGTGGGGCCACGGGCACTGACCCGGGCTCACACGACCTGTCTGTCAGGCTCCGGTTCTCCACGCCTCGGCTCCGCCGCCCCAGGCTAAGCAGGAAGTCAGGGAGCAGGCAGCCTGGCAGCCCTCCCCATGCGCCGGCTAGCGGGTCTACACAGGGCGGCCTGGCTCCTCACCAATGATGGCCTCCTTCAGGCTGGACTCCACAGGCAGGATATTCTTCTCCACCAGCTCCATGGGGCCAGGCCTCTGCGCGATCTTCTCGTTGAGGTCATCTGCCAGCCTGGCTCTCTTCAGCTTCAGCTGCTTGGCCTGGAGGGAGGGCTCAGCCGAGGTCTCTGCATGTGGGAGAGAGTGGAGGAGGATACAGGGGTGAGCGGGCTCTGCCCGGGAACCCCAGGGCACCTCCCCTTCCTGCCAGGAAAGCAGAGACCAGCAGGACCAGGCAGAGTGGGGGACCCGGTGTGACGTTTCACGAGGACAGAGGGTGGGGGCCCCACTGAGGACAGTGTGTGGTCACACCCAACCGCGGTCACTAGGCACAGCAGGCCCAGATGACAGGGCTTGCTGCGGGGGACTATCTGCCTCCCCACTCTGGGCCTCGGTGGCTTCCTGCCACGTGCAGGGTTCAGACTAGGAAAGTCTTCCAACTCCAAAGTGGGTTCCAAACTGAACAAAAAATGGATCGACTCAAGCCCAAACCTTTCCTTCCCTAGAATGAGGAAAGAAGTGTGTGGGGCAGGCAGAGTTTGTCTGGGATGACCTCGCTTGTACTTCACAGGTGCTGGAGTAAATACCGGGTAAATGAACGAATGGATGGAAGTAAATCCATGCTGGAGACAGATCTGGGGGAGAGGACTGCATACCCCGTTTTTGTGAGGAATGGGGGCAACGAGGAAGAGTGAAGAGGAAACTCGGGCGGTGCAGGGTGCAAACAGTGAGCAAGAGGGTTTGCATGAAGAAGCATTTCCGGTCTAACACACCTTCCAAAATGTGCATCCTGACCAGCTCCGATCTCTCCGGCCGGGAACGGATCTTCCGTTTCAGGTAGTCCTCTGTCTGCGGAAAAAAACAGACCAAGCAGCTCTCAGATGCAGGTCACAGGCTTAAGGCCTGGACAAGACCGAAAGGCAGCCGTGGCTTGGCTTCAGTGGGTGAGCTCGGCCGCCCCAGGAACTCAGCCTGGACACTGCTGGGTCCCGAGGCCTGGGGAGGGCGCGTCCACTTTCAAGGCACCTGTTGAGGGCTTCGTCCACCTGTGAGGACCATCTGTCTCTCTGAGGCTGAACTACTAATATATGTTCTAATTTATCACTTTTATTATCATAAAAGTGAGTTCATTAAAGAAAATTTAAAAATTAGAAAGACAGCAATAAAAAAAAACATGTAATTATCCACTGTTAGTACTTAGGGATATTTGTTTCTAGTCATTCTTCCATGCAGAAGATAGGTTTAATTTTGCAGAGCTCTAATCATACTGAATATAACTTTGCATCTTATTTCAAAATCTTTGGCACTGCCTGACACCACAAGCATTTTCTGTTCACTCTGAACTAATTTTGATACGTGGTGTCATAGTTCTAGTTCCTTAAAGTCTAATGTCCTCATTTCTGCACTTATGAGACTCCAGGCAAATGAAACCATTGCCCCGACAGTCCTAGAGCCAGCCCACTGCCCAGTGCTCCTGGTATAACGTGTATGTGGCCCTGGATCTGTCTCACTCTAGAGCCTGTGTTCTTAAGCTCTGCACCAAAATTTTTCAAGCCATCGGCCAACCATCACCTCTCCTACCCAGCACGTTAGGAGAGGACAGAGCAGAGGCAGGTGGAGCAGAACAGGGTGGAGAATCAAGTGCTGGAGCAGACGTCACGCCTGCAGCAAGGTCCAGACTTGCTCCCTGGCCTGGCCGTGGCCCCAGCCCCGTGGTGCCGCGCTCCCAGGAGATGGCTTATGGCGGCCGTGGGCTCAGGGCCTGTCACCCATCTGTGGTGGGCGGAAGTGCTGCCCTGGCTGCTGGAGAAAGCAGAGCAGGTTCTGGCCAGAGCCTGTCTTTACAGACAGCAGGGGGAGGAGGCCCAAGTACTGAAGAAGAAACACCTGGAGTCCACAGACCAAGGTTTGACCCTGGCTCGCCAATGACTAGCTGGACAAGTTAGCTAACCTCTCTTAGCTGCATCTATTAATGTGAAGACAGACACCTAATTCATAAGAGCTGCTGCCGCTGCTAAGTTGCTTCAGTCGTGTGCGACCCTGTAGACGGCAGCCCACAGGGCTCCCCCGTCCCTGGGATTCTCCAGGCAAGAACACTGGAGTGGGTTGCCATTTCCTTCTCCAATGCATGAAAGTGAAAAGTGAAAGTGAAGTCACTCAGTCGTGTCAGACGCTTAGCGACCCCATGCAGCCCACCAGGCTCCTCCATCCATGGGATTTTCCAGGCAGGAGTGCCTGAGTGGGGTGCCATCGCCTTCCCCTCATAAGAGCTGCAGTGACCCTAAACACGAAAAGGATAGAGCTGCACCTTTTCTCACCAGGTCACATTCACTCCTTGCCCTGGAGAAGCAGGCCAGGAAGTGGTGCCAAGTCTTAAGACTGGGTAGGAGGCGCGGGCAAGGCCATCCCTCGTACTCCCCCATCCTCCGGCCGGTGCAGCAGTGCAGCCAGCCACGCCTTTCACTCCCAGCACCCAGGACCTCATTCTTCCCGCTCACTCTAAGAACTCGTCATTTCCTTAGAAATTGGTTAAATATAAGATAGAAACAGACGACCGTAAGATGAGCCCTGGAGGTAAGCGATTCAGAGTCTCTGACAGAGCTGTGGGTCCCGGGCAGCCTGCAAGCCTCCATCTGGGGAGGTCCTCCTCCCTTGTCTTTTACATAAAAGAAAAAGTGCCGGGCCGAGAGGGGAAACACGCTCTGGCCACTTCCCCCTCCCCACCCACGCCAGGCAGCAGACCACCCCCGAGGTCCCTGGGGGAACTGAAACCAAGGGGGACAGGGCAGCAAGCCAGGTGCGGCAGCGTGAGCCGGCGCCCAGGGGCCCAGCTTCCGCTTCCTCGGCCTCCAGTGGACCCTGGCTGCTCAGGGAACAGGGAGGTCTCCAGGCCCACCTGGAGTCAGGCGAGCAGTGCAGCCAGACACGGAGGGACTGCCACTCAGCAAGCCTTCCCGTGGCCGGTGTTCATGTCCTAACAGCTACCAAAGGCCAAGTGGACTCCAAATTTGGAAAATGCCAGCGGTCTCCAAACCCAGAGGAGGCTGGCGCCCATGACACACCCTTGAATGTACCAGACACTCAGGAGGACACTCCTTCTGATCACGGTCCAAACCTTCAGGCTGGCAGACGCTGGGGTGGGATGAAGCAGAAAGGCAGAGCTTTCTGTTTGGAAGTGTGAGGCTGGTGCGGACCCTGGGGACCACGCCTGGGGACCCACGGGACCCTGGGGACCCACGGAGGGAAGATGGCGGCAGCAGGATGGGCTCTGACAGGGGTCCCTGGAGGAAAGATGCCTTACCCTGGCCCGCTCCAAGCTCCTTCTCTGCTCATGAAACGCAGCTGGGCTTTTCAAAGCTGTTGGGAGAAGAACCGTACAATAATTACATCAGAGTGAAGCATCAGGCCTATTGCTACAGTTTACAGTGGGGAGGCATCTCGCTTCAAGTTCACTTCAGCAGCACTATTCACGTCGGCTGACGGAAGCAGAAAGAGGCACCTGAGTAAGCACGCATCTTTACGGCTCAGCTGCCCCATCACTACAATCCTGGAGATTTCATTCTCATGGGGAATGGCCACTGCTAAGGTGCACCCACGGAACGTAGCCCTAACACAACCCTACGGAGCCGCCAACCCTGGAAGACGGGGACACAGGGTATGCCTGCAAGCCAGGCACCCTCACTGTCCTCAACCTCATCAGGGATCACCACAAGACCAAACGGTGTGACTGAGGCAGCTCAACCAAAAGGACGCACATCTGCCTGGTGCCGTTTCCTTCTTTGGTTCAGCTGGTGTTAACAGTGCTTGCATTTCATCCTGAAGCACTTGCATGTCATCCTGAAGCACTAAGACCTTCACCTGGCTTGTGTGGCTGACTGCAGTGCTCACAACCAGTGGCTGACTAGAAGGCCCCCTGGAGCCCCGTCAGGGACCTGGCTCTATTCTGGGGCAACCGACCCACGGGCCACAGCTCGCCACTCGGCAAAGCACGCTGGGGGCAGGGAGACCAGAGTCGGACCCTTTACAAACACAGCGCTGCGAAGCCAGTTCAGCAAATGATGAGGGGGGATACCCTGAGCTTGAACAGGGAACGGCTGGCCTGGCTCACTTCAAGAAATTCACCAGACGGGGGTTGGTTTCAGTTCTGCCGCCCCACGGTTTCAGAGCAGCTGTAAGACGGTGTGGAGGGGCTGCCGGCTGTGATGGGGGAGCAGGGTGAGGAGACGCTACAAGTAGCCAGAGCACAGACTTGACCCCATCCTGCTGGGGCCCCCGCCCCCCGCCCCGCCCCAAGGACCAAGAAGCAGAAGGAAACTCAGTGTCTGCCGCCCCGCCCCCGGCTGCCCTTCTGCCTTCTCCACAGCTCATCACCGTCCGACACTCCGGAGAGTGGCAGCAGTATCTTTCTGACTGACCGCCAGCCAGCTCCCTCGGGCACGGCAGGGGCCCGTGTCCTCCTTTCCTCTCTGACGGTAACCCCAGCGCCACCGAGGGCACCCAGCGCGTGGCTCATTCGGTGATCTGCTGGCTACTCCACGTGGAATGGACACATAGTTGCGCCCTGGAAGACTCTGAGCTCTGAACTTCCCCTTGAGCAGCCAAGATTAAGCTCTCATCTGAGTTTGAAACCTCACAGGGGTCCCCAACAGAAAGCGAGGACGGCTGTGTTCCTGTCGCTGCTGGCGTGACGGCGGGATTGCCGGTTCTCTGGGTCTCGTCTTCTTCTGCAGGGTGGACTCCGCCCACTTCTGAATCCCTGTATCCAGTGACGGCGCTCTGGGGCCGGGGGCGCCCTCACCGCCACGGGTAGGGCGCTGCTGGCATCCTGCACGGTGATCCGGCTGGGCCCTGGGTTAGATCCCCACAGGGGCTAGCGAGTTTCTGCACCAATCTTGGTGCTGGCCGTGCCAGAGCCTACTCTGCTGCCCATGGGGGCAGGCACACACCCAGCCTCTGGAGCGCCTGCTCATGCTGCGCAGACTTTCCCGACGGGAAAGGCCTGTGTCACCCTCAGGCCCGCCTCACATGCGGTGGGGAGTGGCGACGCGCGCCAGGTGCAGCTGACTTCCTGCGCGGCTCCATCTCCGTGCTAGCGAGGTGCTGGGGCGGGCACTGTTCTGGACACTGAAGTGCTGTCTGGTCGAATGTTCCCAGCGACTCCACGTGGCGTGCAGTGCTGTTTGACAGCCGCGGGCAGGCTCAGAAACGGGAGGAAAGACAGCGAGTGGCAGAGTAAGGTTCTCAACCTCATCCTCTCTCACTCTCAGGTCGGCGTTCTTTCTGTCCTCTGGGCTGGTTTCTTAATTTCTTCAGAAGGTGGAGAAGGATGGCCCCACTGGATGTGGAGGCAGGGAGGCTGAGAAGCAGGGCAGAGGGCAGGCGGTGTGGCAAGGCCAGCTTGACCACAAACCGCGGGGAGGGAGGCTCAGAGGAGGGGTGCAGTGGCTGCAGGTCACAGAGCCACAGCCAGAAAGACGAGCTCACGTGAGGCTGAAGGCACAGCCTCCGGCACTGATGCCAGGAGACGAGCCGGGAGGGCAATGAGAAGACCAGAGCAGCCTCTCAGTTCCTCAGAGCCTGAGCAAAATAACCAGAAATGAAGACCCCCACAAAAGATTCAACACAGTGATCGCTGATCCCCAAAGACAGCTTCACGTTATAACATTATAATCTCACTGAATCTCAACAACCACGAGGCAGGGACCACTCTTCCAATCTACCCAGAGGAAACTAACACTGCAGAGAGCCGCGAGGCCTCTCACCGGGTAGTGGACCCAACCCAGGCGACAGGTGAGTAGGACTCTGTCGGCCCCTGAAGAGCCCCCTCTGCGCTCCCCATGTCTAATTCTGCTCTCTGAGAGCAAGTTCAGCGAATTCGAGAGCCACTTCCAGGAAGGCAGAGGAGGACGGGGCGATGGCCCCTCTTGTCGAGACTCCTAGAAGGCGCTTCTGAGGCCCGTTTGGGGACGCCTGGAGCTGGGTAGCCAGTGCTCTCGAAGGCTGGGCTATGTGGTGGAGAGGCCATCCCTGAACACGTCCAGCCAGCTTTGCTAGAAGCCGTGGCTATGGAGGGTCGCCTAGTGAGGGGTAGGGGTGATAGGCTAAGCGCTGGGCTTTCTTGATATGGAAGCAGGTGGCAGTGTCAAGCCATGATCACCCACACACTTGTCCACTACAGGAAGAAGACACAAGAAACCACAGCAACACAGAAAATACATTACGAAGTTCAGGCCTCTCTACGAGTTGTGGAAAATCCCCAAAGACTCAGAAGTTAGTCCGTAAGTGTGTGTCTGAGTCCGAGGGCGGTGTTGACCTTAGACTCGTGTCTTCCCGCGCCACACTGCCTTAACGGCTTTGCCCGAGGAGCCCAGGCACTGCTCACTTGGAACTTTTATTTTCCCAGAAACTCCGAAAAGGCATTTTCTGAGAGAGACGTCCCCGGCCCCCCAAACCAATGCAAGCCCAAGGCTGTCTACAAGAATACACGTTTGGTGTCACTGGGCACTGAAACGGGATTCTTCATTCCCATCTTCCCGAAACTGGTCTCCTGGGATGCTTGCACGGCTTTGTGTGAACACAGGGAGGAGTGCAAGCACGCACTGAAAGGAAACAGCAGCAAGGAAATCAAACGCGCGCAAGCGGCTAAGCGGTGTTTCGGCCCCGGCTGGCTCCAGGCACCAACCATACACCCTGTTCCTCCTCTTCAGCGCCCACCTTCCTTCTCCCTGAACAGATCTGCTGCCTTAACTGAGACCATCTGTGACCTAAAAAGAGAAGAAACTGTTTCAATTTCCTTTCTCAAAGGAAAGGAGATTTCTGCTTCCCAGGGGCAGCTGGGTGCTGTGCTGGGCGCAGTTCTCAGGAACACAGGCTGAGTGCATGGAAGCGTGAGCGCGAGGAGCCTTCAGGACCTACCCAGTAGGGAAGTGCAGCTCTATCCCACCACCAGCCCCAGACACAGACAGTGCAACGCCTCCTGCAAGCCACGGGCACTGCTGGAAATGCTTTTCAGCAAGAACGACAGCAACGAACGACCAAGACTCATTTCCTCATCCCTGTCATTAAGGAATATATCAGGTGCCTGGGTCTGAATGTCACTTTATTAGGTGCTGACATAATAAATACAAAAACGATCGTTCCCATTCTCAGGAAGACACCATGTTAGAACTAAGGCTCACCACTCATTCTGTATGCAGAGGAACTCAAAGTCTGTGAACACAGGACACCTCAGAGAGGTCAACAGACTGCAACGGGCCAGGCAAGCCTGGGGGCTCTCTGTCCACAGCAGAAGCACCAGGCCTGCGCACAGGGCATCAGTGGGGGCTGGTGTGTGTGGCGGGGGTGGTGGTGAGGGAATGGGGAACAAATGGATCCATCTAATAAAGAATTCTTAAGCAGCTACTGCGCTAGTTACTGAGGACAGGATGGACAGGATAGAGTCACGCCCTCTACGGCAGCTCATGGTCTGGTCAGAAAAAGACAAATAATGACAGCGTAAGAGAGAAGTATAGAGGCAGAGGTAACTGAAACATAAGACAGAAGGGGCAAAATCCTGGCTGAGCAAGGAAGTGTTTGCTGTCCGGGTAGATTTACAGAGAAAGCCCAAATGAAGGGAACAGAAATACCACAGGCAGACAAGGAAGGGAGTGGGTTGGTCACCCGAGAGCACAGCAACTTCACGGGACAAGTAGTCTGATGCGGCGGGTCGGGGGCGTTCATGTGGCGATCACAAGGCTTGGGGGGCAGGGGAGGGCCCAGCCCCTGAAGAGCTCTAATGACCCGTCGCAGGACCTGCATCAGGGGAGCCGAGAAGACGTACTTTGCTGTACTCCTCCCACTGAGTACAAATGAACACTCCAGACCTTATATGATAGTTTCTGAAAGGTGGAGAGAAGGTGACAGACTGGCCAGGGACTTTGCAACCCGAAGCAGGACACAGTGGCAGGTCCCTTGAGTTTCCTTTTTGCCTCATACATCCCAGACTTGGAGCTGACAAAGCCAGCAACACGGAGATGCTGATGGAAGCGGGCAAAAAAGCCCCAACAAAACCTACCCTCGCTAGCCACAGGACCAGGAAAAGGGCATCCCAGCAAGAGAGAGCTTAGACAATAATCATTCTACTCTGGCCAGATACCACTGTGAAAGCCCCAGCCCTGCCAGGAAAGGCCAAGCAGGAGTCTAGACCTCCCCTCCTCCACGGCTGTGATGAAGCACCCCAGTCCTCCTGCCGGGGGGCGTTGAAGGAGGCCAAAGAGGGAGCAGCCCCCAACCCGAGGAGTAAGTGCAGACCGGGTGGCGAGCCATATCCCCGCTAGCAGTAAGGGGGCCCCCTCCCCGCTGAGGGGACTGTCAGGGGAGGACTGGCGGGGAGTCAGGACTTCCACCATTACAAGCTCACCTCCAGCCCACAAAGATGTCTAACATTGTGTCATCTAAGCTTTGGAAGAGGAGGAAAAAGATGGATAGGAAAGGTACTGAAACAAATGGCTGAAAACTTCCCAAATTTGGCAAGAGACATAAGCCTACAGATTCAAGAAGGTGGAGTAAATCCCAAACGAGTTAAAGTCAAAGAAATACATGCCAGGATACATCATAACTAAACTTCTGAAAGCTAAAAACACAGGCAGAACCGTGAAAACAGACAGAGGAGACAATCTGAATGAGAGCAGTTCTCTCCCTCATCAGAGGCCATGGAGGCCATCCCATCAACCATCCCACCAACCAGGAGAGGGGCATGACCAAGTACACGGAAGGGTGTGGGGTTATTTCTAACTTGATGCTTTGTGTCAAAAATTAAGTGGAAAAAAAAAATTAAGTGAGGAGAAACACACCTGGTAACTGGCTGTGTATTCACTTCCCTGCGCGTGTCTGCACTCCTCCCTGCACTAGCCACTTTTAATTCTCAACTTTCCAAACTTACAGATCGCTGAAAGGGCAAGTGATAACCAGCCTTACAACTCTGACCTAGACTCGCTGGGCACCTTTCAGCCAGATCTGCGTTCTCTCTCCTGAGCACACACACGCGCGCGCGCACACACGGCTTTGTTGGTTTGTTGATGAAATCACTTGAGAGTGAGCTGCAGATCAGTCGTCCCTCGGCATCTGCAGGTGCCTGGCTCCGGGATCCCCATGGACTCCAGAGCCCACGGGCGTGCAGGTTCCTTACACGAGATGCACGTAACCTACGCACACTCCCCCACGCACTTTAAATCGTCTCTACTTATGACCCCTGATTCAAAGCGACTGCTACGCAAATAGTTTCCAGCGTGTGGCCAATTCAAGTTTTTTGGAACTTTCTGGGATTTTTTTCCCCAAATACTTTCAATTTGTGCTTGGTTGAATCCACCACCTGTAGATACAGAGTGATGACCACCAATCATAATATTTTATCCCTAAATTCTACATATGCATTTCTTAAGAATAAAGACATTCTCTTTTGTAACTAAAATATTTTTAGCACACCTCAGAAAATGAACATTATTCAATCATATAGTCTAAGTACAGTCTGTGTTTGAATTTCAACTGCCCCTCAAATGTCTTCTACAGCTGTCTGGATTTCCCCCCTTAATCCAAGATGTAATCAAGAACCATGCACTCCATTTAATCGTTTACTGCTCAGGCTCAACCTGAAGTGGTACTCTTGCCTTTTTCACTTTTCCTGATGCTGACTTAAGTGTGTCTAAACCAGCTTGTCCTGTAGAAAGAATGTCATATAATCTGAATTTGGCTGCTTCCCCATGATTAGATTTAGGTTAAATGTTTTTGGCCAGAAGAGCACAGAGCTGCGTGTACTTTTCAGCATCAGCGGCACACGTGCTGCCCAACTGACGGCAGTGCTGAGTGTGAAAGGTGACCCCAGCTCTCTTCATTCTGAAGGAAGCATTCCCCCTCTGTAATTAATACACAATCTGTGGGGTAACACTTGGAGGCCTTGTGAAAATCCTGTTCCCTAGGCACTTCATGGTTTTAGCATTTATTGACAATACCTCCCTGACATCAGTTATTACGTTGAGAATCACAAGAGAGTGAGAACTGCATTTTTACACGATCACTCGAGTAGAGATCAAGAGGCCATTTTTCAGAAGAAAAATATGGGGTGACTAAGTACATGGTCATGCCATCAATACTCCCAGAAAAAGGATACACAGGAGGAATGACCCTGGGGCATTACATAAGAGATTGTGCTTACTGGGGGACATGCTGGATGTGAGCTGATTGTGAGACATCCTCTCAAGAGATGTGCAAGTGGTGTGTGTGCACGCGTGTGTACATGTGCGTGTGTGCATGCATACGGCATCATCTAGGGATGATGTGATATATGTCATGGAGAGATGGAAGAAAATACTTCCCAGGATGAATCTTAAGAGAATCTTGGAATTTAAGCAGAGGTGGTAAAGAGAGCCCAGCCAAAAGACATGGCCAGCAGTCTCAGAGCGATGCCAGTGAGGTGTAGGGGCAAAAACCCATTTCAACATATGGAGGAGGAAGAGAGGAGGACGTGGAGTCCAGAGGTGTTGTCTGGACGTCACAACAGAGATGTCTCAACGCTAACGCTCCCAATGCATATTAACTGAGAGCCCGTGTGTCAGCTGGCGCTGAGATGTCCATGTTCTCATAGAGCTTACACTTCAGTGAAGGATGATGTGTCAGACATATAAACACCTACCACAGGAGGAAGCAATACAGGCTCTGAGGAATACAGAGCTGGGTATGGGTGACAGAGAGTGATGGGGCAGGATTTTATACACTGTGGTCAGGGAAAGACTTCCTGGTGTGATGCTGCTGTGATGCCAGGACTGAGACGCAGAGGAGGGGAATGAGCCTGCAGGCAGGAGAGCAGCAAGCAGAGTGGCCCGTGGCAGAACCCGCCAAGCGGCCAGGCTGGCAGAGCAGAGTGACCTGGGAAGAGTGGGAGGAGATGCAGGAAGAGGGGGGCTGCACAGGGCCTTGGAGGTCTCAGGACTTTGCGCTCTTCTCCAGGGACACTAGAGAAAATGAAAGGGAAAGAAGAAATAAAGCAGGACTGTGCCTGTCAACCTTGCCATGGATAAAGTGGCTCCCGGGGGCAAGAGAAGTACAAAGGTCTGCTGCCAACAGTTTCTGTATGTTTTCCCTGAGGTTTCAAGATGGAAATGACCTAATGTGAGCTCCTGAGTACCTGTTGTTTCCACACTTTATAAAGGAGAACTGACTTGCATGGGGTCACATCCTAATCGGCTGCAGAACGAAGACCAGGCTCTAGTTCTCCTGATGTCCAAATCCGGATCTTCTCATGTGTGTCGATTTCCACATAAGCCAGGTAGGAGGAGGGTGGGAGTGGGTCAGAGGAAAGATACTTCTCTGATTTTTTTTTTTTAAGTTACCAAAAAGCAACCACCACAGAGATTCTAATCGGCTCCTCCACATTCCGCTCTCCTGTCCCGGCTCTTCCTCTGGAGACAAGTGCTGCCTCGCCATTCGCTAGAATACTGGCAACGGGGCGGAAGGAGGACTTCAGACGTGACCTCGGAAATGTCAAGGGGCATACCGCTTCCCAGCCCTTTCCCCACCAGCCCTCTCTCAGACGGCTCAACAGAACAGAGGGAGTCGCCATATAATCAGGTTCCCTCCATGTCCCACGGCCCCGGCACGGAAGCCTGTCACATGGGTCTGGGCAGTGCAGGAACTCTGCCCAACTCACCCTGGCTGCGGTGCCAGGCCACCCAGGCGGCAGCGAGGCGGGCTTTTCCCAGTGCTGGAGACGAGGGGCGCCAGCTGCCTGCGCTCAGTCACCATGCAACAACCCCAACTGTCTTGGGAGATCCATCACCCACTCCTGACTCAGGCGGACGGGGCCACCCTCCCCTCCAGGACTCCTGCGGAAAGGTGAACAGCAGCATTCTGTGCCGTCAAGGGGAGCGAGGCCCGCGACCCTTGTCCAGTGTTTCCCCAAGTGGGGTTCCAGAAGTCTTGGAGGGTAAGAATCTAACGCAGATTTCTGAGCTTCAAGAATTTTAATCTTTAGGAAAAGCTCTTCGAGAAGGCTGGCCGGTAAAATGGGAAAAGCTCTGTCTCCCTAGTCCAGAAGGCAGGGGAGAGGTGACACTGCAGATGAGAGATGAAGTAGTTTACCTGCTCATTCCCCAGCACCGGGGGCTCCGTGACTAAACAGTACGCCGAGTCAGGTCTGGACAGCTTTTCTGAACAGCTAACTCAGAACTGCATCTCTGCTGGCGGTGCAGGAACCCACAGACTGGTGGAGTTGAATCTCCTGAGCCCCTTTCAGGGTCAGTGTTTCAAGCTGCAAAGTACGTATTTCTGAGAATCAACGCATTGGGGGCTGTTTGCCGTTTTCCTCACATCCTGACGAGGGCCTGCTTCAGCCAGGATGGACTCCATACGCTGCCGCTGGGTCTGGCCTGGCAATCCCACTCCATGGAAGGCAGCTCCAGAAACGCGGCCCTTGCTCTAGGGCGAGCAGGTGGGGAGCTCGGAGGCTGCTGTGTCATGGGGGTGTGAGGCTTCCCAGCGCCATCAGGGCAACAGTTTCCCCTGGGACTCCACATCCAGGCAGAGCAGGGGCTCTTAACCTGGGGTGTGCTGCGCTGCTTTAGACCATTTATGAATCCCTGGAAATTGTGTGCTGAGCTCCGGGTTACTTGCCTGGGAAACCGTCTAGTGAGAGGACATGCAGGATTTCCCAAGGAGCATTAGTGGCACCAAAAAAAAAAAAAAAAAATCCAGAACCTCTGATTTAACTAAGAGTTGGTGAGACAGAGAAGAGATGCCCATGACCTCCAAGCCAGCCCACAGGAGCAGCACCTTGGAAACGACTCTAACAGGCAGCTTAAAGATGGTGGCATGACTTTCACATACACCTTCCCCACCAACTTTCACTTTCCTCGTCAACCCTGGTTCCTGATCTGACACTGTCTTCAATTTTTAATATTTACACAGTTGACATTTTGGTGAGCGTACATCAGGCCATCATCATGAAATTCCACTATCAGTAAGAATCATCAGACTGCGACCGTCAGGAATCAGCCTGGGGTTTGGAGCCAGAAGACCCGGAATGGACCCACCTCTGTCTTCCACTGGTGCTGTGACCTTAGCCAAGGCCTCTGATCCCTCTGCACTTCAGTATCCTCATCCACAAAATGGCAACTATACAAACCCCTGCAGCAGTGATTCTCAGCATTAGAGTGAAAGTGGTCCACCATCTGCTGGAAGCTCTGCCTAATAAGCCTCTGGCACTGTTACTGTTTTAAACATCATTTTTTTGTGTGTGTGCCACTCTACTTCTGAAAAGAACGTGTGGGTGTGGAGTCAAATGCTGAGAGCTAACTGGGGCTGACTTCCATTTTTTGTCTTTGTTTTTATCTGTCGTGCCAAAATGCCTACGAAAATAACCAGCAATAATGATATTAACCAAAGAGCTGTGTCAACAGTCCAGGGACTGGCCATGACAATGAAAACCAGAACTAAGTCCAGGAGAGTCACAGAAAAAGCTTTGGTGATGGGCTGTGGGGAAAGATCAGGCACTCCAGGGCAAGCAAGGGTCCACACCAACAGGCAGAAAACGTGCTCCGCGACATCCTGTTTTGGTAGCAGGCTGGCCACACACCCCTGCTTCGGCATGTGGGCTGTCACCCCCACCCAAACCAGCAGGGAACCAACTACCCAGAATGAAGGCTAAAAATGGAGGCTCAAAGATGCTCAGCTTTTCCTTGTCAGAAGTGCAAGCTGCTCCCGGGTCTTCAACCTTGACCCCACTGACGGGGCAAAAGACTCGAGACTGGGAGGCAAAAGTCATCACACAATTCTGCACGGCATGAATCCCAACAGGTACAGTGAATTTCAAAAGCTTAAAATGTGAGCGGTCAAATATTTTGAGCTTGGCCTTCCAAGTTTGTCTTTGGCCTACGTGCCAGCCCTGTTTATATCCAGCTTTCACACCACAGCCCAGCCTAGTGCTCCAGATCAGTCCCTTATTCCAACACATAGTCACACATGTATATACCTTTTTGAAGCCCCATAACCAAAATGTCTAGGTCACCTGTTAGGTGCAAGCTCTGAATCACCTCTGCTCCTCTGCAAATAACCTCCCATTAGGCTGAAGGATTTTAAATCACCATCATCATCAGATATCCATCAGGGCTCCCCTGAATGCATAATTCTTTAGGATTTCATTCTTTAAGCAAAGTTAGTACATAGCTTCAACAAATGACTTAATAAACTCCTTCATTATCTTGAAAAGATGTGGCAAAGTATCTCAGATACTATCTTTAAAAGTATCTCAGATACTTCCAGAACTATTAAATGAAAGTGAATACCTACATTTTAGGTATTAAACTGTATCAAGAACCTGTATCAGGAAGACTACTTCTAATGGTTTGTCCAAGAGAGCTCCCTGTTGGATTCCTCCTCAGATTCAACAATGAAAACGCATACAACATACAACTCATTCTAGAGTTATTTTAGGATTTGATAGCAACTGGACAAGGAGGCAGTTCCGTGCTAGTCACTGACCCCTGACATAGGAACACACACTGCTGGTGACCTACAGCAGCAGGAAGAGAGATGAGAAGGCTGCTACCTCTCAGAAAGTGAAGTCGCTCAGTCGTGTCCGACTCTTTGCGACCCCATGGATGGTAGCCTACCAGGCTCCGCTGTCCATGGGATTTTCCAGGCAAGAATACTGGAGTAGGCTGCCATTTCCTTCTCCAGGACCTCTCAGAAAGGCAACATCAAATGCCAGGGAGCGACATGCCCAGGTGGTCTTCTCCTGAGATGAAAGAGAAGATTCCTGAGGCCATACGGTAACACAGTCTTCCCTCAGCTTCAAATCCAGGGATCAGGTTAGCCCCGATCCTGGAACACACGCTTGACTGTGGCGTTTCTCAAATATCCTTTAAACCTGGGATCCAACTAGAGTTAAATGGTCTCAACTCCTGAGTTGAGGATACGGCATCTCAGATAGGCAGAGTTCTCTGCTTTAAAAAAAAAAGTTATGTTGTACATCTGAAACAAATATCATGTATACCAGTCATATCTCAATTAAAAAGAAAAGGCAGAAATGAACTAGCTCTTTTGCCCAAAGATATCTATGTACCTGAGAGAGCTGCGGGGACCACACTAACAGCTGTGAGAGTGAGCCCCTGCGAGCAGCACAGGCCCGGGGTCCCCACCTGGGCTGGAGCCGGGGGCAAACTGCAGGCTTTGGAGGAAGTCTTTTTCTGAGCTTTTGCCGGAAAGGGGTGCAGGTCAATCCTGTCCAGACTTTTCTGGCTCACAGGGACAGCTATTCAGAGACGACCACACAGAGCTTCTAAGTCTCCCAAGTGGACTGGAGCACACAGGGAAGGGCCAAGGCCCAGGGGAGAACCCACTCTCACCCAGACGCATCAACTATGCAAGATCCTCTCAGAAAGAAGGTCTCGCACACACTAACACTTCACTTCAAATCAAAACAAACAACATTTCCTTTCAGCCTACAGTTCTGTCATCTTCCATCTTTATAAGCTTTTTAAAAAGGGAACAATTTGTCCTCAAACTAGACTCTAATCTGTGCTGGAATCACCACTGGGTCCCCGCTGGTGAACGTTTCAGTCTCCTGGCAAGCTCCCCAGAAATTAAAAATATATACATTATTTCCAACCTATCTACTTACTTGTTTTAAGAGAGATTAAAAAAAAAATTACCATGAAGAGGGCAAGCTAATAAAAAGAGCAGTCCTGTTAATATACAGCTAAGAGGGGAACAGTCTTAACAGAGTACTATGTTTGGCTAGTGGTTCTTTGACTGTCCACAATTTTCAGCAAATTGCTTTCATCTTATTGGCTGTCCCTCAAGGCGTGTGGGATCTTAGTTCCCCAGACAGGGGTCACACCTGCGGCCCTACAGTGGAAGCGCAGAGTCTTCCTCTAGGGAAGCCCCTCAGCAACTGTTTTTTAATCCAAGAGTAGAGAGGAAAGTGAAATTAAGGAGAATTTTATTTACTGAAAGACAGTTCCTGTGTCCAAACACTGGTTTTCACAGAAGTTAATGAGCTATATATATTAAAAACTACTTTCAGATACCCAAACGGCAGATCCAAGCAAATGCTCCACTCACTGTAAATAATACTGCTCGCGTCTCAAAAGTAGGAACAGCACATCATCTCAGTTATTTCCAAAACTAACTGTGGCAGAGAAAAATTTTATTGTTTTCCCTTATTTTACTGAGGTATAGTTGATCGACAATGTTGTGTTGTCTGGTGTGGAGCACAGTGAGTCAGTTACACATGTATGTAATAGCTTGCACCTGCCAATCCCAAACTCCCAAGGCATCTGTCCCTGGCCTCCCCCTCCCTGGCGACCACAAGGCCGCTGCCTCCGTCTGTGAGTCTGTCTGTCTCACTTGTGTCATACTTCAGATTCCACAGAAAGGGACACCGTGTGGTGTGTGCCTTTCTCTTTCCGACTTATTTTACTCAGTATGATAATCTCTGGGTTCATTAATGTTGCTACAAATGGCATCACTCCGTTCTTTTTTGTGGCTGAGTAGTATTCTAGTGTGTGTGTGTGCAGAATATCTTCTTTATTCATCTATCTGTTGACGGACATTTAAGGTTTTTTCCATGTTAGATGAGAATTTTATAAAAGTAGAATTTGAATTCAGAAAAGTGAAATGAGTTGTCCAAAGTCACCTTGTTTTTAAGTGGCCGAATAAAGCCTAAAATCCTATCGTCTAATACTACAGCCACCACCCACATGTGACTATTTAAATTGATTAAATTTAAAAAGTCAGTTCTTCACTCAAGCTAGCCACATTTAAGTGCTCAAGAGTACCTGTGGGTAGTGGCTAGTGTCAGAATATTTCTATCAAAACTGAAAGTGCTACTGGACAGGGCTGGTGTGTGGGGGGGGCTAGTTCTGGGAAAAGATGCCATGGATCTCAGTATTTAATAAAGATGGACTGACAGTTCCTTTCTTATTACAAGAAATTTTGAGGCCAGAGGTTGGTTTATCTTCTCAGGGGTTACGAACACCAAGAGTTATTTTTAAAAGAGCTTCACCAAAACGGATTTTATCTCTCTGTACTCAGGAAAGAGAATCTTGAAACAAAGTTTATATACCTTTGATGAAGAATAATATAAGGAATCATTCCCAAGTTACAAATAACAAAAATGTTATTATTAAGAAGAATTTCAGCTGCAGAGGAAAAGAGAGCATAATAATTAACCTGACACTTTCAGGCATTAAATAATCTTTTGTCAGAGTTTAGAAGAAATTTCTTCCTGGTACAGAGACTGCTACAGTCAGAGGAACAGGAGATTTTCAGCTGACATGGGACCCAGTAAAAGGCCAGCTTAAGCACCTGGGTCTCTGTGCAGCTCTTGGCCAACGCCGACTGCTGAAGCTTGACAAAGGGGTCGAACTGCAGAACTGAAGGGTCAGGAGTCAAGATGTGGTAAAGCTTATTAAAAACAGAGCTGCAGGAACTCCATCACACAAGACCATTTTTTTTCCAGTTTCAATGTGAGAACATGGGGCCTACTAGCAGATCCACAAACCAATCAAACTCGCTGACCACTGGTTCAGTTTCTCACCCAGCAACAAGTCTGAGTGCCTCTCAGGGCTGAGGCTGGTGGAGAGGCCTCTGGACCAACCCTGGCTGCCCCGAGCTGTGATGCCTTCACGCTGTGCATGTATTCTCCCAACAGTTCAGAAGAAAGCATCACCAGGGACAGTGGCTAGGTGCGCAGAAACACCATTTAAAATGAAAACAAAGCAAAACTCACCAAAGAAATACAGAGGGAAGTCCCTAACCTATTGGACAAACAGATGATTTCCTCATGGGTTTGCCAAGGTCCCGAGGGTTTTCCTACTATATGCATATGGGGCAATAATGAACCGGTAAGGGGTAACTGGGGGAAGGCAATGGCACCCAACCCCAGTACTCTTGCCTGGAAAATCCAATGGACGGAGTAGCCTGGTGGGCTGCAGTCCATGGGGTCGCTAACAGTCGGACAGACTGAGCGACTTCACTTTCACTTTTCTCTTTCATGCACTAGAGAAGGAAATGGCAACCCACTCCAGTGTTCTTGCCTGGAGAATCCCAGGGATGGGGGAGCCTGGTGGGCTGCCGTCTATGGGGTCACACAGAGTCGGACACAACTGAAGTGACTTAGCAGCAGCAAGGGGTAACTGAGGCATTATAAAATGTGATCTCTGCTTTTCCTCAAGGGCTCACGGGAAAATAACAAGAGGCTGAGAGGGAACAGACAAATGAGGCTCTTTTCTCATATCTAGGAAGATTACAGGAGATTTATCTGTCATTTGTTTGGGTCGGGAGAACTTCCATGTTTTCCTTTAAAAGGTTATTCCTCCTCAGCAGCCCGGACTGCCAGAATATTTTTCTTAATTTTCACCTTAACTTTCTGGCTTGTACAACTTTAAATGTCAGAGCGAAAGGCTGGGGGAAGCTCTGTGTGAAAACAAAGTGAGCCACACAGGACCCACCTCTTCTACAACTTTCCATCTGAAATACAGAGCATTCCTCAATTTCTGGACTTGAACACCAGCGTCCTGCCTGTGCCATTTCTCCTCTTCCCTCAAGATAAGCAGAGCTTCAGACATCAGGAAAGAAGGCACAGGACCTGGAATAAGTACTTCTTTGCTGTCTGGCACTCTGTACTTGGTACGGTTTAAGGAGTATTAAATTTGAGACACAGGTTTACATGATGAGAATGAGGGATTCTGGGAAATGATCCTATTTAAGAACACATTAGAAACCACCAACTTCTAGACCCCATAGTTCAGATGCCATGAGCAGAGCGTATCAAGCAGTAGAAAGAGGTGTATAGGAATTAAGAGGCTCTTAGTGAAGTCGCTCAGTCATGTCTGACTCTTTGTGACCCCATACACTGTAGCCTACCAGGCTCCTCTGTTCATGGGATTTTCCAGGCAATAGTACTGGAGTGGGTTGCCATTTCCTACTCCAGCGGATCTTCCCAACACAGGGCTCGAACCTGGGTCTCCCGCACTGTAGACAGCCACTTTACCGTCTGAGCCACCAGGGAAGTCCTTAAATCCCCTGAATTCTACGGGAAAGCCACTGCCCAGCTTTGAACAATACGCAAAACTACAAACAACCCTGAAGGCAGGGCAGCCACTGAAAACATGGTGCCCTGCAGATATGATGTCCGGACTGGAAGCCAGAGACCCCTGTGGGAGCTGTGGGAATGCTGTGTGAAACAAGGTGGGTGAGTTCTTCTTCCCAGAGCTACCGAAAGATCAGGACGAGATGAAGTGGATAGAAGACGTAAACAGAAATTGATGAGGCAGAATACAGCCATGACTACACTGCTCCTTTCCCCTGGTTTGAGGGTCTTAATGACTTTCCTAAGTTGTACAGCTAACTTAAACATAAAGGCACTTTTCAGAAACTCCTCAGGCCAGCGAGATGGAAGTGAAATGAGCACTTCAAACCAGATGCTATCTTTCCAGACTGCCCAGTCTTCAATAACCAACAAATTGCTGATCAGTTACGATTTGCCCCCAACACTACTCACATTTTCTTTTGAAAGACATGAGCGAAGGAAGGCCACGGAATTGGTGGGGGTGTCAGGGAGGCAGAGAATGTCCCAGATTATAACAGGAGTTACAGTGGTGGTGAGGGGCTGCGGTGAGCAAGTGGGGTTATGCAGAGGGTGAGGGGCTGGGGAAAAAGAGCCTCACCTTGGGGAACTCTGGGCCCCGTCTACCCATCACCTGGTACGCTGAGGAGCAGAGCACTTCACACCTGGAGCTCTTCCCAGGCCTCAACACTCCCTCTCTCACAATCTGAGAGTCTGCTACCTACTTTCTTCACTGGAAAAGCTGAAAACCAAGCTGTGCCCATCGTTGAAGGTGGCTTGTGTTATAAGGGAAAATGCAATATTCTCACAGAAGCAATCCCTACAGGAATGGCAGTTAGTCTCACTTCACAGATGCAGAGAACCACCCAAGGTACACAATTAGATACTCAGAATATTTTAGAATCTGAGCTCCTAGGAGAAGAGTGTTGTGTCAAATTCCATGCCCAGAATTCCGACAAGTTTACAGCTAAGTAGTATCTGTTTCTGTCTGTCTTTCATTCTTTCTTTCTCTCTCATACACACCATTTTACAATTGGCTGTCTTCATTCATTCATTCAGTGCCAGCTAATGGGGGCAGAAATATAAATAAGATACCTCCTCAAGGAGCTCACAGTCTAACTGGAGAGACAAACATCTAAGCAGGTAACTGCAATACTCAAGCATCATGTGTCTGAACAGCACAGAATACTGCAAGAAATGCTACACAATAAATCCTACTAAACAGTTATCTCCAGTAGCCCCTGGTATCAAATGAAAGGCTGCAAAAAGAATGTAGGCCCTCATCCTCTGAGTGGTTTCTAGATCCTGAACACACTACAGGTTCTGAGAAGCAGCACTATGTTCTCAGAACTAGCACTGTATCAGTCAGCGCCCACAGGTCGGCACTGAACTGCTCTCTACGCTGTATATGGGCAAATCCTACCACCCAGATAAACTGCTAAGTGTCTTAAGGGCAGGTCCCATGCTGAATACTCCTATAATCTCTAGAGCACCTAGGATTGTCACAGGCAAAAAGCAGATCCCAAACACAGGATGTCCTCGGCGAAAGGGACAATGAGACTGATACGGGGTGACCTGCTCCCCTACAAGGTTTGCAGGCTGGCAGATTTGGAGTGTCTTATAAAAGCACACCACCACTCTACCTGAGCACACTAACGGACCCACACTGTAAGGAGAGGAGCACTTCACTGCAAGGTCAGAGGAGACAGCACGTGGGGAAATGGTTTGGCAGTTAACTGCGATTTTTAAAAAGATAATCTTGAGACTTGAATCTCCTGGCTGATAAGTAGGACAGAAACAGGCCTCAGGATCTTTATACTTGCTATGGAGTTCCAGCTCTTAGAAATGGATCTGACGTCACCACGAGCTAAATCAGGTCCTGTCTCCACTTGCCTGAAAGTCTTCGATGGCCTCCCACTGCAGTTAAAATGGAGTGTGCCTCCTCCAGGCGGTGGACAGGGCTCTAGTTCTGGCCCCGCCCATCCTGCCAATCTTAACTGGCCCTCACCCCGCCCTCACTTACCAGGCCCAGCAACCACAGCTTCCTTGATGTGTGCAAACATGCCAGGCTCTTAACTGCGCTGGGCCCTCAGACTTGCTTTCCCTTCTTCCTGCTTCTGAATGACTGACCCCATCTAATCCTTCAGATCTCAGCTCAGATATTTCTTTCTCGAGGAGGCCTTTCTTGACCAACTTCTTCAGAGTGATCCCCTCTCATCCCTACTATCTGTTAACATGCCAACCAGCTACATGTACTTCAGAGCATTTACCATGTTCTGAAGCAACGGTGTTAGTTTGTCTCCCTGCTTGTTATGTTATCAGTCTACTTAGTAAGTACAAAACTCCTGAGAGCAGGAGCTGGGTTTATCTTGCTGCATCAGCAGGCACATACCCGTTAGCCAAATACTGGGAATGAATGAGTGAGAACTAGCAAGATACAGCGGCAGCAGGTTAGCAGGCACGGAGTTAAGGTCTAAAAAATTAAAACATCAGTCCTTCCACTATGAAGCTGGAAGTGGTGAACAATACATAAATTTCCACTTCATTCGGCTGTGCCCAAGTAGCAGGAACACACAGATAAAAGAACGAAGAGGGAGAGCCCAAGCTCTCCACAGATATCTCAAAAAGAAATGTCAAAAGGAGCAAAACCCTGCTGGTATCAGCTTCCGCTTGTCTTATAAGGCTGCTGGCGTTAAAGGCAAATCATCTTACTTTGAATAGATTCCAAGATGGGTTTTATTTCTCCCAAGTGATGTAGTTCTGCACTGAGCCCCGCCCTGCGATACCCCATCAATGACTCCAGTTACACCAGGCTAGGGCATCTGAGGCGCTCACTCGAAACAAAACTAGGGCTGACTTGGAATACTAGGTGAGAAAGGGCCATTCCTTCCCAAGCACCCCAACATTCAGGCAAAACACATACGGGACAGCTCTTCCTCACAGAACCCCAGGTCACGATCTGTTCCTCCTACAAAAGGAAGTGGCACAGGGTGGAGAAACCCTTTTAAAGGTGCAGTTCACAAGCTAAGGTTGATTCAATGGCACCCTTAAACCAAACGCTGTTTCTCTGAACTTGATCAATGAGCACAGCTCTCTTAACTATGGCCAAGTGAGAGGCCCTGAACTTGGGAAAGCAGGACAAAGAAAGGAGCGAAAAACGAACCCGGTGGCCCTGTTTTCTGTTAGGTGCTTCCCGTGGCATACTGGGTACACACACACCGCGTCCCCAAAGCACCTCCATCGAGGGCTGAGAGGCAGGGGAGTACTTACGCGGCATGATCCCTTGGCTCACCAGCTCCTCCCGAGTCCGGCGCTGCTGGAGCTTCAACTGCAGCACTGCAGGACAGCAAAGAGAGAGGGGAGATGAAGGCTCAGTCGGCCGGTCCACCACAGAAGACACATTTTCAAATGCAAAGACAGCCTCGACACACAAGGGTGTAGTGTGAACGAAGGGTCCCCGCTAACTGTGGCTGTAGTCGCAGAAGTGGCCTGATACATCAGGGCTTCCGTGTTCTGCTGTGGGCGGCGAGAGGAAGTTGCGAAGGGTCTTGCAGGGCGATAACCATCCCCAAAGCACCGGCGTCCTGCCTAGTGCTCAAAACCTCCTCCAACACTGTGTCCTCCTCCAGGACTGAAAGAACACAAATTCTTAACTCAAAGAAAACATAATGAGGACCACTGCCCAGCAGAAGAGGCTTTTTCTAGCTGTTCTGCGCCTTCCTCCTGGTGGCAAATGTTTACCGCAGTTAAGTGTAGTGAGTTACAGATCAGGGAGTATTGGTTATTTGTAAAATCTTCTCTTTTGGATCTAAAAATTATACCTGTTTTCACCAAGCAATGCACTTCCCTCGGCCAGAAACTATTTTACCATTAAGACAACTCTTCTCTGCCCCTTCCTCTTCACTTCAAGCCTTCTTCTGTCAACATGAAACACAAAGCTAGGTGATTCAAAACACATCCGGGCTAGGGGAGGGTGATGAGGGGGTTTTCTCCTATTTTCACTCTGGCAACACCACTTGATGTAACAAGTTAATAGGAATTTTTTAAAGTTAAAAGCCAATTATCTTTATTTCAAATGTGAGTGAAACCTAAAGGGTATTATTACCACTGCACACCATGCGGAATGACAAAGGCCTCCATTCAGAGGCGAAGTGAGAACATGTTCGGAAAAGGAAGGTTGAGAGGATCTCACGGGCCAAGAGGAGTTCCCTTCTGTGATAAGTCTTCATTCTAAGGTCCTGCAAGTCCCATCTGAGGGCGACCTGTATCTATGAGGAATCACATTACCCTAACGTCTGTCTTTCCCGTCCACAAAGCAGTTTTTAAGACGGCCTCCCCAGATGGCAGAGCTGTCACCAGTCTCCTGACTACCCCTCAAATCCAGCAGGTTCAAAACCTATTGCTGTGACTACTGGCTCAGTCGTGTCCAACTCCTTGTGACGCATTGGACTGTAGCCCGCCAGGCTCCTCTGTCCATGGGATTTTTCAGGCAAGAATACTGGGGTGGGTTGCTATTTCTTTCTCTAGGGGATCTTCCCAGACCCTGGGACAGAACCTGCATCTCCTGTGTCTTCTGCATTGCAGGCAGATTCTTTACCTGCTGAGCCATCTCTTCCCCAACCCCCTTCTCAAATCTAATCAGCTGTCCACCCTTTTTCTCTTGAATGGTGTCACCATCCTCCTCCCCAGTACTAACACTGACATTTCAAGCCAACTTCAACTCTGCTACCTCCTCACACTCCTATTTTATCAAGTTTACTGCATCTTCTCATGCTGCAGTGAGAGCGCTGGGTCTTCCCTGCCCAGGGGTCGAGCCCGGCCTCCCGCACTGCAGACAGACTCTTTACCATCTAAGCCCCCAGGGAAGCCTCACCCATTCTAAGTTACCACAACCCGACTGTCGAGTTACTCACAATTCACTTCACCTGGACATGCCTGCCTCATCACTTCACCTGACCTTCCCAATTGAGACTTACTCCAGGCCTCCGACGAACTACCTTGTATCTGTTACGAAAAGTATAGCGATATTTTGCCCTGTGTAATACTTACCCCCAAATAAATGTAAACTCCTGGAGGACACGGAATGTATCTTATTAATCTATGATGCTCTCCCAGCCAATAGCACTCCATATACAGAAGGTATTCAACAACTGTTTCTTAAATTGAACTGCATCTCTAAATGATGATACATACAGTCAGGGAAATCTAAATAGGATGGTATTATTATCATTTACAAATTAACAGTTAAAATTAAGAAAGCCTTGCAGAATAAAAGATAAAAGTGGCAACAGCTGACTGATAGCCAACACTGACAGAACCAATGGACAGAACGGGTAGTGTCATCCTACTTTACAGGTAAGGGAAACGAGGCCCAGGGAGATTAAGTAATTTCCCTAAGGCTATCCACTAACAGGAGTACAACAGGTTCTGAACTCAAGCATTCTGATTCCAGAACCTGGGGACCCCACTCCTCTGTTTCTCCAGGGCCTCCTGAAAGCCTGTGCTGCTAAGATAACAGGCCCAGAGTATGATTGTCTGGGTCCATTCTGTGCCAAGACAGACAAAAGGGCTGAGGGACACAGATGATTCAGGCCAGAGACAAAGTCTAGGAGATCAGCTTCAGTAAAATAAATTTAAATTAAGAACTTGATTTCAGAATAAATTATAGATCAGCAGCAACAGTAATAATAAAATTATAAGGGGAATCATTGAGTGTTGCTACGTGTCAGCCCTATATTAAATGACTGACATACTTGAAAAAAAAAAAAAGCCCTGTGGGGATATTACAATTATTATCTCCATTTTACAGATGAAAAAACTAAGGATCAAACCTTTAAACTTTTGCCTTAGGTCAAATGGCTCAAAAGTGCAGGAACTAGGATTCACATCAGGTCTCTGTGACTCTAAAGTGAAGGGAAATACTTAATACTGTGCCATATGTTTCCTTGGAAGAAAGAGGAGGGCCAGGCAGGATAAAGTAAGAGGGGAAAGGGGAATCTGTTAGCTTTTACAGTGATTCTAAGGCCCAGTATAAGATGAGCTACTGGAAAATGATTAAATGTATCAAACTTATTTCATTTCAGAGAACAGGGAAACCTAATTCAGCAAGTCTGAACACTTCAAAAAAAAAATAATAATAATAATGAAAAATACGTCTATTATCCAAGAATAATTCTGAAACAGCAATTCGCGCCTTTCCAAAACTCCATATACAGATAGGGCCATAAGGAATCCATTATGCAAACTTCTTGACTGAAAAACTTCTTGCTTCATGAAAGCAAAAGGTTAAGTCCATGACTCATGGAGTTTAGTTGCCTTTTTTTTTTTTTATGGCTCTAGTTCAAAAGGGAAGGTTCATCTAATAAACCTTTTCTATCTCAAACTAAATGAAATTAAAGTTCAGTTATCTGAAAATTCCATTTGTGCCTCTCAGCAGTTAATACCAAACTCTAGTCTAATCTGAAATCTGACCAAGTTTCCCATTCATGTAATAGAATTAACCCTGTATCAGTATGCCCTGGGTACTGTTACAACCTGATAGTAGGTATGTATTATTTCATACATTGCATAATCCCTGCTAACCCTAGCAATGTTTATAAGGAGGAAAATAAGCAGCAAATTCAGAATTATGGTGTACAGTATCTGTTTGGCTGTGTATATATACAACAATCCTTCTTCTGAGATGTCTGACCACAAAGAAACAGTATTTACACGAATTCCCCCTTTCCTTGCTCTGCTGCTGCTAAGTCGCTTCAGTCGTGTCCGACTCTGTGCGACCCCTTAGACGGCAGCCCACCAGGCTCCGTCGTCCCTGGGATTCTCCAGGCAAGAACACTGGAGTGGGTTGCCATTTCCTTCTCCAATGCATGAAAGTAAAAAGTGAAAGTGAAGTCGCTCAGTTGTGTCCGACCCTCAGTGACCTCATGGACTGCAGCCTTCCAGGCTCCTCCGTCCATGGGATTTTCCAGGCAAGAGTACTGGAGTGCGGTGCCACTGCCTTCCCCTTTCCTTAGTCTATCTAATTCCTCTTAATTCTAAGCAGTCTAAATAAAATGCCTTTATGTTTCTAGGCCTTGGGACTATTCATTTTAGAAGAAATCATTCAATAATTTAAATACCACAAGAGACATATATTATGTATTCACTGCAAAAGGTACTCAAATCAGGAGCATATTTAAGAGCACATGATTTAATACACAACCACCCTCACCAAGATAAAGCTAACACTAGTTCAAGTGATTATTTTCAAACACAGTGCTAGATCAAGGAAATTTTTAAAAGTAGGAATGCGATAAATGCTATGTTACTGTATATCACCACTTAGATTTCCTCTCCAGTCCCCAAGTCAATAAAAAACTAAACAAAAATACCTATTTATGTACAAGCACGATTCTTTATGCCTTCACTGTTACTGAATTCCACAAATGTAATATATCTCTGCTTTTAAATGCGTCTGTGCAAGCAGCCTATTATATATAGATGAACAGATGTCTCTGAAGCTGATGCACAGTGAATCAACTGAGCTGCCTGCCGGTGAAGAACTGAAAGAAAAGAAACAACCATAAAGTGGGGAACCTGAGGTTCTCCGTTCCCCATGAAAATAATCAAGTTTTCAATCTACTTCAAATAAAGGTGATCAACTGCTATTGGAACAACTGGCTACTCAGGATATTAGAGCAAGGGGAGGACCCTGACATTCTTCTGCCCGCTAAGACCATAGAGGCATGCCACTGGTNAACCATAAAGTGGGGAACCTGAGGTTCTCCGTTCCCCATGAAAATAATCAAGTTTTCAATCTACTTCAAATAAAGGTGATCAACTGCTATTGGAACAACTGGCTACTCAGGATATTAGAGCAAGGGGAGGACCCTGACATTCTTCTGCCCGCTAAGACCATAGAGGCATGCCACTGGTGTTCAAGGGCTGATGCCCAAGGACTGAATGTATCAAACAACTGAATCAATCAGGTCTGGAAAAAAAAACATCGAAAACAAGTGGTGTGTTTCCAATCTGGCTCTGGGGCTCCCATGGTCAGAAGCTCTGCATTTTACTGGGAAGGGAGATGTGCAGCTCAGCAGGCTGCTCCTACCTCATTCGTATTCACACATTACTGGTTTTCCCAAGACTTCTAGAACAGGGAGGGGAAGTGTGAGTTATGAGGGAAATAGAAGAGAAGAGCAAAGAGTCAGCACAGGAAAAACTGCGAAAAAGCAAAGCCCCTCCCTGTGTATCATCTTTGCTCAGGACAAAGCCCTCTTCAATGAAGATTCTGACTGCATGAAGTCCCATTAACTCTGCTCTGTCAGAAACACTGATAAATCTTTTTCTCCATTCTTTAAATCTGGACATGAAACTTTAAACCTAATCAAAAGACCATGAATTTGATTGCAGCTTTTCAGAATATTTATGTTATAAAAAGGCTCCAAAATAAACTTGTTGATTTTGGGAATAAAGGAAGTGCTCCTTGACTAGATATTACAAGCTAGCCCAAAAAGTCAGTGCTGTATTAGAAACTCAGTGAGGTTTATATGCTTGAGGAGAGCAAAAGGCAAACAAACCTTCTCAAAAATCTTCTCTCCCCACCCCAAACCCCCACTAAGATATCTGACTCTAAGCTATGGAGGTTCTCATAGTCCCAAGGAGGATACAGAAACCCAGAAATGATCAACTGAAAGACTGGCCTGGTTGGAGTTGAATCTGAAATTATGAGTTTTCATGAGAATTAAAAGTGATCGCCATAGTAAGATACTAAAATAAAAAGGACGAATACACTAGAAAATAAATTAGATGTCATTCCTGGTATTCCTAAGATACAACTAATACTTTAGGAGATTTCTCCATTTTAATTCAACTTCATGATACTTACATGATTTAGAATAAGGAGTGTCTGATTTATCTACTCATGATTACAATCAACCTCGCTCTTGATAATGAACAAATATGCAGAAAATCAACAAGAACTTGAAGACTCGAACAATACACTCCACCCAACAACCACAGAATACATATTCTTCTCAAGCATACATGGAACTGGCTCTAGGACAGATCATATACTAGGCCATAAAACGACTTTCAATAAGGTTAAATGGATTTAAATGATACAAAGTACATTCTTTGACTACAATGAAATTAAATTAGAAACTAACAACAGAAGAAAATATGAGAAATTAAAAAATATGGAGAAATTAAATAACACACTCTTAAATCAGACTGATTATATTCTTTGCAGCCAAAGATAGAGAAGCTCAATACAGTCAGCAAAAACAAGACCGGGAGCTGACTGTGGCTCAGAACATGAACTCCTTATTGCCAAATTCAGACTTAAATTGAAGAAAGTAGGGAAAACCACTAGACCATTCAGGTATGACCTACATCAAATCCCTTATGATTATACAGTGGAAGCGACAAATAGATTTAAGGGACTAGATCTGAAAGAGTGCTTGATGAACTATGGATGGAGGTTCATGACACTGTACAGGAGACAGGGATCAAGACCATCCCCAAGAAAAAAGAAATGCAAAAAAGCAAAATGGCTGTCTGAGGAGGCCTTACAAATAGCTGTGAAAAGAAGAGAAGTGAAAAGCAAAGAAGAAAGGGAAAGATACACTCATTTGAATGCAGTTCAAAAGAATAGCAAGGAGAGATAAGAAAGCCTTCCTAGCAAATCAAAACCACAATGAGGTACCATTTCACGCCAGACAGAATGGCTGCAATCCAAAAGTCTACAAGCAATAAATGCTGGAGAGGGTGTGGAGAAAAGGGAACCCTCTTACACTGTTGGTGGGAATNTCTGGGTGCGGCTGGGGCAGTGGCCGTCGGCAGCGGTACAGGCCACGCTCCATTTATTTCTGTGGCTACAGCCATCGATTCTGCGTTGTTTGACTGGCTCCGGCAGGAGTCCAGTGCTTATGAGCAGCCTGAGGGATGTAAAATGCAGTCGGTGGTTTTTATTGTAGCAGAAGTTGTCCTGGGCCTGGTGTCCACTCAGGAGTCACTGGAGGAGCTGGGGAAGGATGGACAGGGCAGCCGGGATGCACCTGCTTCTCCCCCCAGAAGCTGACCAGGTCACACCTGGGTGACTGGACAGGATACTAAGGCCCTGGCTTTTTGCAGGAAATGAATGAGTGGTGAGGGGGACTCGCTGGAGAGTAAGCCAGCTTCTGGTACACCCCAGCCCTGCTCTGCGTAGGGGTGGAGAGAGAGGAGAGGACGTGCTGATCCTGCTGGTTGTCCGTGAGACGGGCCACACCTCAGCAGAGCCAAGGGCCTGCACACCCACCACACAGCCTGGGGCCCTGCAGTCAAGACCTTCTGCTGAACCAACGCGAGCTGGGAGCTGCCCCCACTGCAGAGGTGAGCACAGGTGTGCACTGCTGAAAATCACTCTTTTTAAAGTGCTTATTTTTTTAAAAATGCTAAGGAAAGAATGCTCATGGAATAACCTAGTGGAGGGGTGGGGGTCCCCCCACTTTCGTCTGGCTCTGAGCTGGGCTGGTCACTCACTTTCTCTGTGACCGACTATCCAGACGGGCCCAGCCTTGCGTCCCTGTCCTCTACCAGCTGGAAGGCAGACTCTGGAAGGGGCTCCCTGACCCCAAGTGACTTTCTGCTTTTAAAAAAAAATACAAAAACAAAAACTCACCGGCCCCTCCAGTGCCCCAAGGGGCTCATGGCCTGAAGACTCCCTTCATCCCCCTCATAGAGACTGGGGTCTCGAGCGTTTACTGTTTGCATCCTGCATCTTTATGGCCCTGAGCCCAGGGGAGATAACGAGGCTGCCGCACCTGCCCCCACTACCGTCTCCCCTTGGCATCCCTGCAGCTGGGACAGCTGAAGCTGCCACCTGAGAGCCAGCTAGCTCCAGGAGGAACCAAGGCCCATCAGGTGGGAGTGGAACCCCAGGGCTTGGGTTCCCTTGGACACCCAGGAACACTGCTGACATGCTTACAGCCTGTCACCAGGTGAGCCGCCTCCTCGAGAGCAGTGGGTGGACAGCACAGGTCCGACCAGCCCAAAGTCGCCGTGCCGCTCGTGGCAGGAGGTGGCCTCCGCTGTCCACCCCGTGTTCAAGTGGCAGGCTGTCCTCCCCGATGGCCGCTTCTAGCCCTGGCTTTTTCCCGGTTTACCCCCAGCAGCTAACGGAGTTTCCTGAGACCTGCCTGGGCCCTGACAGTAAAGAGGAGACGCTGTGGGCGGGGACCGCAAGAAGCTCTGAGCGCTGACCAGCTCAGGCCTCAGACAGAGCTCCCAAGGTCTCAGCGCTCGGCTTTCCCGGCTGCCTTCTGTGAAGGGCAGCGCCAGCTCCCAGAGGGAGCTGGGAGGAAGCGCCAGGAACCTGCCGTTGGGCTCTCCCAGCTCTGAGGTCCTGAGGCTACACCCCCCCCCAGCCCCACCCCCGCAGAGAAGCTGGCAGAGGGGGTGGTGAGGCAGACTCGGCCTCTGGGCTGGGGTGTGGGCAGGGGGTTCCGCAGAGAACTCAGCCCTCCTTTATCTTGGGTTTCTGGGTCTGTGAAGGTTGCTGAGGGCTTCTGGGGCCTCTTTGGGTAGGGAACTGCTTTTCTGAGCCATCTGTAAAGGAGGACTTGGTCCAGAAGCCTGACGGTTCATTTGTGGGCAGAATGCAAGCTTCGTTTTGCACAACAGCCTAGGTGAGCAAATACACAAGTGTGCATTCACAAGTCCTGAGTTCACAGCTGTGAGACGTGACGCGGGCTCTTCATAAACGATGCAGAGTCCTGTGGGTTTTGTCCCTCCCCCAGGGCTCTGTGCCATCTTCACCTCTGGGCAGACAGCATCCGGGCACGTCCCGTGAGCCAAGCGAGCCCACTGTGGAATTTCCCCTGGGACCGTCAGGAGGGGTGCGGGCCCAGGTGGCCACCACAGCTCTGCAGCGCCTTCCCAGAATGCCTCCAGGCTCCTGGGCGCTGCAGACGCGGGTCACAGCCTCCACCCTGAGCCGGCCTAGTCCTGCTTAAAGCCTGTGAGGTGATCATCAATCCGGCACTTACAGAATATCAGATGCTGGTCGTCTCCAGGGCTGTCCCTGGGGGAGGCTTGGGTCTCAGATGTGCTGGGATCCAGGCACACCCACCCCCACACCCCTGGGGGCCCTCGGGGCTGGCGCTCACTTCCTCCTGCCTCCCCCCAGGCACATCGCGCCCTTGGTGCCAGCAAAGGCCAGCTCAGCAGACACGCCTCCATCCCAGGGTCACCTGAGGCAGAGCCACCCGACAGAAGCGGCTGCGGAGCCTGGACTCTGAGGGACGAGTGAGCCCCCGCCCAGAGCCTCCACCTAGCTCGCCCTCCGGCTGGGGGGGTACCTTTTACTCTTTTCCTGGTCATCCAGGTGGCACTTAGGAAAATCGGCAAAACAGAAATCCAGACTGTCATACGATTGGTTTAATTTTTTTTTTCAGCAGGAGAGAAAAGAATAAAGTTACAAGATTCTTTTAATATTTTCACAATGTTAAAACTAAAACTGGGCTCTAGGCTATGTGTGTAAGTAAATCTAGAACACAAAAGGGTTAAATAAGATTTTTCTCTTTTAAAGATACAAGAATTTAAGCTTTCCTTACATTTAACAAACTTCACAGAACAGATACTGCAGGGGAACAAGCCCTCCCCACCCCCCAGCTCTGCCATCAGGAAGCGACCAAGGGCTGCGAGCCCTGTGCATGCCGGCTCTCCAGAGCCTGCGTCCCAGGGCCACTAGCGGCAGCAGCAGCGGGGCCGGGAGGGCGCCTGGTGGCCGTTTCGGAGATCGGAGCTGGGCGGGGCGCCGAGGCGGGCCACATGACTGAGGACGGCCAGGTACTGGCCAGAGGGCCGTGGCTTGACAACAGTGGTAAACATGGGCAGGCCTGGCCTCTCAGCCCTGGGCTGCCCAAGAGCAAGACCCCAGTCTGGGTCCTGAAGCAAGAATTAAGGCTGGAGATTCTGCAGCGGATTCCACTCTGGTTGGGCGGGGGTGCCTGGGGGGCGGGGCGTAGCTGTCTCTTATACACATCTAGATGTGTATAAGAGACAGCACTTGATCTGCCCTGCGTGTC
>SJYX01003257.1:413943-454275 GCA_006410675.1 Oreotragus oreotragus
CGGGGGTTTCCCCTCGGGGGGGGGGGGGGTGCCTTGGGGGCGGGGCGTAGGGGGAAGAGCATGATTTATTTCAGTTTTTGGACCAAAAACATCTACAGTTGCAGATATTTACTGTTAATTTGTGGACAGAGCTGAGTGACCATTTGTTGTGGTAAGAAAGGGTTAAGTTGCTGGGTTCAACTCTCCCAGTAGCCTGTGCGTGGGCAGCTCCAAAAGGCCTGGGTCCACGGGGGCTCGGAGCATCCAGACCCCTGGCTCAGGCTTTCAAGGGCCCCTCTTCCCTCCTACCCGCTCCCCCCACCTGACTGGTGAGCACTTCCTAACAGGGGCCAAACAGGCCCACCCGACCTGGCCTGAGCTACCACCTCCACTCCGCCCCTCTGCCCTCTGGAGAGGCGCACGCTGAGCCACACGCCCTCCCCGCCGACCCACGAACCACACTCTAGACAGACCCACCTCTGTCCTGGCAATGGGCGCTGCCCCCTCAAACAAGCGTCTGCGTGGCAGAGGGGGCTGGCAGCCCGTGGACCGTGGGGCCACACGGACCTGAGGGGCGAGGATGCTCCTGCTGCACAGGACGGAGCTGCGGGCAGATCCCAGCACGGCTATCGATTCCTGGTGGCTATGAAACATCTTTAAAAAAACCTAGCTGCAGAGGCCAGTCTGTCGGCCACAGCTGCTGTGCTGCAATTAGCCGTATTTGATGAGGACCGGATCCCTGCACTCAGCGGACGGCAGGCTGGAGCCGTGGGGTCAGGGCACCCGGTCGCTTTTTGTGACCGGGGGCGGGGCAGGGGGGCTATGTATAAAAAGTGGTTCTTATGGGCTAGTCTTGAGTGGAGCTAATTTTCAAAGTGAGGTTATTTCTCGTCTCGTGTGATGAGAGAGTTTTTTCATATTAATTCAGGTAAAAAAATTTCTTAAGAACCTGCCCGCACCCCTGTTCCCTGCTCAGTGGGAGAGCGAGGCCACCCCCAGCCCAGCCACAGGCCGATCTCAGCAGCTGCCTGCGGCCCAGGCACATCTGGCCGTCAGGGGTCCTGGCTACCGGGACTAAGGACAGTGGAGAGGTGAAGGCCGGACGCTAACCAGAGCTTCCGGCAAAGCCACGTGCGTCGTGGGGACTTGAACACCAGCGTCTCCTCCAGTGACTCAGAGTCTCCGTCTGGAACGCTTTCCACTTAAGGCTTTTTTAAGTTTGACTCCAGCAGTGACAGGTATGTGTGGTTTTAAATCCACTAGCCATGCTCAAAAAAAATATTCTTCATGTTTTAATTTTATACAATGGCTAGCAGGCACCTTAGAAACCAGCCAGAAATCAATTTCAACCACCATCAACCCCTAAACTACAGTACCAGGATGGCTGGCTAAGGAAAGGAAACGGACTGGCTGTAGTCTGACGCGTGCCCAGTACAAGGTGTCTGGCTGACTTTGTCCTAAATAAGGCTAACATTAGTGAACTAAGAACAGCGTCACGTGGCGGCCAAGCCGGCCTTCAGGAGCACCCCTCCCCGATGCGCTGGCAGGAGCGCCCCACTTTCCGGTCCAGTTTCACCATTTTCATGATGGCTTCCTCTCGGCCACGGCCCATGTGGTCAAACGTACAGTCGTGCTGCTCGGGGAGGCGGTGCAGCATACAGAACACGTAACCTGCAGCGGCGGGAGAAGCAGGGAAGACAAGGTTAGGGCTGGCCCAGAGCCCGGCTCCCGCCCGGGCCCAGGGAGCGGGCAGTGGCCACGGCACGGGCTCCTGCTGTTACAGCCCCCGCCGCAACAAGGGCGCCCGCGCGCTCACGCTGAGTCCCAGGGGCTCCTGCTGCACTGCGGGTGGGACCCCGAGGCGCCCGCGCAGTGCCTCCCTCGGACAGCCCCCAGCGGGTGTCGGCGAGCGCAGAGCTGGTGGCTCGGCACTCCCGGCCGGAGCAAGCCTCAGCACCCAGCTCAGGACACCCACTGCTTCTCAAAGGCCGAGGAGCCCAAACACACACGAGGGGGGCTCTCCAGGAAAAACGGGTCATTTCAAGGGCTGGAGAAGGTATTGTATTTAAAGAGAAAGAACAGAAACGTTGAGTCCGGTTGGTGTCTCAGTGGAGCCAGATACTTCCAACCCCACCTGGGGGGGGGCAGGAGGTGAGCCCCCTGCCCTGGGCCCACCTCCTCCTGGGAGTGGGCGGGCTGCAGGCCAGGCTCTCTGCAGAAGGAAGAGCTGAGGAGAGGACTCGGGGGCAGGGGCTGCGTCGGTGGGGGGTGGGGTGGACAGTTTCCTGCGTCTGTCTGGCCCTTTCTTTCAGGGAAGGTGCAGGAGATCTGGGCTGGCTCCCCCATCACCTCATCCCATCAGCTCGTATCTGGTCACACCTCCAGGTCCCAGAGGCCCGAGCTGCAGAGAATCGGAATCCTTTCCTGAACCTCCTCCTGGGGCCTGTACACCAGCGTGCACTGCACTGTTCCCCAGGCAAACAGCATCTCATCTCAGGTCTCTTTCAAGCCCAGATCCCTGCAGGCAGAGTGAAGGGCAGCACCCTGCGGTCTGCCGCCCTCCCCATCCTCCATTCCCTCCAGAGAAAAGGGGGCGGAGGCAGTGATCTCAGGACAGTGGGCACTGAAGCAAAGACTGGCTACGAAAGACAGCAGCTTCTTCACCCAGAGAAGATGCCTCAGGACGCTCATGGTCCTGCTCTGATGTCCTGATCACACCCAGTGCAGACACATGCCCACGGCCTGAGCAAACAGGCCGAGGCTGGACAATCCGTTGTGTGAAAAAACACTATTAACTGCTTCCCAGGGAGAGCAGAGCAGTGTGTTTGAGTCTAAATTGGGACGAGGTTTGAGGGAAGGAACAGATGAAACTGCGTCTCCTGAGAAGCTGAGCTCCCACTTGGCCCAAAAGCAAAGTGAAGATTAATGAGCCCGTGTGTTATATTTACTGATAAGTTCATTACTTGAAGATATTGGATACCAGTTGTCTTTCTCCTAAAGGATTTTGCAGCAGAAGCGTGGATGGCCTCAATATGCATCCTTCGTCTGACGAGCACAATCATCTTTTTGGAGCAAAGCCCACCCGGGCAGGGAGAAGCGGCTCCCAGGTCGGGGTGGGGGTGGGGGCACCGGCCAGCCGCACAACAGCCGGAAGTGAGTGAAGACATTTCTGTCGCCAAGCCCTCACGTGTTTCTACACCTTCGGCATCTCTAATAAGGGCGGGAGGCCCCCTGCTGCCCTTCCCTGCCTTCAAGATATTGGGGTGATGCAGAAGACGGTCCCCAGGGCTCTCCTCTCCTCCTGATGGATGGTGCTGGCTGAATAAAAGTAGCAGGAAATGGATTAGCCCTGAAATTAACTCAGCCCTGGCTCACTCTAACACCTCATTAGTCAAAGGCAGACTGGGAAGGAGGGGAGAGGCTCAGGTCTCACCACACCCCCTCACAGCTCTGCCGCAGCCTGCCTTCTGCCGACTCCAGGCGACCGCCAACTCCATGGGTGGACTGGAGGGCCCGCCTTCTGCCTGGAAAAGCAAGCCGGGCACCACAGCCACAATAACCCTGGACATTCTGCCCCCTACCCGGGGATGCTCCTCAGCCAGGAACATCTTATTTCTCTATGCAGGTTCTGTATACCTCTCAGACACACCTTGACACTTGGCTTTGATTTTTGAAATGTGGAAACTACTAAACAGGTAATTGTGGGAGTAGAGCTGGTTAAAAAAAAAGAAGAAGAAAATTAGATGGCATTGTAATTCACTGGGGAAAAGTCTGGGGGCAATTTTGGAAGGCTAACTTCCCAAGGTTGCTGCACTGAGGTTATTAGATGATATAAATTAAGCTCAATTCCCTCTCCTGTCCGGATCGCTCACCAAGTGGAAGATACATGCTAGAACTTGTCCCAAATGCTGAGTAGGTTACCATCTACCAACAACAGCCAACCGGGTCATATATTTCAGTGTCGGTGGGTGGGGTGGACTGGGACAGGCAAGGGGGCAGGGGACTGGTGGGTGGGCTGAATCTTTATCCTCTTTTCTCGGTACCCACAGACCTGTTTCCACTCAAGTGTCATGAACGTTCAATTACTCTCTGATGGAATTCCAGAGACCAAGCTGGGCACATGGAAAGATCAGGCTACTGGGGAACAAGATTATTCTTATTTCAGTGAGGAGCAGTTTCAGAGCACAGGGTGTTTACAGCCTCCGTCTTGGGTTGGCCAGCCTCAAGCTTCCTCACTCCGTTCATCAGAAACCAACTGGGGCCTTTCCAGAGAGGGTCGGCCAAGGAGTGTGCAGGGGGAGAGAAAGCAGAAAGGACACAGCTGATCAGCTGCAAAAGGGGCTTTGATATTACCTATCATTATCACCATCACTCACATACACGTATATTTTCATCTATAGGCTCCCTATGGCCCCACAGTTCAGCATGAAGTAGTTTTAAAAACAACTTCAATACTCTTTTGCTTGTGATAGCTACATATACAGTCCTTGGGAGGCATAAGCAGTAAAGAATATGATGAGAAGAATGCCAACCCTCCAAAGAAAGCAAAACAGCCAAGGTAGAAGGTTTTGAAAAACAACTGGTTCATAATGCTAGACATAGTTTAACCTCAACCGCTCCCGCCGGCGTATCATACACACAAGCTGCCTGGCTCCTAGGAGCCCTGATCACTGCTTCCCCATGAAATACTGGCCTAGGAGGGGGCCAAAGAGCTCTGTTAGGGCTGTGGAGCTGTTCTTAGTAGATCTGTACAAACACTCAAGAACGTGGGTGAGCGTTTGTTTGCCAGCATTGAAGAGCACTCGGGATGAGCCCCTGATGCAAAGGGGAGGGTGCGAAGCAGCTGTCTAAGCCCCGTGTCCCACGGCCCCCCCTTCAGGCCCCTCTCCTGCTGCTGCCTGGCTCAGCCAGGCCATCCTGGGTGAGGGGGGAGGCCAGACCCGCACAGATGGGGGTCAGTCAGCCAGGCCCCCACCTCCCACCCCACCCCAAGCCCTGCAAGGGGTCCAGCAGCTACACCCTCAGGGCTTGACAAAGAAAGGCCTGCCCAGGTCACCACAGCGGCTGGGCTCCTCCTAGGGGACTGTGGCCGTGCACACCAAGAGACGGGGCAGAGCAGAAAGTACAGCCCACGCCCCAGCCAGACACCATCCTGGGTGAAGGACACACGGAGAGGCCGCTCGCGGGTGGAAATGGGCGGCGCATCGGGTGCCCCCAGCTGGTGGCCCGGGAGACATTCCCAGCAGAAAGTGGACCCGAGGCGCATTCTTCCAGGACTCACACAGGTCTGACATGCAGGTTTCTAAAAACGCTCATCCGGTGGGAACCAAACTTCAGCTTTTAAAGCCAACATCCAAAAGTCATCCATTCCACTCAGACCCCTCATCCACAGCTAAACCTCACCTCTGCTCCCAGAGAGATGGGTGTGGGTGTTGTGAGACCGCCCACCAGAACTGAGAACAGTCTTGACAGATGCCATCATTAAGCAAAGATGATATAAAACCCACGCCCAACTGACCAGAAGTGCTATGAAAGCTGTAACAGCAGTTCCTGTCTCGCTCACTTGTTACAAAAGTCAGTGACAACAGCTGCCCAAGAGAACACCCGGGGCAGGGGAGACAGGCCTCTACCTCTGGGCACTGCTGGCAGCAGGGCGAGGGCCCGGGCATGGGCCAGAGCGCAGACCTGTCGGGCCTCCCCCGCCGCCCTGCCCGTTCTGCTGTGGGTGGAGGAGCTGGAGGACCAAGGGCAGAGCCAGCCTCCCACCCGCAGGCAGCACAGCCCCAGCCCTTGGCTGAGGCCAGGACCCCCAGCCTCTCTTCCCTCTGAGCCTCAGGAGCTGCTCAGCAGTCTGGAACTCTTTTTCTTCCATGGATTTCCTAAAGGAGATAAGTGATGCCAGAATTCACGAAGTCTGCGCCCCTGACATTTTTTCAGTCCGTGCCAGACAGAAACATTGCTCATTGGCTTTATCTTGGGGTAAAAAGCCCCACTTAAAGCTGGCAGCAGACTGCCCCAGAAGTCCAGCAGTTAAGACTCTGTGCGCCCAGTGCAGGCGGCCCAGGTTTGATCCCCGGTCAGGGAACTAGACGCCACACACCACAGCCAAGGGTGCAGGCCACAGTGAAGATCAAAGATCCTGCATGCCACAACGGGAGACCCACGCAGCCGAATAAACATTGGCCACAGCCAAGGGTGCAGGCCACAGTGAAGATCAAAGATCCTGCATGCCACAACGGGAGACCCACGCAGCCGAATAAACATTAAAGAAGATCCTAAAGCTGGTGAAACTGTGCAGGTCTGGGTACTTACGGACTTTTAATTAAACAATTTCTTTTCTGACAGACTTCCTCTACTTGGGGGCTCTCCCAGGAGGGCCATGTTAGTGAGGCCTCAGACCAGGGTGGGCCTCGGCTCCAGCTGCTTCAGTGTTTTCACCCCACTCACAAGAAATGTTTTACACTTTCTTGCTCACTGGGATTTCAGAACGTCAGAGGTTCAAGCAGATCCTAAAAACACTGACAAGCCCTGGGGAGCGCGGCGCTGTGAAGGCGTCTCTGGGGTGCAGCCTCGGGTGGTGCTGTGTGAGTGTGCTGTCTGCACTGACACGCCCATCCCATGTGTTCCGGCAGGAGGAAAATCAGACACCTGTTATTCAGACAGCAAACACAGCCCACCCAAGACCTCCCAAAGCTCTCCGAGATACCTCGGTAACAGACCCTCCAAATCTCAACTCATCAGTAAGGACCATTTGCTCTCTGAATTGTTTATTTCAATGTAAACAACAATTATGCCTGACTCGTGTCTGAAATGACTGGGCAAGCTCGTTATAAAGAATCACACTTTTCCAACAACACAGAAGTTTCTTAAAATGCAGGACAGCTAAGTGACCTCACAGCTCATTTGTAAGTGCATGTTGGGAACAGCAGGTGGGTGTAGGAACGCTTGTCGGAAAACATTAGCCACTTACGCTCCCACCAGCAGTGATCCCTGGATGACACCGCCTCCACTGACCCAGTGCCCAAGGCAGAATTCGTAGCACAAAAATGCATTACAGGAGCTTAATGCATTTTATTTTATCAGGTCCACAGTACAGGCAAAGCAGCTGCAGGCGTTTCGGGAACAGAAGGCGCCTGTTTCACACTCTCCTCCATCACCGGTTTCACACAGTGGAGGGAAAAGCAATCACACGCCAAGAGAGAGCTGGGCCCCTGCTCCCTGAGTGGCTGACACAGAGCTCGGCGGGGCTGGGGAGAGAATGGGTGGAGGCACTGCCAGCCACCCAGGGGGCTGGAACCAAAGCCACTGTGAATCACCAAGTGGGCCTCAGCCTGTTTTCCAAGGGGAAAGAGAGCCTACAATTCACAGGAGCCCAATGTACTCACCAGGCTTCCCAGGTGGCACTCCCAGTAAAGAACCTGCCTGCCAATGCAGGAGAAGTAAGAAACGTGGGTTCGGCCTCCGGGTCGGGAAGATCCCCTGGAGGGCATGGCAACCCACTCCAGTATTCCTGGAATCCCATGGACAAAGGAGCCTGGCGGGCTACAAGTCCACAGGGTCGCAAAGAGTCGGACACGACTGAAGCGACTTAGCACACAAGGAATGTACTCACCAATTTAATAAAAACCAGTAAGCAATACCAAGACAGCTCTAAAACAGACACAATTGTTTGTTTTCCTCCAAATCAATTAAAATATCAAGTTAGATACAAGCTAAATGCTACAACAAAAAGCAGTGTGACGGAACGCCAAGAGAGACAAGCCCGTGCAAAGAGCCGGGGTGGAGGCCGGAGAGACGCCTGTGTCACAGCCCAGCTTGCTGGAGCTCCTGAGACAAACAACTCACCACCCTGGGCTCCTTTATCGACGTCTCTTCAGACCTTCAAGCCTCGTTGCTGCAAAAACGCTGACCTCTTTCCCCCATGGGGAGTGCCCGTCCACATCTAGCAACAACTTCCATCACCCCATACCCAGGGAACAGGTCTTCCCCTCTCATTTCTGCCTGTTTTCCAACAGTGTGTGTGTGTTAGAGAAGTGGGCCAGACCTGGGGCTGGGCCAGGAACCCTCGCCATCAGCTCGGACCTGTGAGAGCCTCGCTCCCGACCCTGACTTCCCTGTGAGCTCTTTGACGCCCCAGAGCACGAGGAGAAGGGGGCTGGCTGCATGCTCACATCACAACCAGGCTGTGTTATCTAGAGAGGAACATATATTTAAAAAGTAAGAAAATGGCTCAAGGCAGTTTCTGCCACAGGAATAATAACTTGCTCTTTCAAGTATCATGTTATTTCAGTAGCTGAAAACACGTAGCATTAGCCTCTTAGAACCCGGAGCAGTTTTCAAAATCCAAAATCCCTAGAAGATGCCAGCACTCCTGGCCACCTCCCCCGACCCCTTCCAGTCCCCACGCTGGGGTGGGGCTTCAGGGGAGCCGTGAGGAACTGCTTTCCAGAGGAGACTCCATCCTCTCCCAGGCTCCTGACTGGTTGACCTTCTTCAACAGTCTCCTGTCCTTAGAGTTTACCTTCTCAAACAGAGGGCTCCTAGAAAACCAACTCCAAACCTGCAGCAGAGGCAACCTGCTGTCCCACCCAAGAGTGGCCGAGGGCAACCCAGCTGCCAGGCCTCCCTGAAGGCTATGCTGGCAAGAGCCAGTCCACCCAAGTCACAGGGCATCTGAGTGGCCGGGCCGTCAGAGGACACAAGACTGCAGATGGTGCATGCCCCTCCAGAACAGCGCTGGAGCGAGAGAGGAACACCTGCCCTGTTTTCTCTGCCAGCCTTCCAGTCCACAGGCTGGGGTCAAGGGGAGGACAAATACGACAGACCCTCCGGTTAGTGCCCCTTGCTATGGCAGGTCCCTTAGGGGAGCTCAAGGTCCCTTTCTGAAGAGCCCAGTGAGGAGCCTGTGCACCGGAGGCCAAGTGCTGGGCTCCGTTCCAGCTGCTCGGCCCCGACAGCCCTGTGGCCGCTGCTGAGCCATCTAGCCTTTCAGACCGCAGGCGTGGCTCCGATAAACAGGGCTGTTACAGCCATGAAGGGCCGGAGCAGCTGAAGCCTGACTCGAGGAAGACCCACTCACCCATCGGGCCTCAAGGCGGGGCGCCCCCGCTCTGCCCCTGCCTGCAAGGCTTGCTCAGCCTGTCACCTCCTGCACCGCCTCTTCTGCTCGGGCTACACTCTGTTCCTGTCTCCCAGGACAAAGGAGAGACAACAAGGAAATCTTCCTGGGAGTGTGCAATGCACACGTCTCCTCTGTCCCTCTGCACAAACCTCTCTGCATACTATAAATGCGCTGCCATAAGCTGACAAGCTCAATAAAGACTTCTGTTGAAGATATGCAAATTTTAGAAAAGCCTGATTTAAATATATGACGACTACACAGGGCAGCCTGCAAAGTAGTCAGTGGTTAGGGACCCCATGAAAGGGATGCGGAAACTCTCCAAGGACAGCAGGGGACAACTCTGCTCCCGCGAGGGCTTCTCCCAGGAACAGCTGAGAAGTCTGCAAGCCTCCCTCCGAAGCAGAGGCAGAGCACGTGCGTTTCCAAGTTTGGTCACGTACTGACCGCGTGCTGAAAAGCCCGTGTCTATTTCCCGAGACTGTCGGGTTGGGAGCTATTGTGAAAGGATGAGCGGAGAAGGGAATGGGCTGCAGACACTGCAAACTCGACGTTTTGCCTCTGCTGTGCCAGCGCTGCCCGCACCCATCCTGCGCGTTTCTCTGAAGGAAAGCCTCATGCTTCTTGTTGTCACCACACAACTCAAAAAGGTCATTCTGAGGACCTCAAGAGTACAAGCATGCTGTTCTCTATTTTCACAGGTTTGGGCGTTAAGGTCACAGGCCTCACAACATCTGTGCACTGCTGTGAGCCTGCTTGTGGCAGGAGGGCGGGGCGGAGGGAAGGCCAGAGACGCGAGCTACAGTTGGTTAAACACACCTCTCCTGGAGGGAAAGAGGCTTAATCTGGGGCAGAGAAATGTTTTAGCTGAAGAGATGAGCTCAATTTTGAAGTCAGACTAAAAACTATATATACTTAGAAGCTGCCACCGAATGGACAACTCACTCCAGGATCTGGGAGACTTCTGGTCTAGATGTGGGAGAGGACCTGACCTCATATCCAGCTCCTTCACCAAACAGTTCCGGTCTGGGTACTAAAGAACCCCACGAACGGAACCTGAGCGTTTCTCAGTCCCAGGGCCCCCGCCGGCTCTGACAGGTCTGAACAGCTGGCTCCCGCGGGCTCTGACAGGTCTGAACAGCTGGCTCCCGCGGGCTCTGACAGGTCTGAACAGCTGGCTCCCGCGGGCTCTGACAGGTCTGAACAGCTGGCTCCCGCGGGCTCTGACAGGTCTGAACAGCTGGCTCCCGCGGGCTCTGACAGGTCTGAACAGCTGGCTCCCGCGGGCTCTGACAGGTCTGAACAGCTGGCTCCCGCGGGCTCTGACAGGTCTGAACAGCTGGCTCCCGCGGGCTCTGACAGGTCTGAACAGCTGGCTCCCGCGGGCTCTGACAGGTCTGAACAGCTGGCTCCCGCGGGCTCTGACAGGTCTGAACAGCTGGCTCCCGCGGGCTCTGACAGGTCTGAACAGCTGGCTCCCGCGGGCTCTGACAGGTCTGAACAGCTGGCTCCCGCGGGCTCTGACAGGTCTGAACAGCTGGCTCCCGCGGGCTCTGACAGGTCTGAACAGCTGGCTCCCGCGGGCTCTGACAGGTCTGAACAGCTGGCTCCCGCGGGCTCTGACAGGTCTGAACAGCTGGCTCCCGCGGGCTCTGACAGGTCTGAACAGCTGGCTCCCGCGGGCTCTGACAGGTCTGAACAGCTGGCTCCCGCGGGCTCTGACAGGTCTGAACAGCTGGCTCCCGCGGGCTCTGACAGGTCTGAACAGCTGGCTCCCGCGGGCTCTGACAGGTCTGAACAGCTGGCTCCCGCGGGCTCTGACAGGTCTGAACAGCTGGCTCCCGCGGGCTCTGACAGGTCTGAACAGCTGGCTCCCGCGGGCTCTGACAGGTCTGAACAGCTGGCTCCCGCGGGCTCTGACAGGTCTGAACAGCTGGCTCCCGCGGGCTCTGTGGCGCCCCATTTTCCGTGCTGTCCTCCTCCTCCTCCGGTAGCTCCTCATCTTCTGTCCTTTAAATGTCAGGCGCATTCAGGGCAGGGTCCCGTGCTCTCGCCCAAGGTTTAAATTCTAACTGCGCACGCTGCCCCTCTGAACTGTCTCTGTGCCCAGACCGCTCTTTGGAGCTCCCTGCCACCGTATCCAATTATCTCCTTGATATCTTGGCTACCTCAAGTGTAAGATGTCCAAAATGGAACGCACACCTCCTCCTTCAGTGTTCCCCAACCTAGGAGCACGGGGCCACCACGCAGACACTGGCTGTGGCGTGACCCTGGAGCCCTCGCAGCATCCTCCCCAGCATTCACATTCAGCGAGCAAGTGCTGTGGGTCCTGCTTCCGAAAACCAAAACCATCCTCTTCTTCCCATCCACACAGCAGCCACCCGGTCAGGACCATCAGTACCTCACGCCCAGGCCGCTGCCCAGCCTCCTCCCGCAGCCAGAGTGAGCCCACACACCCCGGCCTGTGCCAGCACGCCCATTTAGCCTCGGTCCTTAACCGCCTCAGCACCCCTGCCCCTGGCAGCCTCCCGCTCTTCACACCACTGGGCCCTGTACTCCGTGCTCGAGACAAAGGGACCTCACTGCATCCTTGATTCTGAAGGTCTCGGCTTCAACAGCTCTTCCTCAGGAAGATCTTCCTGGAGACACAGGCTGGGGGCCTATTGCGTGCTTTCGTCTCCTGGACTTTCCCTCCATCACCAGTCACAGCTGTAATTATCGGGTCATTTGTGTGGGTTTTTTTTTTTTTTTTTCATTTGTTTTCCTGACGAGATTTCATGGAAGCAAAAAGGCTTCCTCTATAACTTACCACATGACCCGCCTCCTGTGGCTAGAACAGTGCACGGCTTACTCAAAGGTCAGTTACAAACCGTGTTTTCCACTACTTTCAGAAGATTCATGCACCCCATGGTCATAGCAGTACTATTTAATAACCAAGAAGCTGAAACAATGTCCTGTGGCAGGAGTGAGCGCAGCACGCCGGCGGAGCAGGAAGAAGGCAGCAGGCCCGGGGCGCGGGGAGGCCAGGCCCCTGCCTCTGGCCACAGGGCTGCTGAGCTGCCCACAGCGCGGGGCCCCGCCTGGTCTCCACACCCTCCAAGCCTTCTCCCTCACTCTCTTAGATGGATTTCCTTTTTTTTTTCCGTAAGGCTAATTGAATTGACGTGCACTTTTTTTCACACTAGTTAATTAATTCCTCTTCTAATAGGTAATATGTGAATATAACAGAAATTCAGTACGTATAAGATGATATTCAGCAAAAAGTCAGTCTCCCATCCCATTCCGTCAGTTACCAACCCAGAGGCAAAGCCACCTCCAGTTCTGACGCATCCTCGAGAGTCTGAGCACACACATGTTTGTCTTCAGGTCCCAGAGGGCTATTTTAAACTCGTAAATCCCATCACTGAATTCACTGTGTAAACCCCTCAGTGCCTGCCCACTACTTTTAGAATAAAATTCTGACCCGCGAAGGCCTCCGGGCCCATCCAGCCCCCACTCCCCTCATGCACGAAGGGGGCGCCAACCACACCAGCGCCTCTCGGGTCCTCAGACACGGACGCCAAGCGCGCCGCCTCCAGGGCGGTGGCTGCTCTCCCCCAGCGCTCCAGTCAGCGGCTCGCCCAGCTTGTGTCTCAGCCCTGCAGGCTCTACATCCTGTCCCGTCTCGGCACTCACTCCTCTCAGAAGCTGTCTCGTTCACCTGCCCCGTCACTGACTGCATCTTTCCCCCAGAGAAGAAAAGCAGCACGCGGGCAGGGATGGTGACAGCTCTGTTCTCTGTTCCCTGTTCCTCGTGAGCTCAATAAAGATCCGCAGGCAGAATGAATAAATAATCTGAGTCAGCATTTTACACAAAGAAAAGGACTTCCAGCAATAAAAAGGACATTTACCCCTGGCGCCTGTGCCCCTCGGCCCCTCTCCCGGAGAAGGACCACGAGCACCCACGCGGCCTGCCCCTGGCCCCTTAGGGACCAGCTGGAGCAAGCGCACGCTCAAGACGATCACTGCCTGGTCTCAGCTTCCGATGGATTCCTTGTTTTTCCCTCCAGTACCAAGTTTACTTTCCTAATTATGCTTTTCCGTTGCCATTATTAATATGAGCCTATATTCACTGAGCTCACCCTGAGAGGCAACCCAGAAATGTCCAAGATGGCATTAGACGCTCTCCTGGAACTAACTCATGATCACAAACGAGCTGAGCACGGACAACGCAGAACCGGATATAACCATGCAGGTTTCCACTGACACCTCTCATTCTACCCTAGCATTTTGGCCAATTACTCCAGATTCTGAGGAAAATTAATCCTGGGGTAGGCAATGGCCCCCCACTCCAGCACTCTTGCCTGGCAAATCCCAGGGACGGAGGAGCCTGGTAGGCTGCAGTCCATGGGGCTGCTAGGAGTCAGACATGACTGAGCAGCTTCACTTTCACTTTTCCTGCACTGGAGAAGGAAATGGCCCCCCAACTCCAGTGCTCTTGCCTGGAGAATCCCAGGGACGGGGGAGTCTGGCGGGCTGCAGTCCATGGGGTTGCTAGGAGTCAAACACGACTGAGCGATTTCACTTTCACTTTTCCTGCACTGGAGAAGGAAATGGCAGCCCACTCCAGTGCTCTTGCCTGGAGAATCCCAGGGACGGGGGAGCCTGGCGGGCTGCCGTCTATGGGGTCGCACTGAGTCGGACACGACTAAAGAGACTGAGCTTAGCATCCAGTTCAAGGGAAGAACAATGTTAACTGATGCAGGAGAATTAACACAAAGCTGGGCCTTTATCTGTACGTCTGGAACTTTCCCCTCTGAACCTGTAACACTGCAGTGCACAGCCCTAGAGAACACAGGTCATCAAACGTACTAGTCACAGGAACACACAGACTCCACGGTGCGCTGACTCGCACTCCCATCTTCCACTGCGGAGCAGAGGCCGGCCGCCGCAGGGCAGGGGTCCTCACGGGCCAGGGAGGAAGAGCCCCGCTCCCCTCCTCGAGGGACAAGCGGGCTGCCACTGGACGAAGCCTCCCCGACCCAGATGCAGCCTCTGCCCACCACCTCCCGCGCCCTTCGGCCTAACCACCCATCTCCGGCATCACAGGGAGCATCTTCACAGATACATCACAGAAAACTCTGGCCAGAAAAGGGCACATGACACGTGCACGAACACGGCCCCACCAGCTCCCTGCAGCCCCAGAGGACTTGCTGGAATAAGGGGAGCGGGCCTGGCCGGCTGCTGTGGGAGATGGCCCAGGCACCCGCGCCCAGGCATGCACCAGGCACTGCATGCACGCGTTACCTGCACAGCAGTGGATGAGGCACCCTAAGCAAAGAGGGGTGTTTCTTATCGCCCAGCTGTGCCCCAGGCACTGTTCCGGGGTAGAGAGTACACTAGATGGTTGGAGCAGCCCTCACGCAACTCCACAGGCGACAACAGAGGAAGAGAGCACCCTCCAAGCCACTGGAGGGAAGCGGAGGGCCCCTCCCAAGAGCACACCACCCCAGGAGCCCGTGCCGGGGGCCCCCGCCCCTTCCATGCTGTTCTCTCCTCGCTTCTCTGTGCCTCAGTAAGCACGGCTGCCGTAACTCCGGACCCACAGCTGAGGGTGTTCTCTGGACAGCAGCTCGAGGCAGGTCAAGTCTGGAGGACTGAGCCTCCACACCAGGCGGGCTCTGCGTGGCTGCCCCCGTCCCTCTCAGAGCGCAGAAGAGGCCTTCACTCCCTACTGGGCTCCGCCTTGCTCCCAGGAGGGGCGGGAATGACGCCTGGCCAACAAGGAGACACAGAGAGGTAGGCACTTCTAGAGAAGCCAGCTGATGCAGTTACTTTGGGCACTTAAATAATTCACAGGACAGGCTCCTCTCCCCCTTCAGTCTGGGGCCTCTGAACTCTGCTGCCGGATCTCACGGTCAGTCCTGACCCCCCATGTGCAGTGTGACAGCGTGCCTCCCACCAGCTCCCAGCACTTCCTCCTCGCCTCACCAGCGCTTGAGTCTCTGGGTCTCGGGCCCTTGGTGGCTCTGTCCCCAGGACCCAGCTCCCTGGTGGCGGGACTTGGAGTCTCAAAGGCTGAAGCATTTGGGTGACAGCAGGCACCGAATGAGAGCCAGCAACCCAGCCCTCGGCACCCGGGGCTCTGGTCAGGGCAGCCCTCTCATATCAGTCTTCCAAAAACGCCTCACTCCCCGGATGCAAGCTCTCGCCCAGTGGCGCTGCAGGGCCTGGGCTGCTGTCCTGTCGCAGCCTTCTCGAGCTCACTGCCAGCAACAGGCAGCCACAGTTCAAGTAAGTCGCAAGGCTCTGCCTGGAGCCTGCCTCTCCAGGGCCCGAGAGTCGAGGGGTAAGGACTCTCACATGATCGTATCAGAACCTCGGTCTGCTTAGGTGAAAGCACTTTCCAGAAGCAGAAACCAACTTCATTGATATTGATCTCCTCAGAGGAAAGGTGCTTTGGAAATCTCATCTAATAAATAAAGGACTCAAACTCCGGCATTGGGCTGTCAGTCCAGGAACGGAAAGGCGCTATCAGGCCAAGGAGTCAAGCGTACTTATTGGTCACCTGCACACCGCTTACAGAGCTCTATTCTAGGGGCTAGGGAAGAGAGGAAGAAAAGGTCACTCGTTCCTGCCTTTAAAGACAGCTAAAGATGCACGGAGAGGAAAATGCTGAAGGACACAAGAAGCAAAGCAAGAAATCAACTGCAAATAAAATCAATATGCTCCAGCTCTGCGTAATAAACCGGGGGAACTGAGGAGAGGTCACTGGCTAAGGTGTCCTGGAGGAGGCATTTTCAGGGAAAACAAGGACATGAATTAGCACTCAGGAGAAAACGGAATGGACCCGTCAGTAAGAATTAAGTGCCGCTGTGTCTCCCATTACCCAGGCGCAGCAGGGGACACTGAGGTGGCAATGCCGTGGCCTGTCCTCCAGAAGCCTCGTACCCCAGTGGAGTGGCCAGGGAACGTGGAACAATGGAACCCACACAGAAGGCTACATAAGCTGTCTCCGCTCATGAAGCTGCATCACCGAGATGGGGAAGAGCTCAAGGAGCGGCCAAGATCCACACGGCTGGAAGAGGGGCCCCGCACCCTGCAGTCACACACTCGCTGTCTAGGGCACCCGTGGCCCAGGGTGGGAACACGAGAAGGTGGTGGGAGCTCAACAGACCTGGGTTCTGTGCCAGCTGCTTCCTTAATATTTCTGAGTTACTTGACTTCAAAGCTTGAATTTTCCACTTCTGTAGAAAGGACCATCAGCCCACCCATGCTAAGGGTCACACAATCTAACATGGTTGCAGGCATCCAGTGCAAAGTAGGTGCTCAATAAAGCTGCTCTTCCTTCACCCATCTGCTCACCAAGGCAGCACCACACACCAGGTGCTACCACAGGGCCGAGAGCAGCTGAAGGACACAGCATCAGCCTGTCCTCCAGGGCTCACGGTGTGGAGGAAGGGCAGGCACACAGATGGACGGCCCGAGTATGCTCTGAGAACTCCAACAACAAGGCCAACCGTGGGCCCCACAGATGGCTTTTGAGTGGCCCCATGAGGAGACCAGCAGGGGAAAGGTTTCGTCACAGAGACACCCAGATTTTGTGAGGGTCCCTGATGAAGCGAACCGTGGAGACGAGCCCTGAGCCCAATCTGGCCTTCCTGCCCCACCTCGCCCCTGCACCCCCACGCTGTTCTCCAGGCCCTGTACACGGACTTGGGCCTGGAGGACCAGAGGTGCTGGGAAGCCAGAGCCACCATGCTCAGATGTGTGAGGAGAGGGCTTGCAGGAGCGGAAGGTGATTTGTGACAGGTCTGTCCAGAGGGCAGAGTGCCGAGGAAGAAGGGCCTGTGTTAGTGCAGTGGAGGAAGAACCTCGTCAGTCTAAGCTGCCTGGCAGTAAGACAGGCCTCACCCCTCCAGGCTGGACCTACACGGGGGCTGGACTACCGGCCAGGGCCCTGCTGACACCATTTCTGCAGTGTTGGGTCAGGGAGCTGGACAGGCACCAGGTGCGTAACCTCTAGGTCATTTCAGTGCTTGGACTCTGAGTCAAGAGAGTGATGGGGTTGACAGGCAGCAATGGGAGACTGGTGTGGTTGTGCACAGTAGGCCTGTGACCTGCCAGTCTCTGTGACCACCAAAGAGCCCATCTTGCCCATCTGCAAGTGAATCACAGGTTTTATTTAGGCAAATACACCCATCTGCAAAGTAGAGTATTTAATTAAGCCAAAAGCATATCACATAACTTTAATTAGACCAAGCAAGCAATGCTCCTCTGAAAGCATGTATGTCTTGACTGATTCTCCCTCTCTACCAATAAAAATTCAAGGCAGATAAAGGTATGTAAGAATAAATAATGCTAAGGTTTTCTACCTAAACCTTATTGTTTAAGCTAGTTATTCCCTTGGGAAAAGCTCAGGTTTTACATGTACACTGGCATCAAGCGTCTCCATGGAGACCAGCCCCGACGTTCTGCTGTGCACCTGCTCAGGCCTGCCTTCACACACAACCACAAAAGGACTTTTCCCCTAAAAAGAGCCCGGAAGTTCGCCAGAGCATCACGCTTCTCTGACTTCTGACTTGTTCTTGCATGTTATCAGCCAATACTGGCGGGGTGCCCACCCAGGCCACATCTGCAGGGTGTGAGAGCCACAGAGCAGCACGTGGCGCTGGCCTCTCGGGAGCTTAGGGTCATACAGGAGAGCAGAGAGCAGTGGAGGAGGGCGTGGGCAGACACGAAGAAGATGCCAACCTCTAAGTGCGAGAGAAGGGAGTTGCCTAGATCTGACATAAAACCTCTGATGTGGATGACCTCACTGGAAATTTCCAGTAACTCTATTTTGTTTTAAATTATCTTTGCATTCCTATAAAAACGAGCTATGAAGCATGTACGTAGTGTGTCAAATCTTGGGGTCTGTTAGAACTGCCTGGGCAGCTGCACTCGTGCTTTCTGAAGAAGAAGCACCCTCAGCTACTCAGACACTCTGCCATGCTGGTCTCAGGCCCACACTTCTTAGGAAGTTCCACTCAGGAGGGAGTCAAAGAGACGAGGAGGAAAACGGAGGGTGTTAGTAGCAGATTATCTACGTGCGATGTACTGAACACAAGTTTGTTTTAACTACACACATAAAAGGCACTAAAAGGGACATTTCTTTACCAATATTTTGTGAGCAATTTATTATTTTGAAAGAAATAATATTTTAATCCTATTATTTTGACTAAATACTATTTTTTACCACAACTACTCTAATTTGGTGACATTTTTCTGCAAATGATCCATATAAGAGTCCCAAGTCCTGAACCAGGGTTTGGAGGCTGAACTAAGAGGTTAAGAGAATGAAGTGTATTAATTTGGGGTAAAGAAAGACCAAGAAATCTGGGTACTTCAGAGGAGATAAGAACAGAAGTCCACTAGGGGACAGGAAAGGATACGAAATGAGAAGCTGCAGTCAGTGGGGGCTGAAAGCCGTGTTGGAGAGAGGGAGTGGTGGGCAGTCAGAAACTCCTCAGCACTCCTTGAGTTTCAGACCAAAGCCTGCATGAGCACACAGGTGTGATATGAGGCTGTGGCCATCTTTCTGGCCTTAGTTTCCTCCTTTATCAAAGGGCGGGGGCGGCGGNCGTGTTGGAGAGAGGGAGTGGTGGGCAGTCAGAAACTCCTCAGCACTCCTTGAGTTTCAGACCAAAGCCTGCATGAGCACACAGGTGTGATATGAGGCTGTGGCCATCTTTCTGGCCTTAGTTTCCTCCTTTATCAAAGGGCGGTGGCGCGGGGGCGGTTGGACCGATGAAGGATTGCTAAGGCTCCTTCTAATCCTGGTGCTATGTGATTCTATTACCTATTACCCACAATTTGTGTGTGTGATTTTGTACTGTGGTAAAAGCATTTCATTCAAACAAAGCATTTCAAAGCATTGCTCAGTGTGCTTTGCTTTCATTACCTCAAGTGAGAATAACCCAGAACAGTATCCTGGGTGTCTGCTATGAACTTGGCCTTCAGAAAAGAGGAGTGACCTCAGGTCACAGGTTTCCCCACTACAGCGAGACAGACACGCTATGGCCACGAACACAGAGCAGGTGTTTCAACCATTAAGCACAGGACAGGAAACTCTGTAAAACTCACCTTTGTTAGGCTGCATGGTATCTCACCAGGACTAGATCAACTGTCTGGGGAAAATGTATTTGAACATTTCCTGTGGTTTCCAAAAATGCATTCCACAGGTAACAACTGTTAAACTTTGTCAGGCCAGCTATGAAAAATCTACAGCCAAATCATACATGAATGGTAAAAACAAAACAAAACTGAATGTTTTCTACCTGAGATCAAAGAAATGGTAAGGAGGCTCGTTCTAGCCAGTGCTGTAACACCAGAAAAGAAGTTACAGGCATACAGATTAGAAAGCACGGCCCTGGTGGCTCAGATGGCAGAGAATCTGCCCCTTATACAGGAGACTCGGGTTCAATCCCTGGGGTGGGCAAGACCCCCTGGAGGAAAAAATGGCAACCCACTCCAATATTCTTGCCTGGAGAATTCCACGGACAGAGAAGCCTGGCAGGCTACAGTTTATGGGGTCACAAAGAGTTGGAAACAAGTGAGCGATTGACACTTTCACTCTGGGTTTCTGGGTAGATCAACTGGTAAAGAATCCGCCTGCAATTCAGGAGGCTCTGGTTCGATTCCTGGGTTGGGAAGATCTGCTGAAGAAGGGATAGGCTATCCACGACAGTATTCTTGGGCTTCCCTAGTAGCTCAGCTGGTAAAGAATCCACTTGCAATGTGGGAGACCTGGGTTCAATCCCTGGATTGGGAAGATCCCCTGAAGAGGGGAACAGCTACCCACTCCAGTATTCTGGCCTGGTGAATTCTATGGACTGCATACAGTCCACAGGGTTGCTAAGAGCTGGACATGACTGAGCCACTTTCACTTTCACTTTTAGAACTAATAAGTGAACTCAGTAAGGCTGCAAGATAAGAGATTATATACACAAGCTAGCTGCATTTCTAAGTGGCAGCAAAGAATAATCTAAAAATAAAAATATCTATTTACAACAGCATCAACAAACTAAAATACTTCATGGGTTAGTACACTGTTAAAATGGCAATTCTATAAACCTTTCCAAATGGGCAAGATATCTGAAGTATAAACAGACTCTTCAGAAAAGAAGATACATGAGTAGCCAAAAGGCATCTGAAAAGGATGCTTAACATCATGTCATCAGAGAAATGAAAATTAACATACAAGAGTGAGATGGTGCCACACAACCATTAGAGTAGCTAAAGTTAAAAAGAATGACAAGATTAAATGCTGGCAAATTATGGAGAATTAGAACCTTAATACACTGTTGGTGGGATTTTCTTTTAAAATGTTAATGACCTTTCAACCTGGCAATTCCGCCTTCACGTATTTGCCCAAGAAACTAAAACATATGTCCACACAAAGCCTTCTGAGTGAATATTGACAGCAGCTCTACTCATAATATCCCCAAACTGGCAACAACCCAAATGTATGTCAAACGGTAAATGGATAAACAAATATGGTATTACTGATACAATGAAACAATACTCAACATCGAAGAGGAATGAACTACTGATATGTAACAATATGGATGAATCTCAAAAACAGTATACTACGTGGACACACAGGACTGTATATATGCATTCCAAGAATCCATAGATGTTAACATTCTAAAAAGGCAAAATTATACCAACAGAGGCAGACCAGTGGTTAACTGCAACTGGGGCAGGTGTAGGGGCTGACTGAAAATGGGGCACATGGGAACTTTGGAGGGTAACGGAAGTATTCTAAACTCTGAACTTGGTGAGGGCTATACAGCTTAGTTACTAAAACTCACTGAACTTTAAAACAGGTGGATTTTATGATATATAAATTGTATGTCAAAAAATCTATAAAACACACACACCTTACTGGGCAAAGAACTAACTGAAATGATTTACTCTTACAATTTAAAAAATTTATTTAGTTTTGCGATAAAGCCATTTTTCCCCTCTCCATAAAGAAATATTATAAACAGGGTAATTTTATCAAATAGTTTTATAAAATTATTATTGTGTTGCTATTGCTACGACTGAACTATAGAAATGGTTGCAAGTTTGCTAACCAGATGGAAAATATCCACTTCATGAGACAACGGTCCGCTGGTACATCTGTCAGTAAGGCACGAACGGGGAGCTGACACAGGCTTCAGTAAGTGTGAGCTGCACATTCTGCATTTTAGAAGCCTGGTCTCTGGTGCTCCTTGACTGGGGAGGGGCTCTTCGTGTCTCCCCTCTCTCTCGTCTTGTTCAAGGACATACAGTGCGCTGGGTCTCTGGGACGCAGCAAAATAACGGGCTAAATATGTGGAGCTGGTGTTCAGTCAAGGTTCGATTTGTTTTGCTCTAACACCTCAACTTGCAATTTACAACAGCAGCAGAGGGACTAATCTGTTTGGTTTTAGCCCAGAACTCTTACACATTAGAGACTAAATGGGGAATATGGACAAGCACACTCTTGTTTAAGTAACAGTATAGTGAGAGTGAAATGAACAGAGTAGCAAAGGGAGAAAATTCTGTTAGAATCTGCCTCAAAATGTTCAGCTTCTCTTTGCTCTCATACCTCCTATAGGCTCCCATCAACAGCTTTCTGTCGTCATCACTGCTGCTTCTGCTTTGGGGAGGGTGGGCAGGCACCTCCTTCCCTTGAACCGTAAGGTAAACACACACCCAGCTGCTGCCCCAGAACTGCTGGGACACCTTTAGCCTTTCACCGCCAGACTGGGGATAAAAAACAGGAGCCCTACAGGGCTGGGATCTTGGTCGCCCCACTATGTGACACAGGGCAGAGTGTGCACTCGACACTGGATGGCATCATAATAACACCTAACCAGCCAAACCAACACCTATCCAGTTTCCCTGGATAGGCTTTCTGACAGATGCCATCTAGAACTCTGTACATAGAATAAGGCCTTTTAAAAGAACACACTGCCTTAGATTCTTTGAGACACAGGACAGGATGCCAAACATCCTGACAATTTTAAATCACACTTGAAAGAGAGTTAAAATAAAGGCCTAAGTGTGGGCTTATTTGTGGTGGTTTGCGATGCTGGAGACGCAGGTCACCGACAGGCTTCATAATCAATCACTGCAGCTTCTCGCCCCACCCCAGACCCGAGGATGCCACCATCTGTTCAGCGTGCAGGCGGTCCCCTCCAGTGGATGGGGACGGCTGTGGTGTGTGCACATTCCTTTCCACTGTGTGCATTAGTTCACATCTTCCCTAGATCATTCCTCTAAAAGAACTCAATAGCCCCCCGGGCTTTCCTGTGTGCTTAATTGAAAAAAAAAAAAAAAAAATTAGATTGTGTTGCCCACATTCAAAACCACTGGTTTTCACCGCAAACCGATGTCCACACTCTCCAGACTGGAATCTGGAATCTCTTCCCTCTCTTTTGAACAGTCTCTTCTCACTCAACCCCAAAGCTCCATCAGGCTGCACAGAGGTCACCTGCAGACCACCACACCCAGCCTGGTCCACGCAGTCCCTCTTTCTGTAATTCTAAGTCCCACCCTTCCTCTTATGCCCCTACTGTGGAATCCTGTCCAGAGTCTGCCAGTTGGAATTAACCTCTCCCTCCCCAGGTCCCTGTAACATATGGCATGCACCATGATTAAAACTCATGGCAGGCTGCCCTGGATGCCGGTTATTTCATGCATGTGACTGCCTTCCACTTGGGACCAGCAAATTTCTACTTTGAATGCATATTTAAATCACCTTGAGGATCCTTGGAAAACTAGCTGATTCCAGGATGAGGCAAAGGTTAAGTACAAGATCACCCAGAACATATCAAGTTGTGCCAGAGAGTAGGAAAATACTTTTTAAAAAATGGAGCCATGTCACAAAAACATGGAATTCAGCTCAAAGGAATTTCACTGGCCAAATCTGAGACAATTTGAGCAACTAAATAATTAAGTACAGCAGTGAATTATAAACCACTGAAAAAATATAAAGCCCATGAGTTCATATCAACAAGAGATAAACATGGGAGGAGGATGCAAATGCTGAATGCAGAGGCTTGGAGTTGGTAGAGCATCCCTGCACGACCATCAGAGTAAAGATCGGCTCAGGCAGGGGCATCAGTGGACACTCAATCCAGGGATATTTCTGATGAGGATTAGGACGCTATGTGCCGGGCCGGCGCACTAAGCGCGGGCCGCTTGCGAGAGCCGGGCCGGTGCACTAACCGCGGGCGAGAAGAGCTACCCCACGTCCGAGGTCAGGGACAGCAACCTAGAGTGCCAGGCTGCGACGGCACAGGAACGGCCGAGAGGAGCTACCCTGTGTCTCAGGTCAGTGGCGGCCGGGAGGAGCTACCCCGTGTCTGAGGTCAGGGGCGGCCAGGAGAAGCCACCTTGCGCCCGAGGCCAGGGGTGGTGACCTGGAGGAGCCACCTGAGCCCGAGGCCAGGAGCGGCAGCTGGGAGAAGCCACCCACGCCCGAGGCCGGGAGGAGCAACCCGAGGAGCAGGGGCTGCGCAGGCGCAGGAGGGCCTAGAGGAGCTGTCCCACGTTGAAGGTCAGGAACTACGGCGGTAAGGAGATACCCCTTGTCCAAGGTAAGGAGCTGCCATGAAGAGACAACCCACGCCCAAGGTAAGAGAAACCCAAGTAAGATGGTAGGTGATGCAAGAGGACATCAGAGGGCAGACACACTGAAACCACTCGCAGAAAACTAGTCAATCTAATCACACTAGGACCAGGGCCTTGTCTAACTCAATGAAACCAAGCCATGCCTGCAGGGCAACCCAAGGCGGGTGGGTCATGGTGGCGAGGTTTGACAGACAGTGGTCCACTGGAGAAGGGAATGGCAAACCACTTCAGTATTCTTGCCTTGAGAACCCCATGAACAGTATGAAAAGGCAAAATGATAGGATATCAAAAGAGAATCTCCCCAGGTCGTTAGGTGCCCAATATGCTACTGGAGATCAGTGGAGAAATAACTCCAGAAAGAATGAAGGGATGGAGCCAAAGCAAAAACAATACCCAGTTGTGCATGTGACTGGTGATAGAAGCAAGATCCGATGCTGTAAAGAACAATATTGCATAGGAACCTGGAATGTCAGGTCCATGAATCAAGGCAAATTGGAAGTGGTCAAACAAGAGATGGCAAGGGTGAACGTCGACATTCTAGGAATCAGCGAACTAAAATGGACTGGAATGGGTGAATTTAACTCAGATGACCATTATATCTACTACTGCGGGCAGGAATCCCTCAGAAGAAATGGAGTAGCCATCATGGTCAACAAAAGAGTCCGAAATGCAGTACTTGGATGCAATCTCAAAAACGACAGAATGATCTCTGTTCGTTTCCAAGGCAAACCATTCAATATCACAGTTATCCAAGTCTATGCCCCAACCAGTAATGCTGAAGAAGCTGAAGTTGAACGGTTTTATGAAGACCTACAAGACCTTGTAGAACTAACACCCAAAAAAGATGTCCTTTTCATTATAGGGGACTGGAATGCTAAAGTAGGAAGTCAAGAAACACCTGGAGTAACAGGCAAATTTGGCCTTGGAATGCGGAATGAAGCAGGGCAAAGACTAATAGAGTTTTGCCAAGAAAATGCACTGGTCATAGCAAACACCCTCTTCCAGCAACACAAGAGAAGACTCTACACATGGACATCACCAGATGGTCAACACCGAAATCAGATTGATTATATTCTTTGCAGCCAAAGATGGAGAAGCTCTATACAGTCAACAAAAACAAGACCAGGAGCTGACTGTGGCTCAGATCATGAACTCCTTATTTCCAAATTCAGACTTAAATTGAAGAAAGTAGGGAAAACCGCTAGACCATTCAGGTATGACCTAAATCAAATCCCTTATGATTATACAGTGGAAGTGAGAAATAGATTTAAGGGCCTAGATCTGATAGACAGAGTTCCTGATGAACTATGGAATGAGGTTCGTGACATTGTACAGGAGACAGGGATCAAGACCATCCCCATGGAAAAGAAATGCAAAAAAGCAAAATGGCTGTCTGGAGAAGCCTTACAAATAGCACTGAAAAGAAGAGAGGCGAAAAGCAAAGGAGAAAAGAAAAGATATAAGCATCTGAATGCAGAGTTCCAAAGAATAGCAAGAAGAGATAAGAAAGCCTTCTTCAGCAATCAATGCAAAGAGATAGAGGAAAACAACAGAATGGGAAAGACTAGAGATCTCTTCAAGAGAATTGGAGATACCAAGGGAACATTTCATGCAAAGATGGGCTCGATAAAGGATAGAAATGGTATGGACCTAACAGAAGCAGAAGATATTAAGAAGAGGTGGCAAGAATACACAGAAGAACTGTACAGAAAAGATCTTCACGACCCAGATAATCATGAGGATGTGATCACTAATCTAGAGCCAGACATCTTGGAATGTGAAGTCAAGTGGGCCTTAGAAAGCATCACTAAGAACAAAGCTAGTGGAGGTGATGGAATTCCCGTTGAGCTGTTTCAAATCCTGGAAGATGATGCTGTGAAAGTGCTGCACTCAATATGCCAGCAAATTTGGAAAACTCAGCAGTGGCCACAGGACTGGAAAAGGTCAGTTTTCATTCCAATTCCAAAGAAAGGCAATGCCAAAGAATGCTCAAACTACCGCACAATTGCACTCATCTCACACGCTAGTAAAGTAATGCTCAAAATTCTCCAAGCCAGGCTTCAGCAATATGTGAACCGTGAACTCCCTGATGTTCAAGCTGGTTTTAGAACAGGCAGAGGAACCAGAGATCAAATTGCCAACATCCGCTGGATCATGGAAAAAGCAAGAGAGTTCCAGAAAAACATCTATTTCTGCTTTATTGACTATGCCAAAGCCTTTGACTGTGTGGATCACAATAAACTGTGGAAAATTCTGAAAGAGATGGGAATACCAGACCACCTAACCTGCCTCTTGAGAAATCTGTATGCAGGTCAGGAAGCAACAGTTAGAACTGGACATGGAACAACAGACTGGTTCCAAATAGGAAAAGGAGTACGTCAAGGCTGTATATTGTCTCCCTGCTTATTTAACTTATATGCAGAGTACATCATGAGAAACGCTGGACTGGAAGAAACACAAGCTGGAATCAAGATTGCCGGGAGAAATATCAATAACCTCAGATATGCTGATGACACCACCCTTATGGCAGAAAGTGAGGAGGAGCTAAAAAGCCTCTTGATGAAAGTGAAGGAGGAGAGCGAAAAAGTTGGCTTAAAGCTCAACATTCAGAAAACGAAGATCATGGCATCCGGTCCCATCACTTCATGGGAAATAGATGGGGAAACAGTGGAAACAGTGTCAGACTTTATTTTTTTGGGCTCCAAAATCACTGCAGATGGTGACTGCAGCCATGAAATTAAAAGACGCTTACTCCTTGGAAGAAAAGTTATGACCAACCTGGATAGTATATTCAAAAGCAGAGACATTACTTTGCCGACTAAGGTCCGCCTAGTCAAGGCTATGGTTTTTCCTGTGGTCATGTATGGATGTGAAAGTTGGACTGTGAAGAAAGCTGAGCGCCGAAGAATCGATGCTTTTGAACTGTGGTGTTGGAGAAGACTCTTGAGAGTCCCTTGGACTGCAAGGAGATCCAACCAGTCCATTCTGAAGGAGATCAACCCTGGGATTTCTTTGGAAGGAATGATGCTAAAGCTGAAACTCCAGTACTTTGGCCACCTCATGCGAAGAGTTGACTCATTGGAAAAGACTCTGATGCTGGGAGGGATTGGGAGCAGGAGGAGAAGGGGACGACAGAGGATGAGATGGCTGGATGGCATCATGGACTCGATGGACGTGAGTCTGAGTGAACTCCGGGAGATGGTGATGGACAGGGAGGCCTGGCGTGCTGTGATTCATGGGGTCGCAAAGAGTCGGACACGACTGAGCGACTGAACTGAACTGAACTGAGGACGCTATGTAGTGAAAGGCTCTCCCACAGATTCTTACTGGTTAGAACGGCAAGAACACTTTTTAGCGACATCAGCAACACCCGGACAGGGTGAATGGATCAACATTAATCTATCAATAATGAGAGGCAGATAATAATGAGAAGCAGATAATAATGAGAGGCAGGTAATTAATAATGAGAGGCAGGTAATTAATAGAGAGGCAGGTAATAATGAGAGGCAGGTAAACGTCAGTGCCTCCCACAGTAGGGGCTTTGCTGGTGTCTCAGGCGGTAAAGAATCTGCCTGCAATGCAGGAGACCCGGGTTCAGTCCCTGGGTCAGGACGATCCCTTGGAGGAGGACATAGGTACCCACTCCAGTATTCCTGCCTAGAGAATTCCATGGACAGAGGAGCCTGGCGGGCTACAGTGGATGGCTTGCAAAGAGTCATATACGACTGAGTGACTACCACATCTCTCAGTGTAGAACCCTGAGGGGAATATATCATTATCCAATGAAGAAACATCAGATGAACCCCAAATGAGGAGTGCCCTACTTAAAAAAAAAAAAGATACATGAGGGGGTTGGGGTGGGAAGGGTAAGGAGAAGGGATAGAGAAATGTAGTCTTTAAAAATGCCAGTGATCAAATAAAAAAACAAATAAATTTTCTTTTTTTAAAAAAAGAAAGGCAATGAAAACAGTTCAACTTAAAGAGTCTTCAAGAGACGTGACAACTAAATGCAACACTTGATCACGGACTGGATTCCACACTGCTGCTGCTGCTAAGTTGCTTCAGTCGTGTCCAACTCTGTGCGAACCCATAGACGGCAGCCCACCAGGCTCCCCCGTCCCTGGGATTCTCCAGGCAAGAACACTGGAGTGGGTTGCCATCTCCTTCTCCAATGCATGAAAGTGAAAAGTGAAACTGAAGTCGCTCAGTCGTGTCCTACTCTTAGCGACTCCACGGACTGCAGCCTACCAGGCTCCTCCGTCCATGGGATTTGCCAGGCAAGAGTACCAGAGTGGGGTGCCACTGCCTTCAGAAAATGCTATTACAAAGTACATTACAAGATCAACTAGCAAAGCTAGAATATGGACAATAGATTTGATAGAAGTAACAGTGTCAGTTTGCTAAAGCTGATAACTGTGCTATCCTTATTCAGAATAATTATCCTGAGGAAACACTCACTGGAGTTTACGGGGATAGAGGGCGACAGTGTTTCAAAGACTCGCTCTCAAAGAGTCTAGGAAAGAGCTTTCAACTTTCAAAAAGTTAAAAACAATACCCAGATACTCTTTCTGATTTGATGGTTCAGTGTGAGGCCCAGCCAGTCTACATTTTAGAGGCTTCCCAGAGTGAGAAGTGCCCAGAGCAGGGTTCCTCAGAGCAGCTGCACCCGCGTCACCTGGGGCCTGTCAGACAGGCACAGGCCCGCCAAGTCAGAAGCGCTGGCCCAGCGGACTGTGCAATTCTGATGTCCACTCTGACCTAAACTGTGAGCTCCTACACTCTATGTTCTAGCTTCTATAGTCATCACAAAACCTAGCAAAATGCTTTATACAAAATCATACCTCAATAAATACTTGCTGAATTTAGCCTGACAGTGAATGAAAAGGCAGAAATGGTCACTGAGGTACTTGAAGTCAATCAACCACAGGTCCCAGTTTTAGCATCTCTCTTTGAGTTTCTACAGTGAAAATAAAATTTATTTTGAAAGCAGTAAAGGAAGTCAGATTACTCAAGAGGTTAGTAAAAGCACTGCTGTCCCAAAAGGGGGGATATCAGCTCACAGTTTAAGTCACTGTCAATTGAAAATAAGCAATATCTTGCACAAGCTCTTAGACTGGTATTTAAAAATTAATTCTGTGGTTTGGGGAGGCAATGCACAGCGATTTAAATACCATGTGGTATGCATCATGCAAGATCTGCTTAGAAAACACAGCAGTCACGTGGCTGTGATGTGGCCCAGATTTGAAGAGGATGGACAGGTTTCAGAAGAACCCTCTCTAGGTGGCAGTGGGAGAGACAAGGCCCCTGTAACGACAACGGGCTGATCAACCTGCCTACTGAGCTGAAAATGAAACAGATAAATCCATGTTTATGCAGTTGTTTTCCATCTTGAGAAGTTAAGGCGCTGAACAGACACTGGGATGCAGGGTATCATTCCGGCCGCACCACACACCTTTTCTAATTGGCACCCAGAAAGATTTCATAGGAGGGTGTTACTTTGGTATTGTTGACTTAAAGGTTATCTTGTCGTAGCGAGGCAGAGGAGAATCCATCTTCAAAATTCACCTCTTTGTTGAAAGACCATGGAGTGTCTTGGCAATTAACAATTCCTATCACCTCTAGCTGTTCCCTATGTGAGAAGGCTCAGAACTCGCCTTACAAATTGCTCTTTTGAAGATCAAAGGGGAGCTGAATGTGTCTGTGTGCTCTCGATGAGACTGTGATTTAATGGAATTTTTAGAGGAGGCTTGCTGGCAGTGTTTGGATGACAGCCCCAGGCGGAGGATTCCGGGGAGCTCGGCCACTCTTCCCTTCGGAGCGTCCTCCCTGTCTTTAATTGGCACCTCATTAGAAATTAATGAAAATGACATCCTCTGTTCTTCCTGCTCTAGGCACCGAATGCTACAAAAAGGCCCATCACAATTCATAACACATTCAATTTATATAGCAATGGCTCTTAAGCATTATTTATGAGATGTGAATTTCTTGTCAGCAGTTAATAACCTGTACAGAGTGGAAGGGGAATGGAAAAAAAGATTGTGAATATGTGTGTGTGTATATATATATATATATAAATATAAAGGCTTTCTGCAGTGGAGAGGTGTTCTGTATGAGTTTAAACTGCCTTCCTGAGTCTTCACTTTGAGGAGTAAATTACTGTATTTCCCCTCCTCTAAAACCTTCCTGGGCAGTTCAGTGTCTCTCCAGCACTCTGTGCAGCCTCAAGGAAGTTAACTACAGAACTCACCTTCTCCTGAGAGATCCAAGCAGACAGGAGGAGGAACAGAAGCTACTTGTCGGAGACAGTCCTAGAGGTGTGTGTTTCCATCGCTGTCCTTCGTCTTTTCAAGTGTGGCAGCTGACTCAGTCTTTCTGGGCACATAAGTGTGATGTTCTCTGTGGGTCCAACTGAGTGCCCAGCTCTGTCTAGGAAGGCTACATCTGGAGAGACTGCAGAAAGCTCAGGGCTTTCGTCTCCAGCAGAAAAATCGAATCTCTATAAGCAGACCCTTGAAACGGCGCGCAAGCCAAGGGACACATGTTATATATATATATATATAAATATAAAGGCTTTCTGCAGTGGAGAGGTGTTCTGTATGAGTTTAAACTGCCTTCCTGAGTCTTCACTTTGAGGAGTAAATTACTGTATTTCCCCTCCTCTAAAACCTTCCTGGGCAGTTCAGTGTCTCTCCAGCACTCTGTGCAGCCTCAAGGAAGTTAACTACAGAACTCACCTTCTCCTGAGAGATCCAAGCAGACAGGAGGAGGAACAGAAGCTACTTGTCGGAGACAGTCCTAGAGGTGTGTGTTTCCATCGCTGTCCTTCGTCTTTTCAAGTGTGGCAGCTGACTCAGTCTTTCTGGGCACATAAGTGTGATGTTCTCTGTGGGTCCAACTGAGTGCCCAGCTCTGTCTAGGAAGGCTACATCTGGAGAGACTGCAGAAAGCTCAGGGCTTTCGTCTCCAGCAGAAAAATCGAATCTCTATAAGCAGACCCTTGAAACGGCGCGCAAGCCAAGGGACACATGTTACATCACCTGAAAAGAATGCACGTCTGTGGCAAACGGATCGGCACTTACTTAGGAGCCAGCCTCCTGCTGAGAGGTGGAGAGCACGGCAGGGGAATGAATCTACGCTTACCAGGCCGGCCAGCTCGCTTCACTCTAGGGACAGATGAAGCTATCCAACATGCACTTCTAGATACTGTCAGCTGGGTGCTTAAGGCCTTGGGAAATTAGGCAGTTTGCATCAAAGCTCAAGGACAAAGTGGGAGACTCGGCAACAACACCTCTGGGTCTCTCAGCGCGAACCTGTGAATTCTCACTGCTTACCTGATGAGGAGAGAAGGTATCAGCCTCTGCCAGAGGCAACGCGGCTCACGGGACCCCACTAGGGCAAATCCCGTGTAATATCCAGGATTCAGTTACTTTCAAGATGGAAAGAAGAATGTAAGGTACAGGAAAATTCCATGATTCTAATTTAGGAATCCCCAAAGGCCTGTGTTACAAAAGCAATAGGCAAATGGTCAGGGGAGCCTCACAACGCTGGTAACAAACTGAGCTGCTGAAGCGCGCGACGGGCCACGTAAGACCAGAGCAACGATGTGCAGACAGCAGAAGATCAGACAAACCACTGGGGGCAGGGCTGGCTAGCCAGCAGATCCCAGAGCTTCCTCAGCTAACCACAGCGCCTTCAGCACCTCGTCAAGAATTCTACGTGACCTGGCAGGGCTGGTCAAGACACAACCTAGGAGTAAGGGTCTGGGCTCAGCTGGACTGCCCCACACTGAGGGAAAAGAGGCGAGGCCTGAAAACTCTGCAGACGGCCTCCACCCACGTCTCACCCCACCTCTCTCCCCACGCTCTCACACCAACACTGAATAGGATAAATAACTGTCAGGCCACAATGTCGCACCTCTCTGGTGAAGCCCAGACTCCACATGCCAGTCCCCACTCTGCAGCTGAGCACGTTTCTGATACTGCCGAGTACCACACACCACAGTATGCAACGGATTTCTAGTCATGACAGGAAAGGAGTTCCCAGTGTCTCCAAGAGACGCTGGAACGCCCTCCTGTCCGCCTCAGTTCCAACAGGGCGGGTAATCGCGGGGCAAGGAGCAGCCACAGCCATCTCTCCACAGGATGAAGGCTTGAGTGACTGTCTGACTGCCGCGGGCGCCACCGAGTCCTGAGCACCAGCAACAGTGTCTACAGGAGATCTACGGCCCAAGCACAGGAGGTTTCTAAAGCTCACTCCTGAGCTTTAGAAAGCATACAGGGTTCTCAGAGGCCAAAGCCAGCGTGCCTGATGAGAGCTCTGTCCCAAACCATAATTTCACAATACAGAAACACTGCAGTCAGCCGAAACACAGCTACACAATTCGTGATGCATGTGGTCAGAGGGAGAAGAAGTGTTGTTCTAAGTTTTGCTCCACTGTGGGCAGGCATAAAGTTTTTAATAAGGACACCCCTTTGCAGCAACTCTAAGAGTTGGTATTACCTGAATAACACCAAAGGAAAGGTTACTTTAATGCTATTTCAAGGGGTTAACTGACAATGAATTATGGTTCAAGGAAAATAATTTTCTAGTCAAACTTTAGTTTAAAAGGGATATGGGGGAGAAATCGTCCATTATACATAGCAAGAAGCTCATTCAAAATTAATATATGAATTTTATGGTACATATCCCAGAGTTTCACTGGTTTGGTTAACTTCCAAGTAAGTCATCAATGAGAAGGAACCACGGGAATATGCAGTGGGGAGGAGCTGAGCGCAATGACAATGCAACGCTAATGAGCTATGTCTGAAGGAAATCAGGGGTATTTAGAAATAAGACTCCTCTACTCCTGATTTCCTGGGCTCCAAACCTACAGCCTGCAGGGAGGTACTCAGGGGGAAAAGCCAGGAGCTCAGCCTCTCAGAAGTTAACACCCCCGCCCCCTACCAGCCCCCGCTGGATGCTTACCACAGCGGCACGATCCCAGTTCCTGCTGCACCAGCTCCAGTTTGGTTTGGCACTGGAAGCACCGACGTCGACTTTTCTGTTTAGACCGGCTGGTCTCCTCGGATCGCTCAGTGTTCTCCAGTAGTCGTGGCCGTTTCACTGGCGAAGCCTCATTCTCAGACTGTGAATCTGCACAAAACAACACATTTGGCGTCAGGGTTAGTGCCTGGCCTGGCAAGCCAGAGCAGACTAATCTCCTGCCAGGCACGCTGCGGACCAGGCTACTGCCCTTGTCCAAGCGCCGGACCTGTGTGAGCCAGAGCCAGTTCTGACTGGCCTGGTCTAGAAGGCACAAACTGTCCCAGCCGCGCACCTTCAGAGCTGACCTCGCCTGAGCCAGGCCTGAGGGAGGAGGGTGGGGTGGCTCAGCAAGCATCAGCTCTATGTCATTTTTTAGAACAGCCATGCCGACGAGGAGAGTATGTAAGCTGGAAACGGGACCTCTCTCTGTACCCCTCCTTTGGGTCCTCACTGTTCACTGCTTGTACTGGTTATCTCTTCTGGGATCTCTGTCCTCAAGTAAACTACAATTCACCAGAGAAGGGACTACGCCTACTATTGCTTTTTATCACCATACTTAGCACAATTCTGTACCTAAAATCAGTCCTTCATGGCTGATCCATAATCTTTTCTAGGAAAAATACATTTCTATTCGTACGCACAACTAAATGTACAAGAATCAGGCTCTAATACTGAAGACTATTCCAGTTTACTCAGAGGGAAGAAGTGTCCTTGCCTGTTCTCAAGCAAGCTGTTCCATGGCCTCCTTCATGGGGTGGGCAGAGACAGCGCCCAGTACTACAACCCCAGGGCCAGAGTCAAATTAGTCGGGTGGGAGGTGGCGGAGGTGGTGGGGGCTGGTGGGGTAGGGTGCAATGAAGTTTGAAGTTCATGTCACAGGCAGGCTGTAAATAACTTGCCTTCAAAACAAAAAAAGAGCCAGCTCTTGTGGGGCTCCATGCGCCTGGAATTACTGTCACGGCATAACCAAGTTTCCAAAGTGATCTGTACTGAACTGCCTCTGGAAGAAAGTCTCCTAAACGATCTTCTTCAAAACAAACCCAGATCCCACACGTTCTCACCCCACCACGACCACCACACTGGTCCAGGCCATCACCATCTCTGCCAGCTTAGCTGAGTAGCTTCTTAACCCGTCTCCCTGCCCTTCCCCTTGTCCCTATAAGTCTATTCTCCACCAGGCAGCCAAGCAACCCTGCTAAAAATCAAGTTAGAATCACTTCACTCTCCTGATCAGAATCCTAACAGCTCCCTTTCTTGGAGGAGAAGTTCAGATACCTCCTTCGACACTCAGAAAGGCCCTGCATGGTGGGCCCTCCCCTGGCCCTGCCCCTGCTGCTCCTGCCCTCTGCTCCATCCACACTGGCCTGCTGACTCTCCTACCCCAGGGCCTTCGCACCTTCTGTTCCCTTTGACTGGAATACTCTTTGCCCAGATCCACAGGGGCTGTCACCTCTTGTCTTTTAAGCAATATTTTCAATGAGGTCTTCTTCCCTGAAAACCTTACGCAGACTGCTCCTGCCCGCTCTTCTTGCCTTTCGTTCCTCCACAGCACTATCTTTTCACTTGATCCTCCAAGAGAACGTAAGCTCTGGAGGGCAGCAAGTCTCACCTGCTCTGTTCACTAATGCACCCTCTTTACCTAAACTCACTATTTCTTACATGAATGAATCTTCTCCTTAGGCAGTCCTGATTCTCTATATACTGTGGCTCCAGCGAGAACTAGTAGGCTGTTAACGGCACTTCTTTTTTTTTTTCGGCCCCACCATGAAGCACGCAGGATCTTAGCTCCCCAACCAGGGACTGAATCCGTGGCCCCTACAGCAGAAGCACACTCGGGTCTTACCCACCGGATCTGCAGGGAATTCTGGCAGTGTTTCAGGGAAGGCTGCCTGGATCCCTCTCCCAGCCCCACTCTGTGTGGAGTGGATGCTGCATGTCACCCTAGCACTTACTGGCCCCGATGGGGACAACTGCAATGGTTCCTCACGGCCACCATCCCACCGCACCGTGCACTGACTTTCAGAAGGCACACACCATTCCCAGCAATTGTAAACTTCATTTTTCATTTCATTTAGTTCTTGCAGTCCTACATGGTATTTTCCCCCAATACAAACCAACTAAACAAGGCCTCTGATGAAAACAACTGAAAGCCAAGTTCAGCCTATTTCCCAGCTCTGCTGAGCAAAGCTGTCCAAACCCAGCCGGTATGAGGACTGAGGCAGACACACCAGACCCCTCCTCTTCCCCTACAAAAGCAACAAGCAACAATCTAAATGTAAATCATTACAAAGCAGCCTGCCAAAAGAAATATACCAGGCAGGGGCCACACTGCTCTCCAGGGGTCCTTTTTAAAAACCAACCAACCAACCAACCAAGGCATTATTTGTATTAATAACCCTATTTAGACTTTTTTTCCATTGGGTGACAAAAACAGAAAATTCTAGAGTAAAAATCGAAACAGAAAAATGGAGTTTTTTCTGAGAGGAGGTCCTACATTTGGAGCATCTATGTAAGAAATTATCCCCCAATTCTGGGCGGGGGCGGGTGGTGAGGAGAGATTAGGGTCCACACAAGGGAAGTGGCTGCAGCCTTTGCATTATTAAGCTGCTAAAATCCAGAGGGCCATGACATGATGCCAGCACACCTTTAAGAAGGAAGGGCCACTCGGATCTTCTTTCATTTGCACTGCGATCTGATACAACCGAGCTTGTGTCTGGAAATGCAATGTTCGCATTCAAAGCTGTCTCCAAAGTGAATCTGTTCCAAACTGCCAAATGTGCTGTCTACCTATATAGCACCCAGCTCCATTTCTAAAGCAAGCCTCTGCTACAAGAAGACAGTTTACTTTCAGTATGTCAATACCATCGATGGCTAACCATTTGCAAATAAGCAAGAGAGTGGTATGTGAAGATAGTATTTTTTAATATATGATTTCTAAGATTGAGAAACAGAATTCATATTTATATAATCATAATCATCATCAATCATCACCAAACCCAGTTGATGGAACCCCCAAAATTAGGATACGCCTGTCCAAGACCGATTTCTTTTCTTCTGATTCCCCATCTTGTCTAATCAGTGAGCATTTAAAAAAAAAAAAAAAAAAACCAGAGAAGTCTGCATGGTCCCATCCTGAAATTTTCCTTTACCCACTCCACTTTACATATGAAGACCACGCCATTATCTGTTCTGGAAGGTAGGGTACCCACTCCACTTGACATATGAAGACCAAGGCGTTATCTGTTCTGGAAGGCAGGGTGCAGGGGACGTTCCTGAAACAACAGGTCGGCAGGGAGGTCTCCAATGCTGCAACAGCCTCTGGGGGCACTGCACTGGCCCTCCTAAAGGAACAGCACTCAGCGAGTCAGTCCTTCTAAACTAAGATGAAAGGTTTACCAGAATGTGTCATTTTTCAGAATCAAGGAATCACTCCTAGACATTTAGAGATTCACAACCTTACCATTCTGGAATATGCCCACTTACCCTGCACTGAGTCAATGGTCTATTAAGTGGAGTGGAATCCTGTGCCCTCTGATGCCCCCTACCACAAGGACTGTTCACCACCCTCCACAAGCTGCCATCCAGGAAGGTGACGGTGTTATATATAACTTCCTGGGGAAGCAAACCATTCCTTGGCATTTCCTCACAAGTCAACTTAGTGTTTTAATTAGAAGCTGATGAAATAAATAGCGGTCTACAGGATCATCATCATGTCTGCATAAGAAATTTACATCTCCTCTGCTAATTACTTAATGAAACCTGTGCCATGGGGGGAGATGCCCAAATAAGAGAAACAGATGTCCAGGACAGGGATTCTAATTACATAATAATGAACTAAATAATTCAACTATTCAATTATAAACTTCATGCCAATTTAAAAAGGACCATCAGAAAGAAAAGATCCAATTATGGTCAACACTAAAGGAACCCTCATCTACTGTCTGTATCTGAATAAATTAAACTTTGATTATTTACTTCTTGCTCAGAAACATCGTTCTTGTTACCCTGAAGCATTTTCAACTCCTCAGCTGTGATGGAAAACACCTACCAGTCCATCTGCATAATCTGAACATGGGCAGTAAGGGTTAAATGCAGAGAGAAAGTTGAACAGAAATAACTCTCATACGCAGCTCTGACTGTCAGAAGAAACTCGTCCTTGCAAGGAGCATGCTCATTAGCAGCAGGAGTGTGGCGGCAGGCTGGAAACTGTTCCCACCTCAGGAGTTAGGAGTGACTTCTAATTAAGGTCCTTCATAAAGGGCCAACAAAGCACATTTTCCCCAGTACGCTTTTCCTCAAGAACATAATCTAGTCTGTGTGTGCCCACACGCCCATGCCAGGCTCACAGCTCTTGACGTTCAGCAGACCCCCTCTTCTTCTGTCTACACTTATCACCTGAGGAAGATGCCACATCAGATCTTCTAGTCAAAGGAAAGTCTGATCAAGAATCACAGTGTGATTAAATTAGAAAGGAAAATCTTAAAGTATTTTACTTTCCTAAAGGTAATCATTGCTTTGTGACAGAGAAACAAGTACCATGATTTTTAAAACATATAATCCTCTGAAGAGAAGAAGTCTTCTAATCGTACTTTCCCAGCCAACAGAGAATAGTGGAGGAAAGACGTTCAATTTAGGAACACAGTTTAACTGGAGACAACAAACAGCCCTCCTTCTTTTAAAATTCTGTTTCTTCTCTGACAGAAATTCACATTTGTTCCTTACTGTCACTGTTCTTGTCTTTATTACTCATGTTCTCTCCTGAAGATTTCCAAATAAACTGTGTCAGGCCTGTCAAGAGCTGAATCCCAGTCTCTCTGAATCTCCCATCGCTGTGCAGCTGGCAGCCCGCACACAACCGACAGGGCTAACCTTGGTCATGCCCCTCTGACACCTCAGGGCGGGGCCGGGGGACCCTGACCGTCTGCAGGAGACAGCACTCGGAGTTGAGAAGAGGAAAGTGGGCACAGCAAAGTGGCTGCAAAGAAAAGGAAGCATCTTCTATTCACTTCACCCACACCTTCCCTTACTTCTAAGAGAGATGAATCTGTTTAATCTCAGGCTCTGTGACAGCTTTTGAGGTGCTCAATCAGTTTTTTTAGGACCTATCACAGTCTCTTGACAGATTGACATTTACGATCCCAACAGCCTGTGCAAACATCGGTAAGAGCAATAATTAATGAACCCTCACACATCACTGCCATCTCTCCTTCGACCATTTAAAAGAAGGCTTAAGCTGCTAAAACCTCTGTCCATGAAAAACACCACATTCTCACTGGAAAAATGGATAAAAGACACTTCATAAAAATTTGTCTGAAAGGTACTTTCTCTGTTTCTTCTCATGCTGGCTTTCAGTGTGTGCAGGGATTAGCTTCCTCCTCTCCCAGCTTCTTAACTCTGTGTGTCATGAAGACTTCAGGAGAGAAAACTCCCTCATTACCCATTAAAATTCTGTTTCCATGTTATACGACTGGAATTGCCCCCTCCTTTCTTATCTTCCTCATGGTCCTAGAACTATTTCGGAAGATCACATGTGTTAAAAAGCTGTTACACAAACAAAGAAGTTCGACTCTTTGGAAGAGGTCGATTATTAAAATTTTATGGAGAATGCCTCCATTTTCATTTGAAATATAACACAAAGGTGAATTGAGCTTGATATACTCCTACGATGCCATGTCTTATACCACAAGCATTTTTAAAGTGTTCTCAAATTGCCAGACAATGTTACTGTGAACTATGGATCCCTCTCCTTCCATCAATAGCCCCATTCCTCCAGGTTATTCCCTCAAGATAACACTTGCTTCTTATGAAAGTGAGGGTGGTGGTCTCCTCCATCACAGCCTCAAGACTGAAAGCAGACCTCCAACTCAACCCCAAGAAGCATGTAGTCAGCTTTCACCTTTTTATTTTGAACATTTTTAAAAATATAGAAAAATTCAAATAGCACGATAAATACCTGTATACACTCCATTCAGTTTCAAGAAATAATCTATCACACTGCTCTCTCTCTCTCCTCCATATATTCATGCAAGACCCAACCACCTGAAAATAACCTGCAAACATCAAAACACCTCACATACGCACATTTACTAATAAGGGCATTTCCTTACACGACCTAAGAAGAGTAAGCATAATGCCCAGTGTCACCTAACATTTGGTCCATATCTGAATTGTCTCCATTGCTTTCAACGTTTATCTCCATTGTTTCAAAGGCATGTCCAATCAAGCTGCAGGTGCTACATTGGGATCTAGGCCTCTTTTGGTCTGGAACAGAATGCCCCTCAAACTGGTCGCTTGTTCATATATTCAAATGACATGGAATTCTGGACAGTCCTGGTTGGTTTTCCCGTGGAATATACCATCCTCCTGGACTGATTGTTTCTCAATTTCATCTATCTCCCTATTTTTAATGGCATCATTTACTGGTAAGGAAGGAGATTTTTTTTTAACTGAACACTTCCTCTGTTTCATATTTGAGACCAGAAATTAAAACTTCTGACAAGCCCCTGACAAATCTACATGGCTGGAGGCCTGGCACAAGTCAGGGCAGGTGAGGAAGGGCAGGCGCTGGGTTGTCAGCCCAGTTCCCACTGCACCTTGGCCGTCGGAGCAGGGGTTCTTCCTCGAACCTGCCCCTCTGTGCACCTGCCATATAGGACATCAGGCTACAATTCACCTGCGCCTCAGCAAGGAACGGTGTGCTTAGGTGAGCGCTGGGAGATGAGTTAGCTGTCAGTGTCTCAGCCCGTGATTCCTTAGTCTAACCGCACTGCCTATAACTAAAGCTGGTCCCAGAAGGCCACAAGTCACCTCTCCCGTTATCTCCTTTCCAATAGCTTCCTGATGGCTTCTGACTGCCCTGCCCCTCCTGATGAACTCTACACTGCTGCCAATTGTTCCTGAGACATCTCTTCATTGCTGACCATTCAACTCTCTGAACCGAAGGAAAACTTTCACCAGAATAAAAAACAAAGCAAAAGCCCACGAAGGTTCACTTGTAATAATAATCGTAGTCTCATTAAGTAAAATAGCACTCTCCGTTTATCTGATCTAATTTATGTGGTCTTCCAAAAGCCCAGACAACAGTATTTCATTAATTATTTATCACGTGCCTAGCACTGGGCTGCAAATCAGAACTACACATAGCAACGATCTCTCCCTTCAAGGAAGCCACATTCCAGGACAGACACAAGGAAACTTACAGTACATTAATGTAAGAACAGACTACGGACATAAAACGTGGACGTGATAAACTCTGCTGAGGGGGTGATTAAGAAGCAGAAGAGAGAAAGATCAAGAAGGGACCTCTTTGTAGAAGGGCGATCTGCAGCTCTTATTTATCACCCTCACATTTTTTGTTAGCCTTGCTTTTCAAAATACCATTTGTACAAAACCTGTTGCTCATCTAACTTCTGCCTCTTCCCTTTACCAAAAACCCTCTCAATCAGTAGACCCTTTCACAGTCTGAGGAGCAAAAGGACATGGAGAACACCTGATTGATGTGCTTTCTGGGAAATAAAGCTGTTGTATCAATACAGCTTCCCCCTCTCTCTGACTCCAGCTGGTTTCATGGGGGGGGGGGGGGG
>SJYX01003257.1:466913-495240 GCA_006410675.1 Oreotragus oreotragus
GGGGGTGGGGGTGGCGGGGGGGTGCACTGAAAGTGTACTTGTAACACAACTGCACTGACTCCAGAAGCAGGCCAGATCAGCTGGCAACAATCTGGACAGCTCTCATCTAGAGAACTGAACAGCCTGTCCAGGCAAAGCTGTTTTCCATGGTTCCTCACAATCCAGTTCTCCTCCTCTATGAGTCTCTCAGTTTCCTCACAACAAATCCTCCCTGTTAACACCTCATCCCTACTCCACTCCACAGAGCCCCAGTAAAAATGCCCATTCAAGAATCAGGCATGGTAGAAACCCTTTCTACTCATCTAGGCCTTGTATCTTAGAAGCTGACAAAACACTAGGCTTTGTCAGGCAAATGAGGAGAACCTGAAGCATGAAGTAAAAGACTAAGACAGACAGGAAAACTGGCATCAAGGCGATCAGAGAACTCACAAGCAGAAGAGCACAGGTCTAACCACTAACTATACAGGTTATCCTGCTGCTAAGTCACTTCAGTCGTGTCCGACTCTGTGTGACCCCATAGACGGCAGCCCACCAGGCTCCCCCGTCCCTGGAATTCTCCAGGCAAGAATACTGGAGTGGGTTGCCATTTCCTACTCCAATGCATGAAAGAGAAAAGTGAAAGTGAAGTCTCTCAGTCTGTCTGACTGTTAGCGACCCCATGGACTGCAGCCCACCAGGCTCCTCCGTCCATTGGATTTTCCAGGCAAGAGTACTGGGGTGGGGTGCCATTGCCTTCCCCGACAGGTTATCCTATGGTGTCCCAAAAGAGAAGAGAATGCTGGGCTGGGGAATATCAGACAGCTCTAGGAAGGACAACGTCAGTCTTCAGATCTTAGGGCCTAGCAAGTACCCAGCATCTTGAACGGGGGAAGGAAAAGGATGACCACTAGATACTTCCTACAAATTCTAGAACACCAAGGATGAAAAGATGATCCTAAAGAGTTCAGAGGTGGAAAAACCCTACATATACTACTTAGTATCAGTGACATCTGACTTCTCAGCAATAACATGAAATGTTAGAAGTCAAGGGAGCAATAATTCTCATCCAAGAATTCTACACCTAGTCACACTTCCCATCAAGATGGAGGCAAAAAGAGACATTTTCAGATATGCAAGAATTTCAACACTCTCTTAGGAACTTACTTGGGGGGCTGTATTCCAAAATAAAGGGAAGAAAAGAGAGAAGAGTAAAGGGAAACCGAGGCTTAGAGAACAGCTAGTCTAGTTGAGGCAGAAAGATTGTGGGCTCCAGGAGGGAGGTCTCGGGTGAAAGGTGTAAACACAGGTTGGAAAAAGAGAAACGAAAGTATAAGCACCAAGAAGAAAAATTACATCTAAAAAATTACAATCCAAATATAAAGCAAACTAAAACGCAGCATAACTTTTGAGCAACTGATGCAATACAACCAACCAACACCACCAGCACCTGATCTGGCTCTGATGTAAGATCAGTCTCCTTAAAGGCCCAGGCACTGTGACATCAGACTCATAGAAAACACGAATCTATTCCTAGCACATAACTTGGCCTCCTGGCAGGGAACAACATCTGCAGAGTAGCAATAATGGAAATGTCACTTACTGGCTTTCAGTTTTTAGAAACACACTGTGGACATAACATGGAAGACCTGCTGTGGTTACAGGCTGAAAGTAAACAGTTAACAGCTGTGACAGTAGAAGAAGTACATGTGTAGCTGACAGGAGGCATGATAAGGAAGTACCTCTAATCAGAGGTACTAATCTCCTCATTAAGAGATGATGCTAAAAACTAATGGATCAAGAAAGAAAAGGATGAAAACAAATGATACAAATTCCAAATGCTGGGAGGAAGAAGAGCTGAGCTGAATCTTTGTGTTTCGTACCACCTGACATCTCAGAAAGTACGGATATAAACATTTTTTTCTTTCTTCTACAGTTAATAAAAAAAAGACCGAAAGTACTAAAATAGAAACCGTCAAGAGAGAGATGCTGCTCTGTCCCTAGATTATCTTTCTCTTATAAATTATTCTGGGTTATGATGTGCTACCATGTGTTACTTTGGCAAAAATGAAAACATAATTTTTTAAAAAAAGAAATGAGACCCACTTAGGCTCTCTTTGCTCTTTTCTTCTGGGTTAATTTTAACAGCCAGAGACAGTCTCATTTTGGTGGTGGTGGTGGTGTAGTCACTAAATCATGTCCGTCTCTTTGTGACCCCATGGACTGTAGCCTGCCAGGCTCCTCTGTACATGAGATTTCCCAGGCAAGAATACTAGAGTGAGTTGCCATTTCCTCCTCCAGAGGATCTTCTCGAACCAAGTATCGAACCCTTGTCTCCGATGTCTCTTGCACTGGCATGTGAATTTTTTATTGCTGAGCCACCAGGAAAGCCCACTATAAACTATTTAAGGACAGTTTGGATTAGCTACTACTTAGAAATACTATTCTCCCCCTCAGTCCACAGTTCTCTGCTGCTCCTGATAGCTGTATTATTTATTCAGAAAATGATGACCTTCAAGGATGAACTCCCTAGTTCATCTTGTCTCAGCTGTCTATATATTAAAAGAGAAAACCTATTTATCTAGATCTCTTTTCTTATCTCTAGGAGGGAACTAATGCTTCTGGGTTTCTGCCTCTAAAGAATCCCACTTGTGTTTCTTTTCTTGAAAGTGAAAGTCCTTAGTCGTGTCCAACTCTTTGCGACCCCATGAACTGCAGCCCACCAGGCTCCTCTGTCCATGGGATTCTCCAGGCAAATATACTGGCTGCTGCTGCTAAGTTGCTTCAGTCGTGTCTGACTCTGTGCGACCCCATAGACGGCAGCCCACCAGGCTCCCCTCTGCCTGGGATTTTCCAGGTAAGAACACTGGAGTAGACTGCCATTTCCTTCTCCAATGCATGAAAGTGAAAAGTGAAAGTGAAGTCAGTCAGTTGTATCCGACTCTTAGCGACCCCATGGACTGCAGCCCACCAGGCTCCTCCATCCATGGGATTTTCCAGGCTACTGGAGTGGGGTGCCATTGCCTTCTCCAGGGGATCTTCCCAACCCAGGGATCAAAGCTGAGTCTCACACATCGCGGGCAGGTTCTTTACTGTCTGAGCTACCCCTCCTCTAATATTTTCCATTTCTTTCTCTTCCTCATATACTTTCCTTTGTATCTTAACAAGAGCAAACTGCTTCCCTATCTTAACCGCCTGTGCACCAATAAATGCTCGATCCTGTGTCTCCCACCAACCACCATTATTTTATTGGTTCAACTATTTATTTTAATGGCTCAACTAACTCCTTAACTGAATGACTTGTCTGCTGCTTTTATTTCCATGTTATCAAAAGTCCCTTTAATGACCTCCCCACCAGGCTCTAGTTTCCTACCATAAGAGACTAACTTCTTTCAGGTTTTCCAATGATCTGCTAGCCACAGGCAACAGCTTTTCTTGGTCCTCATACAACCTGGCCCCTCTTCTTGGGCATCTTTCATGATGCCGCATCAAGTTTTCGCCCTTCTTTAGCTTTCCTAACTGACTGGCTCCTCTTCTCTTTCTCAGCTCCCTAAGTACAACCCTCAGCCCCTCCCTGTTCTGGATACATTGCCTCACCCACTTGCACACCTTTCATCACTGCCTCAAGATTGATGAGTTCCACACTAGGTCTATATTTAATAACTTTCTACAAGTACTATCTACAATAACCTATATTTTAGCTTATCAAGAACTGAAAATAGTTACAGCCAGTTTTTCTCTCCCTGCCATCACTGACACTGTTCTTCCTTCAGTTCCCTGAGTATATAACTGCATGCTTTCTTCAGCCAACTCAAATCAACCACCACATCCTGTTTCTGTTATTTTAAAACATTTTTCTCAGCGTTATCTTTATTCCTCCATTCTGCTGGCCACTACCCACACACAGAGCACTCTGAATGAAAGGTTCTTTGGTTAAGTCAAACATTAATTTGCAAAAGAAAAAAAAAAAAACTTATCCATACAACTGAGACATTTTGCATACTGAAGGAGACTCTGTAACACTGAGATGATCACATATCAGGCTTCTTTAAAATAACTTAAAACATCAGAGAACTCCATAGAAAAACTACAATTTCTCTAATAGCAGGAAGCCTCCTGATAGGTTAGTTCTGAGGTACTGCATAAAGAGGTGTATTCACTTAAAGGCACAAGTGACAAACAACTGAACTCCAGAATGCTCATCAAGTCTTGGAGCAAATGGGTAAAAGCCTTCTCAAAGCATTCCTCTGTGCTCTGCGAAGATTTCTTTTATCTCAAAGGTCTAATCACTGTGGTTGAGTGAAGTTGAGTGATCCGAGATGAACAGAGTTATATCTCAATTATCCCAAGTATTAGGTGCTTATCCGCTACTCAAAAGCATTGCCAGGTTGTATTTGCAGTTTTCTGTTCACTAGAAAACACAGTTCCCATTGCTAGACTTTCTCTCCACATTCCAGTAGCCCTTTAATCACTCGTGCTGACTCTAAGGCACTAAATTCTAAGTATAAAAAAACACATTTGTATTATATTTGTTCTTAATGATTAGCATAATTTATCCTCCCTGTCCTCACTTTAAAAAATAAACATTAGTTACATTTCTTGCTCTCTAAAGCTGGAATAAGTTCTATTTATGTTCCTGTACTTACTCTGTCTCTTGATGGTATAAGCTCCCAGGGGCAAGATGAATGCTTATCACTTCTTTTGCATGTTTCTACAGCATCTACTACAGGACTGTCACAGCAGTCCTTTAACAGAGTATTAGACTGGCTGACTGACTAAGGGGTCTCTGCTGGTCCTATATCCCACGTAAGCAACCACTTCTGAAGGTGTGATCTATAACCACGACAGCAGGCAATACAATAAGATCGTGGCTTTAATCGGCCATGATTATGAAATATTTCTGAAACTCCTCGCGATGGGGGTGCCTCAGAAGCAGACACAGGTATGAGAATAAGTGTCAGCCTACCTGCTGGCAGCAGAGGCAATGGGACTGCCTCTTCAGATAGATGAGCAAGCAGGAAAACGGATAACACAACTTGTCTGGGAAGCAAGCAGCACGATGAGGCAGTAAAACCCCATCAGCATACATCATCCTATCAGGGCCTGGTGTCATTCCCAGCCTCTATTAGCCCTCGCTGCATCAGCGCAAGTCCCAGACACTTTATCCTGTTTATAATTGCTGATGAGCAGTAATAAGGGCTCCATGCCTCAGCTCTGTCCGTTCCACTTCGGCACCCACCTATTAGGTAATAACTTTTATTTACAGCCTTGCTTGATGCGCTGTTCTATTAGTACAGCCAGGAACTGAGGAGGGCAAAAAAAAAAGTCTCCTTAATGGGCAGCATCAGTGTGAGGCTCAGATGATTTATAGTGCAGCTTTGCGGTGGTTCTTGCCCGCTCCTGGAAAGACGCTTCAGGAAAGCCACATTCCCAACACACTGTCCTCTAGCAGGCACACACGTGCTATGGAGCAGAATCTACTCGCCCGAAAGTCCAGTTTCAGAGGAGGAGAGGGGTGTTAAATTCCCTCGGTATCCTTTATAAATAGTGTTGGCTCAGGCATTTTGCCCCAGTGGAGCAATAGAACAGCTAATTAACGGAAGTTTAGGGCTTTTCTCCTTGGTAAGAGCGCAAGCTGTGATAAAATAAATGACCATAACGACAAAAGAGAAAAAAAAAACAACCCGCTATAACTGTGTTCATGGATCCAAGCAACCTGAATTCACACAAAGCATGTGGATCACAAGCAGCTCACACCAAAGCCTAGGACACACACACACACACACACACACACACACACAACAGCAACAAACCTCATCACATTTCCTTTTTCTCTTTATACTGGAGTGCATTTTTATCCTTCAAGTGCAAAAATTCCTCTTAAGATTGGCACCCTGGCTTGATATTCACTTATATCAGCCTTTTCTCAGAGGAGGAGCCACTGCTTCTTTCAAGTAAAACCTAAACAAGACCTCTGAAACAAGCCTCTGATTTCAAGTTCAGCAAACTTAAACACACTTTCTAGCTGGTCTGTAACACAAACACAGCAACTTGTAGCAATGGAATCTAACTCTCATTCAGGGCACAAGTGAAAGCTTCCCTTAAACTTTTCTGAACTCTATACATTGTGTGAGGTGCTTTTAAACTTACCTGAATTTATTTACATACTGAGTATACAAACATCTCATTATAATGAGCCTTGCTACCTGAATTCTGTTCTTTAATATGCGCAACAAATCAAGCAGATTAAATTTTACCCCCAACTCCCCCAAAAAATCCCCAGAAGAAAAAGCATTTAGCAGACATTTCCCTTTCCAGTTACCCACTCAATGGCCAAACCACTGTCAGTAAAGTCATGTGGACACCATAAAACTTGTGGTTTTCCTATGATAAAACATAGCAAGACGGTACCTTTCGGATTAGAGAAATTTTTGCAATCTTGTCAAATATTTGCTATTCATTTTGTCTCCCACCCCAGGAGTCAGATGAACTCCCTCAGGACTCAAGAAGATGCATGCACAAGGTAAAACATTTTTTTAATACTTTTTCCCTTGCCATGACAGATTTACTGTTTTGATCTTTCTTCAATGGTTACATTAAATGCTAATAAAAAATGAAAGGTTTATATCTTCCCTAATATTCTCCTGATGGAAACTTGCATATTACATAAGTAGGTCAAATTTCTAATTTTCCATCTCAAATGCTGATACTGCAGACCTGAGGGGGAAAGCTATACCTGAAGGACCAGAAAAAGAAAGAAAGAATGCAAAAAGAACTGAATTACACAGTTGAACTCACTCTCAAAAGCTACCTTCCCTCCTTTAAAGCTTCGAGAAGTCCTTCCAAGAAGAGTGACCTACAGTGTGTGACACTGACCAATACAGTCTGTAGTCACTGGATCAACTCTGGGATTAAATGCACTGGCTGAACTGTTTCCATGAATATTGGCTCTACTAGGAGATAAAGCGCACAGTATTTCTAAGATTGACAGGGCTGCCTCTGATTTAACACTACCACCCTTTAGCTTCTGGATCAATCTGAAAGATCTCATATAAACCTCTTGGTAATGTAAGGACAATGAAACATTTCCCTTTAACTGGCATCTGAACACTGAAGTGGAAAGTGCTTAGCACATCAATCTTAACACCCAGGTGAAAAGGAGTTTCTACTCTTGTCTTTGTAAGAACAAAAAATAATATCACGAGCAGGATGCCTGAGAGAAGTGAGTCAAGAAAAGGTTTTTGTGGAAAAAAGGAAACAATGAACAATACTATGCTATCTAGTCACTATTCATCACACTGAAGGAGGTGACCCAAAAGCATAAACATGCTTGAAAAGAAAGGAGAAGAGAGAAGAGATGAGATGAGATCAGGCAAGGGAAAGACTGTTACGATGAATTAGCATGCCTCTTATAGAGTGGAAAGATGATACTTTCTGGAAACACTTCCCTTGATGTTTAACGGGACAGGTTCTAGTTCCATCTGCTTTCATCTCAGGCAATAATACAGCTCCCTTATGGTCCCACAAATGGTTATTTTACTTGCTATTCCTCTAATTATAATCACATTTTTAATATACACACAGCATTTTAAAATTAAACCATCATTTTTTAAGTCTATCAGAAAGAATATTATTGACTCAATACACTCGCTGGAAGAAGAGAAAAATGAACACAGACACAGTGGAGCAGAAGTCTGCTGACAGTACCACCTCGTCTGTAAACTTGTCTATTAACGTTTTTCTAATTTTAACCTCAGAAATAAAAGGAAATGAAATGAAAATGAAAAAAGTCACATAAGAGTGGTACACTAGGGAAGGAGCCATTTCCCAGTTTTTTATGTGCTACAAAGTCAACCTTGACAAACTCAATCTAGGGCCTAGAGGTAGAGCTGGTTAGTGCTCCACCTGGAAGGAGCAGAAGTTCTTGGGTAGGTCACAGTTATGGATCCTGCTGAGAAGAGACTAAATTCTCTCAGGAAATTTAAGACAAGGCATGGTTCCAGCTGCCTATTACGGCTTACACTTTAAGGTTAATCAATAGCGAGCACCGACAAATAAAATATAAAATAACATTTCTTTTGCTATAACTCTGCAAATTAAGTCTTAGTTTAAAAAAAAAAAAGTTACACAACATGTCTTTAAACAAGAGATTGTAAGAAAAAGCAACAAACCTTCCTCCTTCCCTACACGTATGCATGCTCAGTGGCTCAGCTGTGTCTGACTCTCTGTGACCCCATGGACTGTAGCCTGCCAGGCTCCCCTGTCCATGGAATTTTCCCAGCAAGAATACTGGAGTGGGTCGCCATTTCCTCTTCCAGAGGATCTTCCCAGTCCAGGGATAAAACCCATGTCTCCTGCGCCGGCAGGTGGATTCTTTACTACTGAGCCACCTGGGAAGCTCTCCTTCTGCACAAGACACTTTAAAAGTAAAAATATGACCTCATGAAGATACTCACCTAAATATCCAAATACAGTCCCCAAAAAGTTGACTCAAGGAGATGACGATAGCTCAGATTACAAATTTTGGTTTAAGGTATAACTTGAGAGAAAAGATGGGGACAAAAGGAACTCTTCAGGTTGTGTGTTGCTAAGAAAAGCACACTTTCCTTCACAATATACTTGTTCTTGGCAGGAATGTTGTGAGAATTAACAAGGGAACATGCGCAAAACATTCTGAGCTCTTAAAAGAAATGTAAGCTCCCTCTAGTAATCTGAAGGTGTGATCTACTTTAACTCTCACATTCTAACCAAAAGCAACCTGGGACTTGGCAGCACTTTTCAACTTTGCTGACTGGAGACATCCCAGAGTGCTTACAAAGTCGCACACACCTTCATTAATTTTTCTCTTTTAAATACCAAAACCATCGTAGTGCCACTAATTTTTTCCACTTAAAGATTACTGAGTTTAACTGTCACTCACAGTATGTGACTGAAAGCCAACATCTAAAGAAAAGCCCCTCCCATCAAGTTCACAAACACGAACTGAACTTTCACTTGCCACGACTGCTGCCTTTTGCAGTCTGCTTCTCAGACTCACAGTTACCAGAGAACAATTTCTTAAAGGGTTCCCTAACCTCTCTCACTTGATGGCTATAAACCTACCAGTCTGCACTGCCATCCACCCCTCTAAATTGCAATACCCTCTGATCAAACAGTAGTCACCTGAGATACACTTAACAACCACTCATGCTACATTCGGGCCTTGACTTAATAATGAGTGTAATGCCAATCTTTAGACTTAATTTTTGAAGTACTAAAAAGAAAATGATCTGTGTGCTGAAGAAGTCACAAACCTTTTTAAAGTGCACATTACCACCTAAGATAGGGGTTTCCCCAGTGACTCAGTGGTAAAGAATCCTCCTGCAATGCAGGAGACGGAAGAGATGCAGGTTTGATCCCTGGGTTGGGAAGATCCCCTGGAGAAGGCAATGGCAACCCACTCCAGTATTCTTGCCTGGAGAATCCCATGGACAGAGGAGCCTGGTGGGCTCCAGTCCATAGGGTTGCAAAGAGTCAGACACGCCTGCAGTGACTGAGCACGCACACACTGTCTAAGATACTTGGCCACGTGTCTTTAAGAACCCCTTTGCCAACACAGGAGAGGTAAGAAACGTGGGTTCCATCCCTGTGTTGGGAAGATCCCCTGAGGAGGGCATGGCAACCCACTCCAGCATTCAGAGCCTGGAGCATCCCATGGACAGAGGAGCCTGATGGGCTACAGTCCATAGGGTCACCAAGAGTCAGACACGACTGAAGCGACTTAGCACACACATTTATGTGTATTTGCTGGTTTTAAACTGTACATATGGGCTAATATATAATTATGAAACTAATCTGAAAAACAAAATGTTTTAAAGGCTGAGATAAAGAGCCTTTATGATTTTCTACCCACACCCCACATACTGTACCTTATTTGCCCTTCTTCAGAGACCACTGACTTAAAGAACCTTATTATAGGGGACTTCTCCGGTAGTCCAGTAGTTAAGAATCAATGAATCCACCATGCAATGCAGGAGATGCAGGTTCCATCCCTGGTTAGGGAACTAAAATCCCAACTGCCACAGGGCAACTGAGCCTGCACACCTCAAAGAACTTATATATATATATATGTTATATATATATATTCAAAATATACATATATATTCAATATATATATTCAATATATATATATTCAATATATACATTCAAAATACATATATATTCAAAAAGAACTGTATAGCCAAGGATCCTTTTTCTAGCACACATCATTATTAAGGAGGCTGCTTTAGTGCGAACTTATATGGATAGCCTGGCTAGGAGGGGATCAGTAACATCTAGTTCAGAGGGTTTACTCTATGGCTCCTAAGAAATGACACCACAGTAATTATTTACTATCATCTGTGCCTGAAGCCCTGTGCTCTGGGAGTTGCAGTCACTTGTGCTGGAAGCACCAGAGCAAGTGTTATAGGCATGGGTCCTATTCTTGAAAAATCCAGCCATTAAGAAAACAGGAACATTCCAGCAATGTAACACTTACAAATACTGTATTTATAAGAAAATGCTCAGAACCCCCACTATGGTCAACCCACTGATTCCAGCATAGACAAAAAGATGGAGACAAAGACAACTGGCCTGTGGTTCTCAAAGAAAAACATTTAATTTACTTCTGAAAATCAGAAAGCTCTGTCCTCTAGAGTCAGGGCCATTATTTCAGGCTGAGACAGCAGGCCAGCTTGAGGAGCCTGACAGGGCATAGACCAGCTACTTGAGAAGAACTACAGCAAGATGAACCTGATGACCTTTAATGTCTTCAGTCAGAAATCTCAACTTTCCTTCCAGCTTTTTAGGAGATGACCTGCACATTGCATTAATTTCCTTCCAAGCCAGAAATTCTCAATCTTCTTCTAGTTAACAGGGATGTGTTTACCTAAAGGAAGACTTGGAAATGTGTGACTGAGAGCTCAGTGTCTCACTTACCATTTCATGTAAGGAGATCTAAAAACAATACCTTCAGTTCCTACTGCAATACTGACAGGCAATAAGGAATGTGATCAGTGTAAAATCAATTAATGATACTAGGTATGGCAATGCATTCTGGTATTGATACTTCTAACTCCTTTCTGCCTAAAACATCTATTGATTGCTATCAACACTATCTAATGAGTGGCCACTGTATACACATAATCTTTAATGGTTAAGACTAAAATACAAGAGCAGCTACCATTACTGAAGATATACTATGCAAGCTTTATGTGTATCATTTCTTTTCTTTCTTCAACTTATGAGACTTATTATCTCATTTTACAAATGATAAACAAATGTTGAGAGGTTACTTAAAATCGCATTTTGAGACAGCCAGGCCAGGATTTGCAACAAGATCTGCTCTAGAATTCTGTTTTAAAAACTATGTCACTAAATGTTATAAGTTCCAAACCTATGTTTCTCTTTCTCCACATTTCATTCAATGATATGTTCTGTACTGTCTGGTTAAGAGCATAATTACAATAAAATATGATAAGCAATAATATTTTTGTATTGAAAAGCAGTCTTCAGGATCTAAAGCATGTAGTCAAGTCCTAACTTTATTACTTACCAGCAATATTACCCCAGGAAATATATTTAAATTTCTGAGTGCCTATCTTTCTTAACTGTAAAAGAGGAATAACTATCATGTAGAATTGTTATGAAGATTAAATATGCATGCAAGTAAAGAATGGCACCCCACCCCAGTACTCTTGCCTGGAAAATCCAATGGACAGAGGAGCCTGGTGGGCTGCAGTCCATGGGGTCGCTAACAGTCGGACAGACTGAGCGACTTCACTTTCACTTTTCTCTTTCATGCATTGGAGAAGGAAATGGCAACCCACTCCAGTATTCTTGCCTGGAGAATCCCAGGGACGGGGGAGCCTGGTGGGCTGCCGTCTATGGGGTCACACAGAGTCGGACATGACTGAAACGACTTAGCTTAGTTAAAGAATACTGAATGGTGCCTGGTAATGCAGTTAGCATGCACTAAATGGTATTATTTTTAGATACATAAAATAGTACAACAGAAAAGATAAAACAGATCTGCCAAGAAGATGAAGGACATGAGTCCACAACCTTCAGGAAGGGCTCCTAGTAGTTTCAGTGTCTAAGCTGAGCACACAGTCCCTTCCCTAAATCCTCAAGAAGACCCAACAGGCTCAAGACTCATTCCTGGATGTGACTTGAACACCTTGGTAGTGCGAACAGTAAGCCCTGGCCTGAAGGCAAGACTGGAAGGAAAAAACAAAGACCAAAGTACACTGTGTGTGAAACACTGGACCTGAAATCAAAGGGCTCTGCATGTTTTTCAGGCTTTTGGCTGGGGTCGGTATGAAGATGGTGCTCAACTGCCCACTGGTCAAAGCAAGACAGTCGCTCTCACCCCAGGCAACAGTTCTATTCTGTCTCAATCAGAACTACCCAGCGGAGCTTGGGGACTGGACACAGGAGGGATGGAGCAGGTCGGGGCTATCTCACACAGCCCTGCTGCAAACTGGTCATTGGGAACAAGAGAATACAATCAAGTTCTTCAGCATGCAATGCCTAGACTGAACGCCTCTGCCAAGCACAGACAGGGCTGCCTGAGGTTTTAACATCAAAACCATGAGCATTTAAAGGGGCTGGGGTTTCAGGGTAAGTCTGTACACAGAGATGGTTTGTGCTATTTCCACCAGGGAGTTAAAAGGACTTTTAAAGTTATGAAAAATACTCTGACTTCGACCTTTAGAGAAACAATATGATTATTTTGACTCTTTCAAATATAATCCTTAAGATACTTTAAATAGCAAGCAGCATTACTTAAAAAGGCAAATACTGCTGAAAATAAATTAAGCTACAGGGTAAGGGAGCAACAGGCCTTTTGAGAACTCTTTAGAGAGCTACAAGATTCATGACTTCATGCTTAATAAAAATGTCACAGATGCACAAAGATCTCTGGGATATTCTATGTAACTGAAAAGAATGATTTCAGTACACACCATGGCTTTAACATGAATGAAAGGATATAATTTTCTAAAACTAGTAGGATACTATACTAGTTAGTTAAGCTGATTACCTGTACATCATTTACCCTTCAGTCACATTATTTAAGTAATTTTTTTTAGCAGGCCCACTACTTACACGAATTAGCCACAAGCTATACTAGGCATTGATTTGCATTTTCTGCATGCTTTAGATCTTAATAACATCCTTCAGACGTTAGGAAGTAGGTACATTTTGATGTCCACCTTCTTGGTTCTAGCTGCCAGCATTAATTCAGCCAATTTGACCTCCAAGAGCACCACTCTGACCTCGGCTCACACTCCACTCCCAATACTAAGCACATAATACATCACTTCACAAATGATGGAAGAAATCAGAGAGTACCCTGGCAAGGACAACACATTAAAACCAGTAGCTAATGCCTGTGAATAATTCCAGTAAGAATGAATCCAGGTAAGAATGATGTACGTACCTGTACCACAGGATCTTTTGGTTGGTGTGATTAACGAGACATGAGCTGTATCTGTGCATGGCCCACCTAGAAACAGAAAGGCAGGCACAAGAGTCAGTTCAAATCCTCTGCATACCCAGAGGGGCCGTCCTGGATAAAGAGAAACCTAAAATGGAAGGGATCAGCCTGTAAGCAAGCATAAAGAGGAGCAGCAGGAACAGATGAAGATGGTGATGGTGGGTTAATTTTTAGTTCAGCAATTCAGTCTATCGGTCCATATTCTTTCTATATTGTAATATCATTTTCATTTAAAATAAAAAAAAAAACAAATCTCACATAACATTAAGATATTCAGTCTATGTTCAATGCAGGATGCAGGATGCTTGGGGCTGGTGTATGGGGATGATCTGGAGGGAAGATGTGGGGTGGGAGGTGGGAGGGGGGTTCATGTTTGGGAGTTCGTGTAAAAAAATAAATTAAAAAAAAAAGATATTAAAGTACAAAATTTTAACTAGAATTTTGATCTGGGTAAGAGTAAATTACCCGTAAGTTTGGGGAGATGAATTTTCCACACAGCAATAAACTGGAGTCTCCTTCTTAGGTTTATCTCAGTGGTCACCCCACCTTTGAATTTACTGCAAAACTGGCCTTATTTAAAGTAGGCAGGGAACCTCCCTAAAGAAGAAACTACTTATCAGAAAAAATAAGGATCATTTTAATATTAAAAGACAGCACTGCTAACCAAGAATGAACATCTAGTTTAATTATAAAAATATGACACAAAGAGGGCCTTGATGGAATTTTCGTGGCCCGGGGAGCTGATGGATAGGTATAATTCAAGAGTATGAGAGACACAGTCAGTCAGTGGGTGAAGACTTGAAACGCAATCATTTCATTCTACAGAATCAGGACCACAAACAAATTCTTAAGCTGATACTGATATATATACTCCAACACCCTACCTTCTGAAACAGGAAGTTACCTTATAAACTTGAGTCTTTGACATGCACTGGGTGGGGCAATAGTGATGGCCATTAAGGAATGGGACACACAAGCAAATGTTACACAGATATTTTCAAAAGTCTCTCCAGGTGACTAGAATGAAGGAAAACAGGATTATTTAGCATCACTGTTTATCACCTATGGGGTTTCCCTGCTTGCGCAGTGGTAAAGAATCCAACTGCCAATGCAGGAGATGTGGGTTCAATCCCTGGGTCAGGAAGATCTCCTGGAGAAGGAAATGGCAACCCATTGCAGTATTCTTGCCTGGAAAATTCCATGGACAGAGGAGCCTGGCAGGCTACAGTTCTTGTGGTCACAAAGAATCGGACATGACTTAGCAACTAAGCAACAACAATATGTCATCTATGACCAGACTTCCTATCACTGAAGTTACTCATCAAAAAAGAAGGAAATGAAAGAGCTCAGAGTTTGTGCCACCAAGATCCATGGGTTTAGGATCCTAGATATCCCACCAAAGAAGTTCATCATTACTCGACTCTTTTCCTATACCAAGGCCCAAAACAGCAGCAAACTTTAGTGGGTGTAAGGAGACACAGAGAGAAAACCGTAAAAGGTGGAAAAATCAAGTAAGCATGTTGTTAATGTCAAATAGCACCTAGCAAATATCTTGATGTGGCACCTCAGGTTACTTGTTAGAAAGTAACCTGTTAGAAATCTAAATCTTGTTAGAAAGACAAAACTTGTGCCCTTGTACAAAGAATAATACATGACAGCAATAAAGAGCTAGATGCAAAATGATCAAGTGCCAAAGAATATGGAACAAGTAATAAATGCTAAATGTAATCAGGAAGAAGGATTATTCATCATTGGCCAGCATTACCTGGAAATACTTCTCAAGGATTTGAAAATGAGGCAAGAATAAATTAAAAGTTACAAAGACCAAAAGAAGAGGGCAAGAAAAACTGACAAGTTTTCTACAAATGTCACATTCAGCAGAGAAAGCTTAACATACTAAAATCCCAGAGGTCTAAATGAGCACAAGTGATAGGAAAATAAGCAACATGGAGAAACAGTGATTGCAAGGAAAACTAACACAGACCCCACATCCTCAAAACCCGTTGGGCACTAGCTCTGTAGCTCCATAAAATGTTATAGCTTCTGTTCCCAGGTGTGATTTTTTTTTTGGCTTTTGTTTTTGTTCTTTTGTTAAATGAGTAATTCTTATTTCAGGAAAAAAAGCAGTTACGTCCTATAACTACTCTTTTTTTTTTGTCAGCTGTTTATTTTTTGAAATAAACTTATTTAATTGGAGGCTAATTACTTTACAATATTGTAGTGGTTCTGCCATACACTGACATGAATCCGCCACAGGTGTACATGTGTTCCCCATCCTGAACCCCTCTCCCACCTCCCTCCCCATCCTATCCCTCTGGGTCATCCCAGTGCACCAGCCTGGAGCACCCTGTCTCATGCATCGAACCTGGACTGGCAGTCCGTTTCACATATTATACATGTTTCAATGCCATTCTCCCAAATCATCCCACCCTCACCCTCTCCCACAGAGTCCAAAAGACTGATCTATACATCTGTGTCTCTTTTGCTGTCTCACATAGAGGGTTATCATTACCATCTTTCTAAATTCCATATATATGTGTTAGTATACTGCACTGGTGTTTTCCTTTCTGGCTTACTTCACTCTGTATAACAGGCTCCAGTCTCATCCACCTCATTAGAACTGATTCAAATGTATTCTTTTTAATGGCTGAGTAATACTCCATTGTGTATATGTACCACAGCTTTCTTATCCATTCATCCGCTGATGGACATCTAGGTTGTTTCCATGTCCTGGCTATTATAAACAGTGCTGCAATGAACATTGGGGTACATGTGTCTCTTTCTATTCTGGTTTCCTCGGTGTGTATGCCCAGCAGTGGGATTGCTGGGTCATAAGGCAGTTCTATTTGCAATTTCTTAAGGAATCTCCACACTGTTCTCCATAGTGGCTGTACTAGTTTGCATTCCCACCAACAGTGTAAAAGGGTTCCCTTTTCTCCACACCCTCTCCAGCATTTATTGCTTGCAGACTTTTGGATCGCAGCCATTCTGACTGGTGTGAAGTGGTATCTCATTGTGGTCTTGATTTGCATTTCTCTGATAATGAGTGACGTTGAGCATCTTTTCATGTGTTTGTTAGCCATCCGTATGTCTTCTTTGGAGAAATGTCTATTTAGTTCTTTGGCCCATTTTTTGATTGGGTCGTTTATTTTTCTGGAATTGAGCTGTATAAGTTGCTTGTATATTTTTGAGATTAGTTGTTTGTCAGTTGCTTCATTTGCTATTATTTTCTCCCATTCAGAGGGTTGTCTTTTCACCTTGCTTATAGTTTCCTTTGTTGTGCAGAAGCTTTTAATTTTAATTAGATCCCATTTGTTTATATTTGCTTTTATTTCCAGTATTCTGGGAGGCGGATCATTGAGGATCCTGCTGTGATTTATGTCGGAGAGTGTTTTGCCTATGTTCTCCTCTAGGAGTTTTATAGTTTCTGGTCTTACATTTAGATCTTTAATCCATTTTGAGTTTATTTTTGTGTGTGGTGTTAGAAAGTGATCTAGTTTCATTCTTTTACAAGTGGTTGACCAGTTTTCCCAGCACCACTTGTTAAAGAGATTGTCTTTACTCCATTGTATATTCTTGCCTCCTTTGTCAAAGATAAGGTGTCCATATGTGTGTGGATTTATCTCTGGGCTTTCTATTTTGTTCCATTGATCTATATTTCTGTCTTTGTGCCAGTACCACACTGTCTTGATGACTGTGGCTTTGTAGTAGAGCCTGAAGTCAGGTAAGTTGATTCCTCCAGTTCCATTCTTCTTTCTCAAAATTGCTTTGGCTATTCGAGGTTTTTTGTATTTCCATACAAATCTTGAAATTATTTGTTCTAGTTCTGTGAAAAATACCGCTGGTAGCTTGATAGGGATTGCATTGAATCTGTAGATTGCTTTGGGTAATATATTCATTTTCACTATATTGATTCTTCCAATCCATGAACATGGTATATTTCTCCATCTATTAGTGTCCTCTTTGATTTCTTTCATCAGTGTTTTATAGTTTTCTATATATAAGTCTTTAGTTTCTTTAGGTAGATATATTCCTAAGTATTTTATTCTTTTCGTTGCAATGGTGAATGGAATTGTTTCCTTAATTTCGTTTTCTACTTTCTCATTATTAGTGTATAGGAATGCAAGGGATTTCTGTGTGTTGATTTTATATCCTGCAACTTTACTATATTCATTGATTAGCTCTAGTAATTTTCTGGTGGAGTCTTTAGGGTTTTCTATGTAGAGGATCATGTCATCTGCAAACAGTGAGAGTTTTACTTCTTCTTTTCCAATTTGGATTCCTTTTATTTCTTTTTCTGCTCTGATTGCTGTGGCCAAAACTTCCAGAACTATGTTGAATAGTAGCGGTGAAAGTGGACATCCTTGTCTTGTTCCTGACTTTAGGGGAAATGCTTTCAATTTTTCACCATTGAGGATAATGTTTGCTGTGGGTTTGTCATATATAGCTTTTATTATGTTGAGGTATGTTCCTTCTATTCCTGCTTTCTGGAGAGTTTTTATCATAAATGGATGTTGAATTTTATCAAAGGCCTTCTCTGCATCTATTGAGATAATCATATGGCATTTATTTTTCAATTTGTTAATGTGGTGAATTACATTGATTGATTTGCGAATATTGAAGAATCCTTGCATTCCTGGGATAAAGCCTACTTGGTCATGGTGTATGATCTTTTTAATGTGTTGTTGGATTCTGATTGCTAGAATTTTGTTGAGGATTTTTGCATCTATGTTCATCAGTGATATTGGCCTGTAGTTTTCTTTTTTTGTGGCATCTTTGTCAGGTTTTGGTATTAGGGTGATGGTGGCCTCATAGAATGAGTTTGGAAGTTTACCTTCCTCTGCAATTTTCTGGAAGAGTTTGAGTAGGATAGGTGTTAGCTCTTCTCGAAATTTTTGGTAGAATTCAGCTGTGAAGCCGTCTGGACCTGGGCTTTTGTTTGCTGGAAGATTTCTGATTACAGTTTCAATTTCCGTGCTTGTGATGGGTCTGTTAAGATTTTCTATTTCTTCCTGGTTCAGTTTTGGAAAGTTGTATTTTTCTAAGAATTTGTCCATTTCTTCCACGTTGTCCAATTTATTGGCATATAATTGCTGATAGTAGTCTCTTATGATTCTTTGTATTTCTGTGTTGTCTGTTGTGATTTATCCATTGTCATTTCTAATTTTGTTGATTTGATTGTTCTCCCTTTATTCCTGATGAGTCTGGCTAACTCTTGATGAGTTGTCTATTTATCCTCTCAAAGAACCAGCTTTTTGCTTTGTTGATTTTTGCTATGGTCTCTTTTGTTTCTTTTGTATTTATTTCTGCCCTAATTTTTAAGATTTCTTTCCTTCTACTAACCCTGGGGTTCTTCATTTCTTCCTTTTCTAGTTGCTTTAGGTGTAGAGTTAGGTTATTTATTTGACTTTTTTTCTTGTTTCTTGAGCTAAGCCAATACTGCTATGAACCTTACCCTTAGCACTGCTTTTACAGTGTCCCATAGGTTTTGGGTTGTCTACAACTAATCTTTACTTAGTAACACCAGATAAGTGATCCTTAGGGTTTTTTTGACAAGAACATGGGGATAATAAAATTTCTTATAAACCACAAAGTTAATGAGATCATCTATACAAAAGAGACTTCACAAACTATAAAGCTTTATGTTATACATCTTCACTGTCTCTGCCATGAGGTTTTATGAATACAGGGGTCAAGACTCACTTTGTCATTTACTCTTGGGTCATGACTATATTGGAGAAGGAAAAAGTAACCCACTCTGGTATTCTTGCCTGGAGAATCCCATAGACAGAGGAGCCCGGTGGGCTACAGTCCACGGGGCTGCAGAGTCGGACATGACTGAAGTGACTTAGCAGCATGACTGTATGGACAAAGGGCACTTAATAGTGTTCAGTAAGTGACCACTACAAGTGACTTGATTGAATCAGGAGAGAAGTATACATTTAAAAAAAATTTTTTTATTGAGATTTAACATAAAGAGAATGAAATACTAGAATGAAGTGTTCAAATATTAAGTATATACCTTAAAGGGTTTTAAACACCAAATAAAAATACAGAAACATTTCTGGAATCCAGAAAGTTCAAGGGTACATTTAAAAAATACAGATTCTCAGGTCTTGATTCTGGAAAATTCGATGCAATATGCTGGGGTGGGCATAGGAAGAGACTAATGTACATTTTTAAACCAGCTGAGCACAATGTACACATTAACAGCCCAGTTAGTTCCAATCTCTGATAACACTAATTGGCAACTCGATGTATGGCCAAGATCATTGAGTTCATACAATACTGTGAGCCATACAAAACACAAGGGTCAACAACAGCGTAACCAGCAGAATATTTGTTTAAAAGGACATAAAATAATTCATTTTCTAAAATTGTTAAGAACAGAGAGAAACTAGTTTAATCAAAATCCCTGAAGAAATTTGGCTGGGACTCATGAATTAACTCTCCCATGTTTACAAATGCAATCTTTACCTCCTCTGTAGGTTGAAAGTTTATCCTTTTGAAAATTCCTAATGAATGAATTTCTGTAGGTTTTGGCAAATACGCAAATAACTTTAAGGCTACCTAGCATATCTCAACATGTATCATCATGAAAGTGTTCTCCAGAGAGCTTGTTAAACTAACAACCCAATCCAATGTATTCACTACATTACAGTAAAGCACAAATAGAGCCATAGTCGAGTCAAAACAAATTGACAGCAAGAGTAACTGGCAGTAATAATATATCCCAGCTTTGATAATTGGACAATATTATAAACACAGAGCTTGGAATTAAGTTTGGCCTGGCAGACTATAACCTATGAAAGTCTTTAAAATCCAGAACAGATGCATATGAACAATGCACATATATTCTAGACTAATTGTGATGAAGTCACTCAGTCGTGTTCGACTCTTGTGACCCCATGGACTGTAACCTATCAGGCTCCTCTGTCCATGGGATTTTCCAGGCAATAGCACTGGAGTGGATTGCCATTTCCTTCTCCAACAGATCTCCCCAACCCAGGGATCAAACCCAGGTCTCCTGCATTGTAGACAGACACTTTACCGTCTGAGCCACCAAGGGTGCCGTCATATNTATCAGGCTCCTCTGTCCATGGGATTTTCCAGGCAATAGCACTGGAGTGGATTGCCATTTCCTTCTCCAACAGATCTCCCCAACCCAGGGATCAAACCCAGGTCTCCTGCATTGTAGACAGACACTTTACCGTCTGAGCCACCAAGGGTGCCGTCATATAAAATTCCTATACTTTCAAATAAAAGGAGTAACCACAGGAGGTTATAATATCCACTCTTACACAATTAATTGCAAGTCAATTGTGTTACACTGAATTCAGGAAATTAAGGGACACTCAAAGCGACCCTTTCCAGGTTTTGGTCCACGATAAAAATACAGCATTAGTCTCGTATGGGTATGGCAAACCAAGTAATTTTGAGAGTCGATGGTAAGGGTCAAACTCAGGGCATCTGCTCCATAAGGGAATGGAGCTGGCTAATGTCTGTGAGAGGGGCTGGCATATGGTCTCATAAATCATTATAAATTTTGCCATTTTTGGCCCCTTCCTTCCAAGCAGCAGGATGGGCAGAGCTAATACTTAAAGAGCAAAACGAAGAAACCTTTTCAGGCCTGGGTTCTACAGGTAATTGTAGAGATGCTGTGTGTGTTGGGATCAAGAGTGGAAGGTTGGGAAAATAAATGCATTTCTAAGCACAGGACAATTCACACCATTACCCTCTATCCTATATTAATAGCAAGTGAGTTTGGATCAGTTTGGGGTTGTTAAATATTAAAAATAAAATCACAGTTAAGGTTCCTTGCTTAATATGACACTCACTGGGAATTCTGAACCAGACAATATCAAGATTAACTCAGCTGACCTTTTTAGCCAATCACCATGAGTGTTTTCTGCTTTCTTTTGCTAAAGCAAAATTAAATATGTGAACTTTATCAAGTTTCTTCATTATCTGAAGATACTTAATACTATCATTTCTCACTTGATATTATATTCAGAACTTTTTCCTAAGTTTCCACAATTCAGAGTCTGGAATTTGCATGTAAATAATGTCTGTGGTAGCTTGTGGCTTGTGACTTAAGTCTGAATACTCTATCTTGTCTTCTAGGGATGCTTCTATTCTTGTATCAAAGGTGTCATACATAATGCAGCACCAAGGATCGCATTTGCAATTCCACATGAGAGCTATGAAATGGAATTCTTCAACTGTATTCCCAACAACCAGAAATCTTTTAGCCTATGCAATAGGGCAGTGGATTTTCTTGAGGAGACTGTACCGATTTCAGCAGTATAAAATAAAAGACGGGTCAAATCTGCATATTAACTTCATTTGTAACCTGCAAAACCAGAAGGGCAGAATAAAGGTATCCTGTCAACTATCAACTTTCACATTTCAAGTAGAAGTGGCAGGAATCTTAAATTTTCTTTTTCAGCCTCCTGTAGAGTTACTGAGCATGTCAAAAAACACTGAACTTCCGATGTAGCAGTCAGTCCCACTAACTGAATGGAGACTATGACTCAGGAAAAAGCCCAGAATACAAGCTGCATTAATGCTGGCCCATCATTCTAGGCACTCAAAAATCTAAGGCTGAATAAATACAGAAAAACAGTACTCTCCTTAACCTTGAATAGAGATCAACAATTTTCAAGATAGATCTTATTAAAACAGCTGTGATGAGTGGTTATTTTTGGCTCTTGATTCTACTAGTCCTCACTGGCTGCAGTTATACCCCATGCTAAACCACATCAATTAGGAAAAATGGTCTGTCAAGGAGTCAGTCAGCTAAAAATTGCCAGAAGCTCGATAATCAAATATTCTACTATCAGCTCTTTCATGGTAACTGCAAAACATTAAAACACAAAAATAGCCATTCTTTTTGTAGATTTATAACACTTCAATAGTCCTGCTTAATTAACACGACATTTACATAACAGTATCTAATTAATTTCTAACTAAAGGCACTGTGGGCTAATTAGAAATGCATCATCCTTTTTTAACCAGCTTGTCAATTCCACTCTGTCATAATCTGGACATTGTTTACCTTTGCAACATCTCACTTTCCCAGGCTTGCTATTCAAAAGGTGATTTCGGACAATAGAATTCAAGAGCTATAATTCTCTCCCCACTCTAGAGATTCATATCTTATGGAGTGTTTTTTTTGATGAGCCACTTTAAAAAAAAAAATCTATGCAATGGAGATAGTGAAATAAACTCAACATTGTCTTCTGATGTGGCCATGTTAAGAATGCAGAACTCTTTTAAAAAATATCCAGAGAATGTATATTCCTTTAGCAATAAAACATTTCTTCTACAAAAGCCTTCAAAATATACATGAAGACTTAAAAGAGTGAATGGTAAAACATGAATATTAGGGATGCACAAGAAAATAAGCTATCTCCTCAGAAAAGAAAACCCTATCCCACGTTACTCCAAACCAGCAATTCTCAAACTGTTTTAATCAGGAAGGACACACCTAATCTGTCTACATAATTGAGTTTGAAAAGTACCATCGATTAAAAACAAGGATACATAAAGATATAACAAGTGGGAATCTAAGTTTACAGAAAATCCTCAGCCCAGATAACAGCCCTCCCACTTCTCCAAATGAAATTTCCAAATTAAAACATTTACAAAACTTGTTATAGAATCTAAGTGTTAATCTCTCAGAAGTTCTAACCCTAACTCACTGCGTGATCTCTCATACCATTTGGATCTGAATTAAGACATTCATAAGCAGGGGATTTCCAAAGTGGGTAAGAAGCTGCTATTTATTGGTAGCTCCCTTTTCTGTTCATAAAAGGCCTCTCAACAAAATTTCATTATCATTCCACCCCCACTCTCCTAAATAATTGTAGCTGGGCAGCTCTGCAAATATTTTGTGTATACGTGTTTATATAAGTGTGCCTATTTGCACAATAGAAACAAAATTTAAAATTCTCCCACCTCACCTTCCCCAGGGAACACCACGACAAGCAAAATGAAATCAAGAATACTTTGCATTTGCGCAGCAATCAAAGACACTCGTACATGAGCATGCATGGACATCCCTACGGGGTCTGTGGGATATGTTCCAGAAGAAATGCTCTCCTGACCCCAGCAATGGCCTTAATGGCATGAGCTTTTTTTTTTTCCATGGCAAAGTTTTATGCATCTTGATACTCTAGCATATTAGCTGTTCAATATGTTTTTCACTATTGAATGCAAATGATTCAGGCCAAAATCAATTATCACACATACATAGCTATTCAGAAGGGAAACTGAACCATTAACAAACAGTTGACTTTCACCATATTTACGGGCTTTATTCTAACATGGTAGTTCTCAAACATTTGCATCTTAGGACCTTTTTACACTTAAAACATGAAAGACCTTTTGTTTATGTGGTTTACAGCTATTGATGCTTACCTTATTTGAAATTAAAACTAAAAAAAAAATTTGTAAATTTTCATTTAAAATTCACAAAATAATTACATGTCAGCATAAAACATGTTTTTATGAAAAATAACTACACATTTCTAAAAAATGAGAGCAGCCTTGCTTAAAGGAAGAAACCTAGGTTTTCACATTTGCATTCAATCTGTTACAATGCATCACTCATCTGAAACATATGAAGAAACACCGCCCTCACACAGCTACATACTTGGAAAGGGGAGGGGCTCGTGGACCTCATTAATGGGTCCTGAGTACCTCTACAGGTCCTTGGACCACACTTTGAGAACCACTGGTATAGAACAAAACGGGTTAATATAATTTCCAAGTTCTCCACACTTTGTTCACATGCCAACTGACTTTAGTCTTGTAAAGACCAATCAATGCACTAATACAAATAACGGTCAAAGGTTTGCCTATTCTCAACAAAGCATTAATATTTGCCTATTCTCAACAAAGCATTAATATTTAAATATTTTGGCGCTATACTGTCGAGTTATAAAACCACCAGCCCTGGAGGCTACTCTAGGTCCTTTGCAGTTCTACAAAAATTTTAGAATCAGTTTGTCAATTTAGCTACACACACATAGAGAGAGGAAGTAGACTGCTGGGTTTATACTGAATCTTTATTTTGAAACAACATCTTAATAATACTCAGTCTCCTGACCCATGAATCCATGAAGGCAAGGAATAGTGGAATAAACTCTACAATTGTAACTTCAACCCAGAACATTCTATTTCTGCTACTTATGTAAGAAGAGTAAAACCATATTTCATGTAATTCAACGGATTCTGAGCAAGCAGTCAAATCTGTTTGATTTCAGTTTTCAGATGTGATCTCTTACCTAGAGCCCTTATAACCAAGAAAGAGCATACCATGTACTCACACACACTGACCACCAATACTCCAAACTGTGATAAGGTCCAACAGAAAAGAACACTGAAATTCTTAAGACACCACCATCTTGAGGTTCAAAACTAGAAAAAATCCTTTTTTGAGGGGTCAAAATATCACCTGGTGAATGAAGTCAGTTCTATTTTTAGACACTTTTGTGTCTGTCCGTGACAAAGCATACTTAATATGGATGTGAAATCAGGAGCTGTCACTTCTCCAATTCAGACTTCAGTTCTGACTATTTACAGGCTTAACTAAGGCCCAACCCAGATTTCTACATTTGCATTATACCATCAACATGAGCATGAATCTCATAACAACATTAATGAAGAAACCACTCAGCATTACAAGAGCTTTTATTTTTTTGACATAATTTAGCTACCAAGAGTGTTTTCATCAATCTTGTCCTGTGTCTGCAAATGAAACACACTGCCATCCTCAGAAAAGTGACTTGTGCATGTTCTCCATAAGAGGCTTCAGAAAAATAGAAAAATACATCTGCTTAGGCCACAGGTATTGTCCCATGGGCATGTAAAAAGGATCCTGAACATAGGTACCCCCTTCCCTGACTCGTGCTGAGTCTCTCCTATAAGCAGCTGTACCACAGCTGGCAAATGTGACAATGATCAAAAGGAACTGTAGTCAAAGCTCTTTGTTTTGTAGAAACAAACACTAGCAAGTTTTACTAATAGGACCTTTCTTTGCAAACAATAGTTGAAAATGTCATAATTTGAACTATGTAAAGTGTTCATACTGGTATCCTGGAATTTTAAAAATTCCTTACCAACATGGCATCCTGCTGCTGCTGCTGCTGCTAAGTCGCTTCAGTAGTGTCCGACTCTGTGCGACCCCATAGACGGCAGCCCACCAGGCTCCCCCATCCCTGGGATTTTCCAGGCAAGAATACTGGAGTGGGTTGCCATTGCCTTCTCCAATCCATGAAAGTAAAAAGTCAAAATGAAGTCGCTCAGTCGTGTCCGACTCTTCGTGATCCCATGGACTGCAGCCTACCAGACTCCTCCGTCCATGGGATTTTCCGGGCAAGAGTACTGGAGTGGGGTGCCATTGCCTTCTCCAACATGGCATCCTATTATTAAATCTAAAGAATTATCCTTTTGACAGATCAAAAGTGAAATGTTTTATGAAGTAACATAACATATGAACACAAAATGTAAAGTTATAGGTAGCCTTTTTTTGGCATGGGCAATTCTGAATTTTCAGAGAGTTCACAAACACCATCAAAATATACTCACTTAAGTTTAAAATAACACGCAGATAGATGCCCCTATAATAATATGGTATTTTTCCCTAGCCAAACACGTCTGTCATAATAAAACTTAGATTTAATTTAAAATCAGCACAGTGTCACGATTACCTGTAGCTACACAAAATAAAAACGGTATGACAGCTGCAAAGGGCTAAAGTTATGTGGAGTGTGATTGTTCACGGTGACCTTTACTTTCACAGCCAAGTATAGAGCATTTCATTTAATAAGAACATTAAAAAATCTGCATTTGCAAAGAGGGGGCAGAGATGATGCTACTTCAAAACCTAGTATGAATATCAATAACTGTATAATCTCATTAAGTGCCTGAGGAAACCTTTATGGGAAACTAACCTTTCAGATTTGTGGGCTTCTTAAGGAATCCTTGAAAAACGGGTGCTTAAAGTGTGCTAGTCTCTCTTGCAAAGGGGAAGTCTGAAGGGGGAAATTCAGGTGATAAAACAAATACCTATCGGCAAAACTTGCTGTTTCACAACAAGCAGGTGGCTATTTGCAGTTAAAACAACAAAAAAGACAAGTCTCATTATTCTAAAAGCTCTGTTAAAAGAGATGACCTGTCACCACAACAAGACAACCAAATTTCAAAATCAGAGAGGAAAACTGCCTTCCTGAGTTAACTTCATCCTGAGGTTACCGAATAGCACAGAAAATAATAAAAAGAGTATTACGTAGCTGCTCAAAATCCAGTTCAGGCAATGCGAAGACCCTCTTCAGTGTATCAAAACATATGAGCACATGAATGTTCTCAAAAGTATAAAAAACTAATGAACTTTTCTAAATGTTTAAATCATTTACTGAATATTGCCTAGCTGGGTGTTATGGGGAAGAGCAAAGCAGAATAAAATCAAGTCTCTGCTAATTTTGAGTTTAGCCTCTAACCTGGTACAGAGATGACATTCTCATGTCAATGAGGTGACCAACACAATACGTCGTTAACATGTTAAGGGAAGACGTTAGGGATTCCCTGGAGGAAGCAAGTGTGGATGAAAGGGTTCTGAGGTAGGCTTCCACAAGCATGAATAAAAACGGCAATATGTGCTGTCATGGTGTCTTTGGGGGACAACAAGAATCTGGTTTCAGTTCAGAGCTAAGTAACAGCGCTGGGAAAGGCGGCTACTGCTGCTAAGTCGCTTCAGTCGTGTCCAACTCTGTGTGACCCCATAGACGGCAGCCCACCAGGCTCCCCCGTCCCTGGGATTCTCCAGGCAAGAACACTGGAGTGGGTTGCCATTTCCTTCTCCAATGAATGAAAGTGAAAAGTGAAAGTGAAGTCACTGAGTTGTGTCCAACTCTCAGCGACCCCATGGACTGCAGCCCACCAGGCTCCTCCATCCATGAAATTTTCCAGGCAAGAGTACTGGAGTGGGGTGCCATTGCCTTAGATCAAATATAATGAGGTTCCAGATTATATGGGGGAAGGATTTCTGATATAAGATTAAGAATCTGGATGATCAAATTTAGGCAGTGATGAGTCAGTGAAATAATTCCCTTTTTTATTTAACATAATATCAACGGGCAATTCATCTGACAAGTTTATGGACTAGGACAAGATTCGAAGCAAGAACAGTCTAAAGATTAAAGATCAAATATAATGAGGTTCCAGATTATATGGGGGAAGGATTTCTGATATAAGATTAAGAATCTGGATGATCAAATTTAGGCAGTGATGAGTCAGTGAAATAATTCCCTTTTTTATTTAACATAATATCAACGGGCAATTCATCTGACAAGTTTATGGACTAGGACAAGATTCGAAGCAAGAACAGTCTAAAGATTATGGCTAGGATGTCCCTGGTGGCCCATGGTTAAGACTCTGTGCTCCCAAAGCAGGGGCCCTGGGTTCAATCCCTGGTCAGAGAACTAGATCCCACATGCTGCAATTAAGACCTGGTGCAGCCAAAGAAAAAAAAAAAAGACTATGGCTGTAATCCTATGAAAATATAATGGTGGCAATGACAACGTCCGAGATCTTTAATACTTCTCCACTGAGCTAACACTAGAGAATCACAAAGACACTTTAGGAAATATAAACAGCATGAGTGCAATTAAGAAAAAGATTTAAATTGTGAATATCTAAAGTTAAGAGCACCTTTAATAGAAGAAATTTTAAAAGTAAGAATATGTATAACTTCCCTCCAATAAATTTGAAAATGTAAAGGAAATAGGTATTTTTATAATAATACTACCAAAACGGAATTTTAATTGAGGT
>SJYX01003258.1:0-16440 GCA_006410675.1 Oreotragus oreotragus
ACTTTGGCCACCTCATGCGAAGAGTTGACTCATTGGAAAAGACTCTGATGCTGGGAGGGATTGGGGGCAGGAGGAGAAGGGGACGACCGAAGATGAGATGGCTGGATGGCATCACGGACTCGATGGACATGAGTCTGAGTGGACTCCGGGAGATGGTGATGGACAGGGAGGCCTGGTGTGCTGCGATTCATGGGGTTGCAAAGGGTCGGACACAACTGAGCGACTGAACTGAACCGAAAGGTGACTCTAAAGTATTATCGGTATATGAGCATTTGTAAAGTCTTTCTTCACTATCTATCTGCAAAGTTCATGTGTTTATTTAAGGATGTATATATGAATGGGCTTCTCAGGTGGTGCTGGTGTTAAAGAACCTGCCTTCCAACACAGGAGATGCAGGAGATTCGGATTCGATCCCTAGGTTGGGAAGATCCCCTAGAGAAGGGCATGGCGACCCACTCCAGTATTCTTGTCTGGAAAATCCCATGGACAAGAGGAGCCTGGTGGGCTACAGTCCATAGGGTCACAAAGAGTCAGGCATGATTGAAGCGATTTAGCACGCACATAGGTAGATATGACAGTCATATAAACAAGTAAAAAGATAAATGTTAAGGACAACCTTCAGTCTTTAAACCACATTATAATGCTCTTTCCAATTTATAATGTAATATAGTTCCTTCTATTTGTGTGTTTAATAAATATCTTCAGTAAGTAACTGATGGGCCCAAAATCTGCTTTTGTCGAAATTTTGCTTGCTGGTGGTACAGATGAAACAGCGTGGACCATTTTGCCATTCTCCTAAAAAGACAACAAAGCTCTCAGACTGGCTCTCACAGTGGCTTTTGGCTGGATTTGAGCTTTAACTCCTAAGGTCTACAAGCAGTAAAGGAAAACTGGAGCAGAACATTTCTGAGGCTATTAGGGCATTTACTGAACAAGAATAGCATTTAAAGGAAGAGGGGGAAGGAGGAGCGAAAATGAACTTCCCCAAGTTTTTCCCTGTAAGAAGTACCCTTGTAAGTATGCATGTATCTTAATTAAAATCACATATTCAAGTTTTACTTTTTCAGTTGGTCTTGTATAATTAAAACTGCATCACATCTGATATATTTATAATTATAGCCAAATGGTTATGTTAACATTCATCTATTTCATGCTGAAAACTAACAAAAGAACTCAAAGAACATTTCTTTAAATTGTTTCTCACCAGAAATTCAGTTTCCTAATATGAAAGTTCAATGACCATGTGTCTTGAAAATGAAATGTCTATGAGATCAATAGTCACAGCATCAGATCCAAAAATGTGATGCTTGCAAATGCACCACCCAAACTGCTTTTAAGATATAATCTATAGAGGAAATAAAAGTAAAATGAATCATTGAAGTTCTAATTAAGGTCTTATAGGAGATTTCTCACTAACTTAAAAGGATTAACAGGAGACAACCATATCTCCTCAGGCTATAATCATTGAGCTTTAAATCCCCAAATCTTTCCATTAAAAAAACAAAAATTCTTGTATTACAAGTACTTTCTATTCTGTATGTAAAAACTATGACCAGATTGAATGCCTATTATTAAATCTTTATTGAGAAAGCCTTTCCTAACTTTTTCCAATAAAGGAATTGCAAAAATGAAAGCACTTCAGGATATAAAAGTGTATGTTGGAAATAGTAACACTTGACTTAGGACCTTAGGCTCTTTGGAGGGATTTCAGGTGGGAGGTCACCAGCACTTGGATATTCTTGTGGGTTGAATTGTGTCCCCTCCCTCGAGAATGATACAACAAGTGGAAGTTGTGACCTCTGGAATCTCAGAATGTGGCCTTATTTGGAAATAGGATAATTAAGGTGTAATCAGTTAAATTAAGATGAGGTCATGTGGACTAACATGAGCTATTGATCTAGTATGACTGGTGTCTTTATAAGAAGAAGGAAATGCGGACATAGAGACACCTGGGGAAAAGGTCATGTGAAAACGGAAGCAGAGACTTGAATGAAGAATCTACAAGCCAAGGATGGCCAGAGGCAGCCAGCCACCACCAGAAGCTAGGAGAGAAGCGCAGAAACAGATTCTCCTTCAGAATTCTTCCTCTACAAGGAACCAAGCCTGTTGATTTCGGACATCGGGCTCCAGAGGGAATAAATTTCTGTAATTAAGCCACCCAGTTTGTGGGACTTCGTTAGGGCAGCCCTAGGAAATGAATACAAATGTGTGTGGAACTTGGAAGCTTGTCTTAGCAGATTTCAACTTGTATCCACATCCTACACGTTGCATTAACCGTCATTTTTGCTTTCTTACAAATCCAAGCAAGGAGGACTTCCCTGGTACTCCAACGGTTATGAATCTGCCTCCCAAGGCAGGGGTTGTGGGTTCGATCCCTGGTTGGGGAACTAAGATCCCAGGCGCCACAGGGCAGCTAAGTCCATATGCTGCAACTAGATAACCCGTGAACGGCAAAAAGACCCAGCATGGCCAAAAACTTGAAAAAATTAAATAAATTCAAGCAAGAGTCTTGGGTTCGGGAAACCTTGGGAACCGCCTTTCTTTCCTTAGTTCTCCAAGAAACGGGAGAGAGGAAACTGTTTCCCTGCTGTTTTACTGTTCAGTCGCTCAGTCCGACTCTTTGCGACCTCATGGACTGCAGCACACCAGGCTTCCCTGTCCTATACCGTCTCCCGGACTTTGCTCAAAATCATGCCCACAGAGTTGGTGATGCCACCGGCGGTCCACTGGAGGAAGGAATGGCAAACCACTCCAGTATTCTTGCCTCGAGAACCCCAGTGAAGAGGCAACACCACTTACCTTCCAATAGATAGTCATAGATGTTTTTCTGTGGGTATACAGGGGCTGAATGCACAAATCCGTATTCCAACACAATCCTAAATAAGAATGCACTTAAACAGAGGCTTGGTGAGAAGCTAGCGGGAGTCATTCAATTCTGTAGCACTGTTTGTTTTACAGGGCATTTTTACATACATTTTTTGGTTAATTTATAACAGCTCTGCTAATCCCACTATTTTAGAGATGTAGGCAGTCAGAAAAATTAAATGACTTGCCTGTGGGCACACAAAAAGTGTAACTCACATCAGGCCTTTCAGTTCATATGTCCTGATACAAATTTCTAAGACAGAGCTTCTCATTGTCCAAGTTGATAAAGAGTCCAATGTGATTCAGTTGCCTGTAGCAAACTCTGTAGGCACAGGCTTACCTGCTATTCTTAAACTATTCTAGGGTCCTAGAACTGTAATATCACCTTTTATTTATTATTTTTTTTATTTACTGGGGATGTGTGCGAAGTCACTTGAGTCATGTCTGACTATCTGAGAGCCTATGGGCAGTAGCCTGTCAGACTCCTCTGTCCATGGGATTTTCTAGGCAAGAATACTGGAATGGGTTGCCATGCCCTCTTGCAGGGGATCTTTCCTACCCAGGGACTGATCCTACCTCTCTTACGTCTCCTGCATTTGCAGATGGGTCCTTTACCACTAGTACCACCTGTCACTGGTTTATTATAAAAGAATGGAATTTAGAAACAGCCAGAGGGAAGAGATGCTTAGGGCAAGGGGTATGGGAAGGGGTATGGGCCTTCCATACCCTCTCCAGACATGCCAGTCTCCCCAGATGTCCACATTTTCACCACTGTGTAACAAGCTCTGTATCACTACTTCTGATAATGTCCTTTTCGGGGGACTTTTGTCATCAGCACCATCATCAACAGTGTTTTTCCTTGCTCAAATGAGAAAGTGAAGTGTTAGTCGCTCAATCATGTGTGACTCTTTGTGACCCCATGGACTACAGCCTGCCAGGCTCCTCTGTCCAAGGGGATTCTCCAGGCAAGAATTCTGGAGTGGGTTGCTATTTCTTTCTCCAGGGGATCTTCCCAACCCGGGGATCGAACCCCAGTCTTCCACATTGCAGGTAAACTCTTTACCATCTGAACCACCAGGGAAGCCCATGAGAAAGCTTTATATTAAATTGCTTTCTTCTCAAAATAAAGCTCTAGGGATTATCTGACAGAACTGTTTCTGAAGAGGAGAAGTGGGATTATGGATGGCCCCAGGCCTACCATGATTCCAGATGTCACCTGAAACATCAGAAACACGAGATCATGAGGACTGACTTCCCAGATGGTCCAGTGGCTAAGAACCTGCCTTGCAATGCAGCAGATTCAGGTTTGATCCTTGGCCAGGGAGCTAAGATCCCACATGCCAAGCGGCAGCTAAGCCCATCAGCCTCAACTAGAGAGTCCATGCGCTGCAGTGAAAAACCCCACATGATGCAAGGAAGATCCCAGGTACTGCAGCTAAGACCTGACACTGCTAAGTAAATGGATATTTTTTTTAAAAAGGGGAAAGAAACACAAGAGATCTACATGCTTATATGTGACTGTCCTACAATCCTGGGCTTACCCGGGGGCTCAGAGGCAAAGAGTCTGCCTGCAAAGCAGGAACCCAGTCCCTGGGTTGGGAAGATCCCCTGGAGAAGGACATGGCAACCACTTAGTATTCTTGCCTGGAGAAGCCCAAGGAGAGAGGAGACTGGAGGGCTACAGTCCATAGGGTCACAAGGAGTCGGACACAACTGAAGCGACTTAGCAGGCACCCACAGACCATCCCATAAGCCAAGAGACTCAAACTCAATTTAAAATTAGTTTGAAAAATAATGTGTCCCATTTGCACACTTTCACATTGACATTTATACTTCTTTCTTCATAAGCTTAAAGAGTTGTAAAGAATGTGAATTCTAACAGGTTGCAAATGCTAAAATCTTGAAATTAAAGCTATGGCATCCTCTTAAATATATGTAATGAAATCTAATTTGCAAAATAGTTTGAAAGCCACCTGTCAGGAAACAGTTGCTTCCTGTTGTTGCTTCTGACCCTGGTGACAAGTGTATCCTGCAGCAACTGGGGCCCTTCATCACGAGATGTGAACACACAAACTGGCCCAGGAGTCAGAAGCTAAGAGAGGATGCTGGGGGAGCTGCAATACCTAAAGGCCTCAAACCAAAAGGGAGCATCAGTAGGTCAGGAACAACGTGCATGAAACACAACATAGCTGCCACTCCCCCTGGGCCCTGCAACTCTGCCACCCTAACCAGAAACATAAAGGAAAGAGAATCCGGAGAGACGTAGTCCAGCTAAGCAAGCAGACCCTGTACAAAGTCATCCACACCATAACCCCTGCCGAGCACGGGGAGCCAGCCCAGACTTGAGCACACGCTGCCCACTGCGCCCTGAATAATGAAGTCTTTTGTCCCAAACCCAGAAGTCTTGGGTGTTCTGCCAGCATCCATGAATGAAGCTGTGGCAGGCTGACTTGCTAGTTTGTGGGGAAAGTAATATGACCCCTTATGACCCTTGACACTACTATCATCATTTTCAGTTCAGTCAGTTCAGTTCAGTTGCTCAGTCATGTCCGACTCTTTGCGACCCCATGAATCGCAGCAAGTCAGGCCTCCCTGTCCATCACTAAGTCCTGGAGTTCACTCAGACTTACGTCCATAGAATCGGTGATGCCATCCAGCCATCTCATCCTCGGTCGTCCCCTTCTCCTCCTGCCCTCAATCCCTCCCAGCATCAGGGTCTTTTCCAATGAGTCAACTCTTCGCATGAGGTGGCCAAACTATTGGAGTTTCATCAGTCCTTCCAAAGAACACCCAGGACTGATCTCCTTCAGAATGGACTGGCTGGATCTCCTTGCAGTCCAAGGGACTCTCAGGAGTCTTCTCCAACACCACAGTTTAAAAGCATCAATTCTTCGGCGCTCAGCCTTCTTCACAGTCCAACTCTCACAGCCACACATGACCACAGGAAAAACCATAGCATTTTAATAGGACACAAATGAGGGACTTGCCTGGTGGTCCAGTGGACTGATTCAGGGGTCCTGGGTTCGATCCCTGGTCAGGGAACCAGATCCCATGTGCTGCAAGTCAGAGTTTGCAGCAATTAAAGATCCCCCACGCCCCATGCATGGCCAAAAGAATAATAATAATGAAAAAAGAACATGAATGAACTTTTTAAACTTTCAGAAAGGTTTACATTTCCTTTCTTTTATTCATATTTCCATTGCTTTTCCTTTAGATTTATACCCTAATGTAATAAAATTTAATGCTTGGAATTCATTGATAACATTATCACTCTTTGTTCAACATAAATATGTTTACAGAAATTGCATTTTAAAAATTCATTTCACTTCCTATAATTATAATGTTTTCAGTGTTACATTAAAATTACTATTACTGAACAACAGATCAATATATAAACACATTTCAGTTTTGAATAAATACTAGAGTGGGTTGCCATGACCTCCTCCAGGGGATCTTCCTGACCCAGGGATTAAACCCACATCTCTTATGTCTCCTGCATTGGCAGAGAGACACTAGTTAACCACTAGTGCCACCTAGGAAATCTTGAATAAATTATTAATAATCATTATTTAAAACTGACTAGAAATAAATCATCTATTAATGCAATAATATTAGAATCAATCCATTCAGAAGCTACCATGTATAATTTTATGTTAACAAGTTGAAAATATTAAACATTTTATAGCATGAAATAAGATTAACTAAGCCTAGAATAAATATTTTATCATATGGTATGATAAAATAATTTTTAATCATCTAATTAAAAAACACATCCTGAATCTAAACAAAATGACATAAAAGTTTTACCCAAGGGCTCCGCATAATGTACTATAAAATTTTGGGTAGTTCTATAAGCATTCCACTTATATTTAAAGATTCTGCAGCACTAACCTACTGGTAGCCTGCTCAAAGTTCTCTTCTTTCCAGCCAATAAAACAGACTAAGGTAAATTCCTAAGAATAGCTAAAGAGTTGCTTACAGTGAGGTACATGGAAAAGGTCATTTTTAGCATTCATTATGTCTTGCAGTGCACTTTGCTTCTGCTCTCACGGAATCTTACATTCTCTGGCAGAAGGAAAGGAAGGCAAGAAACGAAGTCATTGAACAGAAATTGTCATAACTCTCGGTATTCCTATACCTGAACCAGAACTTTCCACTCTGGTCTAAAACACCGAACCGTACCCTGAACAGCACCATGATGGAGAAATATAGGAATTTTTATGGGTTTATTGAACATTGATTAATTTTTAAAGAGGACTTCCCTCCCTTTGTTGGAATCCTGGGAGGTTTGCACATTTTCAACCTGTGGCTAAGATTTGGGATGGGTGAGGCACCTGCTTCTGGCTTATCAACTGGAAGAGACTCCTGCAAATTCAGGCAAGTTCTCCAGGAGTGAGTTATGACAGAGGGGACCTATGGAATTTCAGGAGTCCCTGAAAATTTTCTTTGGCCATACACCCCTTGAAAAACGTATTCCAGTTGAAACCGCTTCTATAAACCCCTTGATCTTCCACCAAGAAGCTCCACTATTGGATGATAAATCACAGGATAATGAGAGTAGTGAGATAGGACAGAAGAAAAGAACCAGGCAAGATCATGCGCTTCTGAAGAGGTTAGGGGGTGGCTTTTGGTGGGCCAAGGGTGGAGGTAAGCTGCAAATGCCAAGTCTCCGAGGAGCTGGAGGAAGTGTATGCCGCCTTGGTAAAGGGGTCTAGGCGGGAGCCCAGTTGTGCCCACTTCGCTAAGGGCTGAGAATGCAAACATAAGACCCAGCCCGTGCCTTCCAGAGGCACACAAACACAGGATATATATCTATAGATAAATAACTCCTCTTAAAACATTTTTTTTGCAATAAAATAGTACTTTTTCTGCCCTGTTCTTTGAGATCAAAAGCATATCTTTTATTTCATTCAGCAAGTATTCGTCTGCCCCTGGTTAGCCAGGTACTCTACTCAGAGCTAGGAAAGGATTCTAACGGAAAGCAGGTACAGGAAGGAATTCAGGCAGCATCTCTGTCTCACGGAATCTAGACTATTCCCGTATCTGTCATAGTGATCACATCTAGAAAAAAAATGAAAGCGTTAGTTGCCCAGTCCTGTCCAAAGTCTCTTTGCAATCACATGGACTGGAGTCTGCCAGGCTCCTCCGTCCATGGGGTTCTGCAGGCAAGAATACTGGAGTGGCTTGCCAATCCCTTCTTCAGGGGACCTTCCCAACCCAGGGGTCGAATCTAGGTCTCCTGCATTGCAGGCGGATTCATTACCACCCAAGCATCAAGGAAGCCTGCTCACACCTAACCGACTTTTATAACCCCTGTTTACTTGCCTACTCAGTTTTTCTACGTATTTTTTATTGTGTAAACTATATATAGCATAACATTTACCATTTTAACCATTTTTAGGTGTCCAGTTCTTGCTAACCCCTTCCAAAAGCAGTGCTGTCTTCTATCAAGAGCTGGACACTTGCCATGGTAATAGGAGTCAGATGACCCTGCCTTTGACCTTTGGAGGAAAAAAAAGCCCTTAAGCTCTGGAGTTCTTACTGCAAAATTAGCTTTCTGCCATGCTACCAGTTACGATTTGTGGTACAATGATCTCAGGCCTTCAGCATGTCCATGTGCAGAGGGGATCGATTAAATCACCCCTCACCAGGCTAACTGTGTCAGCAACTGCATTTGGATCCCCTAGTCTCCACATACCTTATCCTCACAAAACAGATGAGGGCTCCGTTTGCTGGAAGAATATAAAAAATTAAAATCCTGCAGGGAGCAGCTTTTTATCTACAGGGCTCCATCGTCTTTCTTGTACCTGGTGGGAGGATGGGAAAATTACACGAGTTTATTAAAAAAGCAAAAATTGATGGTTCCAGCTCCCATTCCTCTATCCTGTGGAATGAGATGAAATAAGAAGCAAGAGCTGTCAGTGTTTAAAGAGCTGTCACTGGGATGAGGAGGGAAGCTAACCAGCATTTGGCGGAATGACTTCTCAGATGGACACCCACCCCATCGCACCCAGCGCCTCCCGGCTTGGAGTTCAGATGTTCACGCTAGGAAATGTTGCCAAGCTGAACCCTAGCTCTCGTTGGATGTTCTATTTCATCATCCCCTCTTTATTTATGATCCCCCCCCAACACACACACATTTCTTAAGATAAAAGCTTACACTGCAGACACAGTCTAAAACTTACCCCCTGCATACAAACTGATCCCCAGATTACCAGTGAAATTGCTGCCTTTGTATACTTACGGACTGACGTGATAACTGAAAATAACTTCCATTAGCACGATAAAAACTCCAGCTGATACCAAATGAATTTCATTTGATACCAGCAGAGAAAAATATTGGCTACTGAGATATTCTTTGTTCATGGTTATTTACAGTTAGCTAGAATCCGTGTACAATGCCACCAGCCAGAAGGCACGAAGTGATTTTTCTCACTCGAGGACCTTGTGTGGAAGGACTTCCACAAAAGGCTAGCTCACCTTTATTTATTGAAACACAGGGACCACTTTTGTTGCACCTGGAAATGTGCGACATTTCCGTTGCTAGATGTGGAAATGTCTAGCAATTAAATTCTTTAGAGTAAGAAAGACGCCAACAGGAATTTGAAAGATGCATCGTGCGTGGACTCTGACATTTCCCCTCTTCCTCTCCACCCCANCCTACTGGTAGCCTGCTCAAAGTTCTCTTCTTTCCAGCCAATAAAACAGACTAAGGTAAATTCCTAAGAAGAGCTAAAGAGTTGCTTACAGTGAGGTACATGGAAAAGGTCATTTTTAGCATTCATTATGTCTTGCAGCGCACTTTGCTTCTGCTCTCACGGAATCTTACATTCTCTGGCAGAAGGAAAGGAAGGCAAGAAATGAAGTCATTGAACAGAAATTGTCATAACTCTCGGTATTCCTATACCTGAACCAGAACTTTCCACTCTGGTCTAAAACACCGAACCGTACCCTGAACAGCACCATGATGGAGAAATATAGGAATTTTTATGGGTTTATTGAACATTGATTAATTTTTAAAGAGGACTTCCCTCCCTTTGTTGGAATCCTGGGAGGTTTGCACATTTTCAACCTGTGGATAAGATTTGGGATGGGTGAGGCACCTGCTTCTGGCTTAACAACTGGAAGAGACTCCTGCAAATTCAGGCAAGTTCTCCAGGAGTGAGTTATGACAGAGGGGACCTATGGAATTTCAGGAGTCCCTAAAAATTTTCTTTGGCCATACACCCCTTGAAAAACATATTCCAGTTGAAACCGCTTCTATAAACCCCTTGATCTTCCACCAAGAAGCTCCACTATTGGATGATAAATCACAGGAGAATGAGAATAGTGAGATAGGACAGAAGAAAAGAACCAGGCAAGATCACGAGCTTCTGAAGGGGTTAGGGGGTGGCTTTTGGTGGGCCAAGGGCGGAGGTAAGCTGTGAATGCCAAGTCTCCAAGGAGCTGGAGGAAGTGTATACCGTCTTGGTAAAGGGGTCTAGGCGGGAGCCCAGTTGTGCCCACTTCGCTAAGGGCTGAGAACGCAAACATAAGACCCAGCCCGTGCCTTCCAGAGGCACGCAAACACAGGATATATATCTATAGATAAATACCTCCTCTTAAAACCTTTTTTTTTTTTGCAATAAAATAGTACTCTTTCTGCCCTGTTCTTTGAGATCAAAAGCTTATCTTTTATTTCATTCAGCAAGTATTCGTCTGCCCCTGGTTAGCCAGGTACTCTACTCAGAGCTAGGAAAGGATTCTAACGGAAAGCAGGTACAGGAAGGAATTCAGGCAGCATCTCTGTCTCACGGAATCTAGACTATTCCCGTATCTGTCATAGTGATCACATCTAGAAAAAAATGAAAGTTTAGTTGCCCAGTCCTGTCCAAAGTCTCTTTGCAATCACATGGACTGGAGTCTGACAGGCTCCTCCGTCCATGGGGTTCTGCAGGCAAGAATACTGGAGTGGCTTGCCAATCCCTTCTTCAGGGGACCTTCCCAACCCAGGGGTCGAATCTAGGTCTCCTGCATTGCAGGCAGATTCGTTACCATCCAAGCATCAAGGAAGCCTGCTCACACCTAACCGACTTTTATAACCCCTGTTTACTTGCCTTCTCAGTTTTTCTACGTATTTTTTATTGTGTAAACTATATATAGCATAACATTTACCATTTTAACCGTTTTTAGGTGTCCAATTCTTGCTAACCCCTTCCAAAAGCAGTGCTGTCTTCTATCAAGAGCTGGACACTTGCCATGGTAATAGGAGTCAGATGACCCTGCCTTTGACCTTTGGAGGAAAAAAAGCCCTTAAGCTCTGGAGTTCTTACTGCAAAATTAGCTTTCTGCCAGGCTACCAGTTATGATTTGTGGTACAATGATCTCAGGCCTTCAGCATGTCCATGTGCAGAGGGGATCGATTAAATCACCCTTCACCAGGCTAACTGTGTCAGCAACTGCATTTGGATCCCCTAGTCTCCACATACCTTATCCTCACAAAACGGATGAGGGCTCCGTTTGCTGGAAGAATATAAATAATTAAAATCCTGCAGGGAGCAGCTTTTTATCTACAGGGCTCCATCGTCTTTCTTGTACCTGGTGGGAGGATGGGAAAATTACACGAGTTTATTAAAAAAGCAAAAATTGATGGTTCCAGCTCCCATTCCTCTATCCTGTGGAATGAGATGAAATAAGAAGCAAGAGCTGTCAGTGTTTAAAGAGCTGTCACTGGGATGAGGAGGGAAGCTAACCAGCATTTGGCGGAATGACTTCTCAGATGGACACCCACCCCATCGCACCCAGAGCCTCCCGGCTTGGAGTTCAGATGTTCACGCTAGGAAATGTTGCCAAGCTGAACCCTAGCTCTCGTTGGATGTTCTATTTCATCATCCCCTCTTTATTTATGATCCCCCCACACACACACACACATTTCTTAAGATAAAAGCTTACACTGCAGACACAGTCTAAAACTTACCCCCTGCATACAAACTGATCCCCAGATTACCAGTGAAATTGCTGCCTTTGTATACTTACGGACTGACGTGATAACTGAAAATAACTTCCATTAGCACGATAAAAACTCCAGCTGATACCAAATGAATTTCATTTGATACCAGCAGAGAAAAATATTGGCTACTGAGATATTCTTTGTTCATGGTTATTTACAGTTAGCTAGAATCCGTGTACAATGCCACCAGCCAGAAGGCACGAAGTGATTTTTCTCACTCGAGGACCTTGTGTGGAAGGACTTCCACAAAAGACTGGCTCACCTTTATTTATTGAAACACAAGGACCACTTTTGTTGCACCTGGAAATGTGCGACATTTCTGTTGCTAGATGTGGAAATGTCTAGCAATTAAATTCTTTAGAGTAAGAAAGACGCCAACAGGAATTTGAAAGATGCATCGTGCGTGGACTCTGACATTTCCCCTCTTCCTCTCCACCCCATGGCTCTCCTGTTTCTTAAATCTTGGAGTCAACTAAAAATGATCAGAACATTCTCCCAAAACTCTGACTTGGGGCATTTTTAAAATGTTGATATTGGGTTGGCCAAAAGGTTCATTCAGGGTTTTTTTGTAAGATGTTATGGAAAACACAGATGAACATTTTTGGCCAACCCAGTATTTCAAATGAACACGTATCACCACTGAGAATTAAGGGTCAAGACTGTGCTATGTTCCCTTCAGAATTTTTGCTTTTTTAAGAATCATCACAGTTACCACTGAGGTCCCTCATTTAGTATCTGCCTCTCCAAAGAAAATCGTTATCTCAAAATTGTCCGTTCATGTTGTTATAGTTTTAACACATGTGTTTAACATAAACAATTTCACCAGTCTTTAAATAATATACACACCTATTCTACAAATTGTCTTCATTCAACATTATGATTTTTAGATTCTTTGTCATAAACTTACTTGCAGTTTACCATTTAATCAATTTTACCTGTGCAATGCAGTGACACTAATCACAGTCACAATGTGTTGTGACCATCACTGTTAGCTATTTCCAGAACTTTTCGTTATCCCAAAGAGAAATTCTGTACTAACCTAATAATAATTCACCAATTTCCCCTCCCCCTAGCCCCTGGCCACCACTGTAAATGGAATCAGGTATTTATCCTTAAGTCCTTACTTATTTCACTTACTATCTCAAGAGTATTTTTTAAGCTTTTTATTTTGTATTGGGGTATAGCCTATTTACAATGTTGTTATAGTTTTGGGCAAACAGAAAAAGGATATGTATCCATTCTCCCCCCAAACTCCCCTCCCTTCCGGGCTGCCACATAACACTGAGCAGAGTTCCATGGGCTCGACGGTAGGTCCCTGTTGGTTATCCATGTTAAATACCGCAGTGTGTACATGTCCATCCCAAACTCCCTAACTATCCCTTTCCTTCATCCTTCCCCCCAGAACCACAAGGTTGTTCTCAAAGTCTGTGAGTCTGTTTTGTAAGTAAGTGTATTTGTATCATTTCTTTTTAGACTCCACATATAAAGGATGTCATCCAATATTTCTCCTTCTCTGTCTGCCTTACTTCACTCAGCATGACGCTCTCTAGGTCCATCCCCGTTGCTGCAAATGGCGTCACTTCATTCTTTTTAATGGTCGAGTGGTATTCCACTGTACATATGTACCACATCTTTATCCATTCTTCTGCGGATGGAGGTTTAGGTTGCTTCCACATCTTGGCTATTATAAATGGTGCTGCAATAAATATTAGGGTGCATGTATATTTCCAGATCATGCTTTTCTTTGGATACATGCCCAGGAGTGGGATTGCAGGGTCATATGGTAGCTCCATTTTCAGTTTTTTAAGGAACTTCCATGCTATATTCCATAGTGGCTGTACCAATTTACATTCCTACCAACAGGATAGAAGGGTTCCCTTCTCTCCACATCCTCTCTAGCATTTATTGTTTGTGGATCTTTTGATGATAGCCATTCTGGCTCATGTGAGGTGATATCTCGTTGTAGTTTTGATTTGCCTTTCTCAGCGCTGGGCTGGAAGAAGCACAAGCTGGAATCAAAATTGCCAGGAGAAATAGCAATAACCTCAGATATGCAGATGACACCACCCTTATGGCAGAAAGTGAAGAGGAACTAAAGAGCCTCTTGGAGAAAGTGAAAGAGGAGAGTGAAAAAGTTGGCTTAAAGCTCAACATTCAGAAAACGAAGATCATGGCATCTGGTCCCATCACTTTACAGAAATACATGGGGAAACAGTGGAAACAGCTGTCTCTTATACACATCTAGATGTGTATAAGAGACAGGAGTAAAGGTGACTCTGAGGTTATTGATATTTCTCCCAGCAATCTTGATTCCAGCTTGTGTTTCTTCCAGTCCAGNAGCTCACTGGCTTAGTTGCCCTCTGGCATTTGGGATCTTAGTTTCCAGACCAGGGATCAAACCTGTGTCCCCCGCATTGTCAGAGGGGTTCTTAACCATTGGACCAACAACGAAGTCCCTTCCCCCAATCTCTCAAAGATGATCTTCAGGCACCTCTTGTTGCTTTGAGGAAGCAGCTATCGGTCCAGGTGCCATATCTCTCTGATTCATCCTGGCTTCCCTCTCAGGTAGAGCATAACGTCCTTTCTTGTCCTTGATTCTTCACAGTTTAATTTTGATGCATCTGGGGTGATTTTTCCGTTTCTTTTGGACTTGGGTATTCCTTAAATCTAAGCGCTTGTATCCTTCCTCAGTGTGGAATATTCTCCACCAACATGCTTCTTGTCTAGTCTTTCCATTTCAGGGTAGTACATAGGAGACGGGTCAAAGGAAATGACTGATGCCAGAAGTTAGCCACAATGAATGCATTTGTACCTTTTTTAAACACACAGACATGCAATTTTATACTGCGATAGACTAGCATAATGCTAATAAGATGGCACAGACACAACAAGATAATTTGAGGCGGTTTGTAGGGGAAAAGGTCTGTTTACAAAGGCCTGGGCCAGGAAGAAGGGAACCACAGTGCACGAGAGCACAGTCGCCTGGGGTTAATAACAGAGCTAGCAGCACAGTTAGGCCTAAAGGATGGGTGAAGAAGGTGAGACAGCTGCACTGGGAAGATGAGACACCATGGAAAAGCCACTGGGTGTGAGCAATGGACCTCTGATCAAGGGTCAAATGACTTTTGCTCCACGGTCACAGCCAGCCTGATGTGGCTTCACAGGGAGGAAGCCAGCGGCTTTATAAAGGACCTCATTCTTCTGCTCCCTCCAATGTCCTGCCAACATCTCTCTTGGCCAAACCCAAGTGGAAGCCAGAGGACAAGGAAGCCCCGACGGTGTTCTTGTAGGTCAGCTGTTCACGTGCTGATAGAGACCAGGTCTGGAGAAACAGGTGACCTCATTTAACCTGTATCCCCTCCTCACAGGCCCTGTCTCCAAGTATAGTCACATGGTGATTCAGGCCTCATCATGTGAGNCTCTTGGCCAAACCCAAGTGGAAGCCAGAGGACAAGGAAGCCCCGACGGTGTTCTTGTAGGTCAGCTGTTCACGTGCTGATAGAGACCAGGTCTGGAGAAACAGGTGACCTCATTTAACCTGTATCCCCTCCTCACAGGCCCTGTCTCCAAGTATAGTCACATGGTGATTCAGGCCTCATCATGTGAGTTTGGGCAGGGGACACAATACTTCAGTCCATAGCAAAGGGTAAACAGCGAACTATTTAGGGGCTATGTCCCATTTCAAATGAACACATGACCATCAGTCAGGACCTTTCTCCAGAATGAACATCTCATTCTGTTGAGAGAAAGGTCCTAACAGCACCATTGCTGCTGCTGTTCAGTTGCTCAATCATGTCCGACTCCTTGTGACCCCACACACTGCAGCATGCCAGGCTTCCCTGTCCGTCACTGTCTCCCAGAGTTGGCTCAAACTCTTGTCCATTGAGTCGGTGATGTCATCCAACCATCTCATNTGAGTTTGAGCAAGCTCCAGGAGTTGGTGATGGACAAGGAAGCCTGGTGTGCTGCAGTCCACAGGGTCACAAAGAGGCAGACAGGACTGAGTGACTGAACTGACTGACATGCTTCTTTTCATTTGAAATGTCTGCTCATAACCCATTTGCTCTTTAGATTTTTTTTTTTTTAATTTCTGGAGGGGATAGATACATTCATTCATACAACCTGTCAGGTTCCTCTGTCAATGGAATTCTCCAGGCAAGAACACTGGAGTCAGTAGCCATTCCCTTCTCCAGGGGATCTTCCTGATCCAGGGATTGAACGTGGGTCTCCCACATTATAGGCAGATTTTTTTTACTGTCTGAGCCACCAGGGAAGCTCCTACATAGAAATACATAGATTATATAGATAGGAGTTCTGCATAATAATCATTTGACTGCTATGTAAACTTCAGATAACTTTGCCAAACAACCCTGTTATTTAGTTTTCTTGTTCATTAATTTCTAATTATATCCTTATTATATTTTCCTTTCTACTTTGGTTTACTCTGTTTTTCTATGTCCATTTTCTTGATTTGGTTTTTCTTGGTTTCTAGTTTGTGCATCAGTTCAGTTCAGTTCAGTCGCTCAATCATGTCCGATTCTTTGCGACCCCATGAATCGCAGCACGCCAGACCTCCCTGTCCAACA
>SJYX01003258.1:16633-29849 GCA_006410675.1 Oreotragus oreotragus
CCGTGATGCCATCCAGCCATCTCGTCTTCGGTTGTCCCCTTCTCCTCCTGCCCACAATCCCTCCGGGCATCAGAGTCTTTTCCAGTGTGTCAACTCTTCGCATGAGGTGGCCAAAGTACTGGAGTTTCAGCTTCAGCATCATTCCTTCCAAAGAAATCTCAGGCTGATCTCCTTCAGAATGGACTGGTTGGATCTCCTTGCATATGAGGCCCCCAATTTCTCCCAAAGTAAATGCTTCAGCTCACCCACAAGCATTGATAGGTTGTACTTTAAAACATTTTGGGGACTTCCCTGATGATCCAGTGGTTAAGACTGTGCTTCCACTGCAGGGAGCACAGGTTTGATCTCCGGTCAGGGAGCTAAGATCCGGCATGCCGTGCTGCTGCTGCTGCTGCTAAGTCACTTCAGTCGTGTCTGACTCTTAGTGACCCTGTGGCTCTTGGGCTCTTAGGAGCCTTTCAGACTCCTCTGTCCATGGGATTTTCCAGGCAAGAGTACTGGATCGGGTTGCCATTGCCTTCTCCATGAATGCCACACGGTGCAGCCAAAAACCAATTATAATAATTTAGAATTTTTTTAATGTCCCTGTTGCGGAATCCTTTCTCGTTCCTTCAGTAGAGGCCTGGGGCCGTACACTTTCTTTTGTAGATGTGAGCAGGTCTCGATTTGCCTTAACTCTTACCTGATCCTGGATGATCAGGATGATACGTGTTCTCTCCCAACCTCTTTTTAAAATTTCTTATTTATTCTTGGCCATGCTGGGCCTTCACTGCTGCTTACAGACTTTTCTCTAGTTGCAGGGGACAGGGGCTCCCGTCTAGTTGGGGTACGCAGGCTTCCACAGTTGTAGCTCACTGGCTTAGTTGCCCTCTGGCATTTGGGATCTTAGTTTCCAGACCAGGGATCAAACCTGTGTCCCCCGCATTGTCAGAGGGGTTCTTAACCATTGGACCAACAACGAAGTCCCTTCCCCCAGTCTCTCAAAGATGATCTTCAGGCACCTCTTGTTGCTTTGAGGAAGCAGCTGTCAGTCCAGGTGCCATGTCTCTCTGATTCATCCTGGCTTCCCTCTCAGGTAGAGTATAACATGTCCTTTCTTGTCCTTGATTCTTCACAGTTTCATTTTGATGCATCTGGGGTGATTTTTCCGTTTCTTTTGGACTTGGGTATTCCTTAAATCTAAGAGCTTGTATCCTTCCTCAGTGTGGAATATTCTCCACCAACATGCCTCTCGTCTAGTCTTTCCATTTCAGGGTAGGACATAGGAGACGGGTCAAAGGAAATGAATGATGCCAGAAGTTAGCCACAATGAATGCATTTGTACCTTTTTTAAACACACAGACTTATAAACAGAATGCAATTTTATACTGCGATAGACTAGCATAATGCTAATAAGATGGCACACATACAACAAGATAATTTGAGGCTGTTTGTAGGGGAAAAGGTCTGTTTACGAAGGCCTGGGCCAGGAAGAAGGGAACCACAGTGCACGAGAGCACAGTCGCCTGGGGTTAATAACAGAGCTAGCAGCACATCTAGGCCTAAAGGATGGGTGAAGAAGGTGAGACAGCTGCACTGGGAAGATGAGACACCACGGAAAAGCCACTGGGTGTGAGCAATGGACCTCTGATCAAGGGTCAAATGACCTTTGCTCCACGGTCACAGCCAGCCTGATGTGGCTTCACAGGGAGGAAGCCAGTGGCTTTAAAAAGGACCTCATTCTTCTGCTCCCTCCAATGTCCTGCCAACATCTCTCTTGGCCAAACCCAAGTGGAAGCCAGAGGACAAGGAAGCCCCGACGGTGTTCTTGTAGGTCAGCTGTCCACGTGCTGATAGAGACCAGGTCTGGAGAAACAGGTGACCTCATTTAACCTGTATCCCCTCCTCATAGGCCCTGTCTCCAAGTATAGTCACATGGTGATTCAGGCCTCATCGTGTGAGTTTGGGCAGGGGACACAAAACTTCAGTCCATAGCAAAGGGTAAACAGCGAACTATTTAGGGGCTATGTCCCATTTCAAATGAACACATGACCATCAGTCAGTACCTTTCTCCAGAATGAACATCTCATTCTATTGAGAGAAAAGTCCTAACAGCACCATTGCTGCTGCTGTTCAGTTGCTCAGTCGTGTCCGACTCCTTGTGACCCCACGGACCGCAGCACTCCAGGCTTCCCTGCCCGTCACTGTCTCCCAGAGTTGGCTCAAACTCTTGTCCATTGAGTCGGTGATGTCATCCAACCATCTCATTCTCTGTCACCCCTTCTCCTCCTTCCTTCAATCCTTCCCAGCATCAGGGTCTTCTCCAAAGAGTCAGTTGTTCGCATCAGGTGACCAAAGCATTGGAGCTTCAGCTTCAGCGTCAGTCCTTCCAGTGAATACTCAGAGTTGATTTACTTGAGGATTTACTGGTTTGAATTTTTGCTGTCCAAGGGACTCTCAAGAGTCTTCTCCAGCACCACAATTTGAAGGCATCAATTCTTCGGCGTTCAGCCTTTTTTATGGTCCAACTCTCACATCCATACATGACTACTGGAAAAACCATAGTTTTGACTAAATGTTGGCAAAGTGCTACTGCTGCTTTTTAATATGCTGTCTAGGTGGGTCATAGCTTTTCTTCCAAGGAGCAAGCATCTTTTAATTTCATGGCTGCAGTCACTGTCCACAGTGATTTTTGGAGCCCAAGAAAATCAAGTCTGTCACAGCAGCACTGAAGTAGACTAAACCTCAAGTTTTTGTTTCCCCACTTAAATCAACAGGCTGAATCTGAGATATGGCCCACTTGTTTCAAATGCTCTGGACGCTCATCTCCGTGTAACCAGTCTGCTATACAGCACACAGCAGAGTTCCTGTCGGCTGCCTGGAGCAGATACATTGTTTGCAAACAAAATGCATTGGCTGGCATATAGCAGCTGTGATTAAGTTAATGACTAAGTGCTGTTTTAAGATGCCATATATCTGAAACCCACATATCTTGCGTGCTATTATTTGGTTCTGTAAATGTTTAGACAACTGGCGGAAGTTTGCCCTCACCTTAACTGCACCCTTGATGAGCACACCATGCACTCCCAGTGACTGAGTTTCCTCTTTTTCCAAACAGGAGAGACTGCTGTTCCAAGGCAAAGCCATCAGAGCACCACCCTCTGTGCTTTGTGAGCCACAGTTTGTGTTCCATATGATGGAAAATATGCAACTGCCCCTTCATCATTGTCTCATAAGAGCACAGACACCTTTTAGCTAAAACCAGTTTACTGATCTCCCGGTCCAGTGGAGCCCAAACTCCCTTTAGCAGCAGAACTCTGTTTTCAAGTGAAATAGCCTGCAAAGAGGGCTTCCCAGGTGGTGCTAGTGGTAAAGAACCCGCCTGCCAATGCAGGAGACAGAAGAGAGACAGGTTCGATCCCTGAATCAGGAAGATGCCCTGGAGGAGGGCATGGCAATCCACCGCAGCGTTCTTGCCTGGAGAATCCCAGGGACAGAGGAGCCTGGTGGGCTGCAGTCCCTGGAGTTGCAAAGAGTCAGACATGACTGATCAGCTAAACGACAGCATCATCTTAGGGAATAGAATTAGGCCCCTCCTATAGATCTTCAAAACCAGCAGCCTAGCAGGGAGGGCTGGGCATGAGAATTAAGACAGAATTTCCCATTACTTCTGAGCTGACATCAGCTGCGAAGTCTATGTGCAAAATAGTTGAAAGGAAAAGTAGAGCCCATCTCTCCCAGGTAGGAGAAAAACGTTTATGAAATAATAGAGAATAAAATATGGAACGGTGGATTCCTGACTCAGATGGGGCAGGGGTACATCCAGGTGTGGATCCCTGTTGACTGGGGTGGGAGTAAGAGGTCATTACTCACAGGTCATCTGCCCACCCCACTCAGTGAGAGTGGAAGTCTCAGAAACATCTCTACAGAAGGCTAAGTCTCCACGGGACATGTTATTTATTCACCATGAATATACTTCTTTGTGATCATCGTAAGTCAGTAAGGCCATCACAGACAGATGGCCTCTACAGTGCTGGAAAGGGTTTAACCTTTAAAACATATCCACATAGTAGGTGGAGCTGGTAGAGCACGGGGCTAGTGAAACCACCACCAGAACGGCAGAAACACCCCCACCCCTGGTCCCAAGGCTGTCTCACTTCCCCCGAGCCTCTAAAACCTGAGCTTGATTCGGGAAGGAGCAGGTTGGCATCAATTGGCTTGAGTCAGGGTCTCAGTTTTCTCGTGAGTTCAGTTTCCAACTGTTGGAGGAAATCTCATCTAAAATTCTAAATTAGAAAGTATACAGCTTTAAAGCCAAGAACATTCAAAATGCCACCCACATACTTCTTATCCTTCAGGGACCACGTGGAGTGAAGCAAGAATTCAGCTCCGCTTCCCCAGAGAGCAATATCTGCGCCTCCCATCACCTAGACGATGGTCCCTGGTATTCTGCGGGAAGACGCTGAGGCTGGAGTTTGGGCATCAGGTTTGCCTCCATTCTCTCTTTACTCTTTGGGACACATGGGGGCTGGGGGCCTGCTGCCAGGATCATCAATTCACAGGACACGTTTTTTGGGTTTTGGACTGTGGCGGGTCTTCACCGCTAAGCAGGCTTTTCTCCAGTTACGACAAGATGGAGCTGCTCTCTAGTCGCAGTGCATGACCTTCTCATTTTGGTGGCGTCTCTTGTCATGGAGCACAGGCTCTAGGGCACCTGGGTCTCAGCAGTTTTGGCGCATAGCCTCAGGAGTCGTGCTCCCAGGCTCTAGAGCACAGGCTCGATCGCTGTGGCTCCTGGGCTTAGCTGCCCTGCAGTATGTGAGATCTTCCTGGATCAGGATGGAACCCCTGTCTCCTGCCTTGGCAGGCAGATTCTTCACCACTGAGCCACCAAGGAAGTCTTGCAGGACACACTTTGAAATCTGTCCTTCAACACTGATGACCACAATAATAATAATAATGGGTGTAGTAAGTCACTAGTGAGAAATAATGCTTCTATCATGTCTAACTCTTTGCAACCCCATGGGCTGTACAGTCCGTGGAATTCTCCAGGCCAGAATACTGGAGTTGGGTAGCCTTTCCCTTCTCCAGGGGATCTTCCTAACCCAGGGATCAAACCCAGATCTCTCACATTTCAGGTGGTTTCTTTACCAGCTGAGCCACAAGGGAAGCCCAAGAACACTGGAGTGGGTAGCCTTTCCCTTCTCCAGCGGATCTTCCTGACCCAGGAATCATGCTGGGGTCTCCTGCATTACAGGCAGGTTCTTTACCAGCTGAGCTATCAGGAAAGCCATAATAATAATAATGAGTGTAGTAAGTTACTAGTGAGAAATGATGCTTCTAGGTGGGGCCATCCAAAAGAAATCATGCCTCAAATCAAGTCAGTCTCAGCATCTTCACTCTTCTCCTGCCCTCCTGCCTACTCTCAAACATGAAATGTTCTATGCTGCTGAGGAAAAAGCTACCAGATTAAACTTGCTTACATAAAGTATGGGGAACCATACTTCTGTCTGTTTACGACACTTGTAGAGAGACCAGAATAAAGAGGGCAAACTCACAAACAAGCCAATAAAGCCTTTAAAGAAAACTGAAGATGCAGGGAATGAGGAAATTAACAACCACAACTCCCCTCAAATCACAGCTTAGAGGAAAGACCTCCTTCACTTACTAGATAAAGCAGAGTTTAAGAAGCTGGCATGAAACAGCCTTGGGGAGACTCCATTTGAGCAGATTTTCATGCACTTATAGTTTAATTAACACTTTAACAAACATTTATTGAGTACTTTAGCTCAGACAGTAAAGAATCTGCCTGCAATGCAGGAGACACAGGTTTGCTTCCTGGGTCAAGAAGATCCCCTGGAGGAGGGCATGGCAACCCACTCCAGTATTCTTGCCTGGAGAATCCCATGGACACAGGAGCCTGGTGGGCTACAGTCCATGGGGTCACAAAGAGTCGGACACAACTGAAGAGACTTAACACACACCCGCATCAGGAAAACACTGATGAAGCCCTGTGGTGTCAAGACAAAAACACAACGTGTAAGACAGGTATCTCTGTGGAGCCTCAGAAAGAAAGGCGTCCTTGATTTCAACTGAGCACATTCACTCTGTGATCATGCTTCTCTGGCCTGGTGTGTCGTTCCTTTCTAAAAACTGAAGAGACTTAACACACACCCGCATCAGGAAAACACTGATGAAGCCCTGTGGTGTCAAGACAAAAACACAACGTGTAAGACAGGTATCTCTGTGGAGCCTCAGAAAGAAAGGCGTCCTTGATTTCAACTGAGCACATTCACTCTGTGATCATGCTTCTCTGGCCTGGTGTGTCGTTCCTTTCTAATCTCCAAATAAATCAGAATGTCACATCCCACAAAAGCTGTGAAATTCTGAGCCTGCCATGGAAATATGACTCCTGACGCATGTCAAAAGAAATTGGTCAAATTCAGCAGAACTTCTTCCAAGGGAAGCTTTGCATTTTTCAGCCCATTGTTTTCACCTCTATATCAACTGCATTGAACATAACATTATGGGTTAAAGATTACCCTAAAGTTTACCCTTACTCTTATTCATTAAAGAAGTACCGTTTATCTATCTGTGCATAATTTGGGGTTAAAAATTTACTCTATCAAAGACTCTTTCTATTCAACAGTCTCTTTCCATTATGTGAGATAAACTGTGAAATTTGTCATTTATCCATGACCATACCATAAAAATCTATTGTCTTTCTCCATGGTTTCCATCTTTCCTTCCAACTCTATAGATGAGTTGGACTTTTCCACGGAGTAACAATGGACTTAGATCAGTAGTACAATTTATAACTGCACACCTCTGATGAAGGAAAAAGGCTAAAATGGGGACATGCCAATATTTTCCCTCCAGTTAAGGTGGGTTGGCTGCGGATGAGGGAAAGAGGTCATCAACTTATAAGATATACACTCAGTTTAAACCTCAGATATGTCCATTAGCCAATAAAAAATCAAATGGCTCTACTCTTTATGTCATCTGAGAATGGTTTCTCCTTCAAGCTACGCTAAGAGTATGACTACCTATGTCTCATCTAGTTATGAGGATTAACTCACATGATGATTTTGCCTTACTAGGGGCAATTCTAGCACAGATATAGCCTTTAGCCTGGACAGCAAACCCTCAGCTCTCAATGATCAAAAGTGCTGATTTTGAGATGAGAATCTAAGTCTCTTTGTAAATATTGTGATGATGCTGAGGGTAAGTTGTCATTTCTGCCACATGTTTATTTACAAAATATTTGAAAGCCATTAGAATCTTTAGGACATGAACGGTTTACTTTTAATTCCAGGAAAAGGAGATTTCCTGTAAATTTCACAGGGAAAGGAAAAAGGAGAGGCAGGAAGGTAAAGGGGTTTCCAAAGTCAGTACTTGAGCTTGGAACAGGGTTCCCTGGTGGCTCAGATGAATCTGCCTGCAATGCAGGAGACTTGGGTTCAATCCCTAGGTTGGGAAGATCCTCTGGAGGAGGGCATGTCAACCTAGTTCAGTATTCTTGCCTGGGAAAATCCCAGAGACAGAGGAGCCTGGCGTGCTATAGTCAAAGGGGTCACAAAGAGTCAGACATGACTGAACAACTTTCACACACACACACACACACACACACACAAAACAGACTGATGGAAAATTATCTTGCAAGATCAGTCTGCAGAGTTTCAAATTCAATTCCCAGCAGCTTTTTATCCTTTTTCATGGGGTCACAAAGAGTCGGACATGACTGAGCGACTTCACTTCACTTCATGAAGGGGAATAAACAGTTGAAACACTTGTATGTTTCTATGGTACTATAGTAAATGCAAACCCAAATATGTTAGAAAGATGTCATTGTTTCCATTCAGGAGTTAATGTTATTTTTTTTAAAATAGGAAAATAAGCCCAAGGGCATCTGTAACAAGGAGAAAACTGTGAACAGCAAAGAGACAGCCCCTCCAGAAGAGCACAAACTGGAAGGTGTAGGTGTTTACAAGGTGTGAAATTTCAGTGCTGTGGGGTTTCACACAAAAGACTAGACTGATTTCTACAAGGAACATTACATTTCTTCCTCCTACGAGAGCAGTTCTCCAAGCATGTTAAAGTGTGCCTGCATCCATTAACGCTTCATTCTGAAAAGTCTGACTATGACAGAGGGAAAAGCTGCAATCTCATCTCACCCTAAGCATCCTGCTTAGTTAGAGGTCAGAAAACAAAGATTTCATTTCAGCAAAGCACAGGGAGTATAGCTCTGATACTCTCCGGTAAGAGCAGAATTACACAGAGGCACAAAAACATTTCCTTCAGGGAAATGAATGCCTTCACCTGACAGTTGCGTTGTTGTTCAGCAGCCAAGTCGTGTCCGAATCTTTGTGACCCCATGGACTGCAGCATGCCTTCATGGATCACAGCCTTGTTGTGGCAAAGGGGCTTGTGTAACCCAATGAAGCTATGCCATCCAGGGTACCCAAGATGGACAGATCATAGTGGCGAGTTCTGACAAAACATGGTCCACTGGAGGAGGGAATGGCAGACCACTCCAGCAGTCTTGCTGCGAGAAACCCATGAACAGTATGAAAAGACAAAAAGATATGGTACTGAAAGATGAACTCCCCAGGTCGGTAGGTGCCCAATATGCTTTTGGGGAAGTGAATGTTAGTCATTCAGTTGGGCCTGTCTCTTTGCGACCCCCAGGGACTGTAGTCCACCAGGCTCCTCTGCCCATGGAATTCTCCAGGCAAGAATACTGGAGTGGGTAGGCATTTTCTTCTCCAGGGGATCTTCCCCAACAAGGGCCCAAACCGAGGTCTCCTACATTACAGGTGAATTCTTTACCAGCTGAGCCACAGGTGGAGGGCAATCATTAATAGCTCCAGAAAGAATGAAGCGGCTAGGCCAAAGCAGAAAACGATGCTCAGTTGTGGTTCTGTCTGGTGGTCAATCTAAAATTTGAGGCTGGAAAGAACAATATTGCATAGGAATCTGGAGTGTTAGGTCTATGAATCAAGGTATATTGGATGTGATCAAGCAGGAGATGGAAAGAATAAACATTGACGTAGAAGTCATAGACAACTCTAAATATGCTGCTGCTGCTGCTGCTGAGGCGCTTCAGTCGTGTCCGACTCTGCGCGACCCCATAGACAGCAGCCCACCAGGGTGGGATTCTCCAGGCAAGAACACTGGAGGGGGTTGCCATTGCCTTCTCCAACGCAGGAAAGTGAAGAGTGAAAGTGAAGTCGCTCAGTCGTGTCTGACCGTCAGCGACCCCATGGACTGCAGCCTTCCTAGCAGGTCCCATCTCCCATGCAAGGAGAAAACAGTGACCATGGAGACATGGAGCACTTTCGAGCCACCAACAAGAGCAAGAAGGCTCAAAAAATGGTATAAATCAGAATTTTCTTCCCTTTGCAAAAAAAAAAAAGCTGTGATAAACCTAGACAGCATATTAAAAAGCAGAGACATTATTTTGCCAACAAACGTCCATCTAGTCAAAGCTATGGTTTTTCCAGTAGTCATGTATGGATGTGAGAGTTGGTCCATAAGGAAGGCTGAGTTCCAAAGAATTGATGCTTTTGAACTAGGATGTTGGAGAAGACTCTTGAGAGTCCCTTGGACTGCAAGGAGATCCAACCAGTCCATCCTAAAGGAAGTCAATCCTGAATATTCATTGGAAGGACTGATGCTGAAGCTCCAATTCTTGGGCCACCTGCTAAAAAGAGCTGACTCGTTAGAAAAGACCCTGATGCTGGGGAAGATTGAAGGCAGGGGGAGAAGGGGATGACAGAGGACAAGATGGCTGGATGGCATCACTGACTCAGTGGACATGAGTTTAAGCTAGCTCTGGGACGTGATGAAGGACAGGGAAGCCTGGCGTGCTGCAGTCCATGGGGTCACAAAGAGTCAGACACGGCTGAGTGACTGAACAGCAACAAGGCACGAAGGCTCAAAAAACGGTGTAAGACAGAATTTTCCTCCCTTTGTACTTCACCTCCTTGGGATGACAAAGCCATTGATGTCCTCAACAACAAACTGCAGTCATGAAATGATCTTTAAGAGACACAACGTGCTTGCGTCTTGACAACAGGAAGCGTGACCAATCAGCTTCATAGCACTCAGCTTGACTCCTAGAACTCATGTCCAGAGGGCAGGGCAGGGCTGAGACGGCACCATAAGGATGTGTATCCACTTCTGAATGGATACAGATGAGCCCCTCATCACAAGGTTGTGTAGGATCTGAGACTGGAAAGACACAGTGGGAGAACAGAATCTGGGACACAGAGCACTTCAGTCTCATCCTTAGGAAAATGTAGAAAGAAGTCAACTTGGGACCTCCACCCTCTGAGAGCCCAGCACTGGTCTCAGAGATTTAGAGTCAGACTTCTGTGTCCACCAGGGTGAGAAGGACCAACAAAGATGGCCTTTGGTCTTGCTTCCATGGGTTTTCTTCCCTCCACCTAAGGCTGGCTGTTCCTCTTAGATCATTCTTTACAATGTGCCCTTGACTTGCCCGTCTCAAACACATCCCCCCAGCCACTCACACACACAGACCCCAAAGCCTGTCCCAGATCCTTTACTCTTTCCATTCAAACTCGATCACTATAGAAGATGCCCCCTCCCCCATAGCTAGTGACACAAAAGCCTCCATGGACAAGACTTCATTTATCATGTAGGCCAGGTGCCGAGAAGAATGGGCTTCCCAGGTGGCACAGCGTAAAGAATCAGCCTGCCAAAGCAGGAGACGCAGGGCTGATCCCTGGGTCGGGAAGATCCCCTGGAATGGGAAATGGCAACCTGCTCCAGTATTCTTGCCTAGAAAAAGCCTATGGACAGAGGAGCCTAGCAGGCTACAGTCCGTGGGGTCCCAAAGAGTCAGACATAACTGGGCACTCAGGCACTGAGAAGAAAATGAGTCACTGCCTCCAATTCCCAACCACTCAATTATGTTGCAATTTTCACCCAATTAATCTCTAAGTAGCCCTTTGAGACAGGAAGGAGCAGTGACTTGGATAAACCAAATACCCTAAAATCTATCTTTCTCATGTAGCCCTTTGCATGCTAAAGCCAAAGGCAGCCGTGTCTTCACTCGACAGCTATTGCTATCAGTTGACACTTCCAAGTTCAACCTTAAAGAGAATGAATACAAATAAGGCATATCTTGAAGTTTGAGTCGGCTCCTGAAATTCCAATTAGAAGGATTAAAATGAAGGACCATCCATCCCTAAAATAAATAGTATTGCAACCTTTTAGAAAAGACACACATCCTATGATATCACTCATACATGGGATCTAATTTTTTTAACATACAAATAAACTTATTTACAAAGCAGAAGCAGACTTAGAAATACTGAAAATAAACTTATGATTACCAAAGGGAAAGCGTGGTGGGTGGGGAGGGAAAAATCAGGAGCTTGGGATGAACACAAGCACGCTACTATATATAAGAAAGATAACCAACAAGGACCTACTGGGTAGCACAGAGAACACTATCCAATATTCTGTGATAACCTATATGAGAAAAGAATCTAAAAAGAATGAATATATGCATATGTATAATGGAATCACTTTGCTGTACACTTGATACTAACATAACATTGCAAATCAACTGTGTGTGTGCTCAGCCAGTTCAGAAAAGTCCAACTCTTTGTGACCCTTTGGAACGTAGACCACCAGGCTCCTCTGTCCCTGGAATTCTCCAGGCAAGAATACCAGAGTGGGTAGCCATTCCCTTCTCCGGGGGATCTTCCTGACCCAGGGATTGAACCTGAGTCTCCTGCATTGCTGGCAGATACTTTACTGTCTGAGTCATCAGGGAAGAAGCTTGTCTTGGGGATCAGACAAAGCTTGGTTGGAGTTACACCACCACCCCCACCTCACTATGTGAACTTGGGCAAGGCGCTTTACCTTTTTGAGACAAGTTTCTTCTTCTGTGAAATGTGGCTAATAACGTCTATCTCAAAAAATGTTGTGAGGATTAAAAAAGATATCACACATGAGATTCTGGGAACATGATAAGGGTTCAATAAGAGTGACTCGGTGCAATCAGACAAAGCTTGGTTGGAGTTACACCACCACCCCCACCTCACTATGTGAACTTGGGCAAGGCGCTTTACCTTTTTGAGACAAGTTTCTTCTTCTGTGAAATGTGGCTAATAACGTCTATCTCAAAAAATGTTGTGAGGATTAAAAAAGATATCACACATGAGATTCTGGGAACATGATAAGGGTTCAATAAGAGTGACTCGGTGCTGATTGCTGCCCAAGTCTTTGACCTTGATAGACCATGAATATAAACAGCAATGACATTAAGAAAATAATCTCGCTGGATGCTGAAAATGTCAATCTTTGTAGTTCATAAGCTCTTCAACATCAAAGGAACATGAGTCATCATAAGCTAAAGGTATCTTGGATGAATTATGAATAGTTCTGTTCACAGCCTCATAAGTTAAATATGATACTTTCAGTAATGAACTGATACAATGGATTCAATAAATTTTTAGAAATTTTCCAAGATGTGTTGAAATCTGAGAGCTCCTCAATTGTTAATGCAAAACTATTTAGTTCCTAAACCCTAATCCAACTATTGTGCCTTACTGGATTGTCCCACTGGAATGGGAATTTGAACTAAGCCAGATAACCAAGAGGGTAACAGAAGTATAGGAAGACAGACTCTTGCTAAAGGAATGCAAAGAGTAATTTGGAAATGTTGCCAAATGCCATACTTCAATCAACTACCTTGGTTTTAGTAGTCTTAAATATAATACTGTGGAATGAGGTTCGTGACATTGTACAGGAGACAGGGATCAAGACCATCCCCATGGAAAAGAAATGCAAAAAAGCAAAATGGCTGTCTGGAGAAGCCTTACAAATAGCACTGAAAAGAAGAGAGGCGAAAAGCAAAGGAGAAAAGAAAAGATATAAGCATCTGAATGCAGAGTTCTAAAGAATAGCAAGAAGAGATAAGAAAGCCTTCTTCATCAATCAGTGCAAAGAGATAGAGGAAAACAACAGAATGGGAAAGACTAGAGATCTCTTCAAGAGAATTGGAGATACCAAGGGAACATTTCATGCAAAGATGGGCTCGATAAAGGATAGAAATGGTATGGACCTAACAGAAGCAGAAGATATTAAGAAGAGGTGGCAAGAATACACAGAAGAACTGTACAGAAAAGATCTTCACGACCCAGATAATCATGAGGATGTGATCACTAATCTAGAGCCAGACATCTTGGAATGTGAAGTCAAG
>SJYX01003258.1:32367-47019 GCA_006410675.1 Oreotragus oreotragus
GCCACCTCATGCGAAGAGTTGACTCATTGGAAAAGACTCTGATGCTGGGTGGGATTAGGGGCGGGAGGAGAAGGGGACGACCGAGGATGAGATGGCTGGATGGCATCATGGACTCAATGGACGTGAGTCTGAGTGAACTCTGGGAGATGATGATGGACAGGGAGGCCTGGTGTGCTGCAATTCATGGGTTCACAAAGAGTCAGACACGACTGAGCGACTGAACTGACTGACTAACTGAAAGATAATACTGTTGTTAAGTTTAGAAAAGTTTGAATGAAAAACACAGGATTTCCATCAACTCAAGAAGATCGTGGCTCCTTGGAGAAGGGAGTGTGTGTCTTGGGATGCAGGCAGGGGGACTGTAATTAAAGACAAGGGCCAGACAGGTACATGGATACATTGGAATACACATAACGTGGAAGCTTCCAAACCAGCACAAATGGCTCCTTGATTGATTGATTTAGTCGTGCTTCATTGTTTGGCTGTGCTAGGCCTTGACTGTCACGAGGGCTCCTTCCTCCAGCTGAGGCAAGCAGGGGCTACTCTCCAGCTGTGGTGCCTGGGCTTCTCTCGTTGTGGACTGTGGGCTCCAGCAGCTGTGGCTCCTGGGCTCTAGAGCACAGCCTCAGCAGTAGTGGTGCACAAGCTTAATTGCTTCAAGGCATGTGGGATCTTCCAGGACCAGGGATCAAACCCATGTCTCCTGCCTTGGCAGGTGGATTCTTTACCACTGAGCCACCGGAGAAGCCCCAGCAGCACACTTTAAATATTTGTCCACCACTTACCTGGAGCTTCCCTCAGAGCTCAGTTGGTAAAGAATCTGCCTGCAATGCAGGAGACCCTGGTTCAATTCCCGGGCCAGGAAGATCCACTGGAGAAGGGAGAGGCTACCCACTCCAGTATTTTGAGGGTTCCCTTGTGGCTCAGCTGGTACAGAATCCACCTGCAATGCAGGAGACCTGGTTTGATCCCTGGGTTGGAAAGATCCCCTGGAGAAGGGATAGGCTACCTACTGCAGTATTCTTGGGCTTCCCTTTTGACTCAGCTGGTAAAGAATCTGCCTGCAATTTGGGACACCTGGATTCAACCCCTGGGTTGGGAAGATCCTCTGGAGAAGGGAAAGGTTACCCTCTCCAGTACTCTGGCCTAGAGAATTCCATGGACTACAGTCCATGCGGTGGCAAAGAGTCGGACATGACTGAGTGACTTTCACTTCACTTCACTTACCTGGAGGACCGCCATTGGGAGGGCAGGAGAATAGTGGCTCTGGTGAGTGGCTCCCTGCTTAGCAGAGCAACTATCCCCACAGCCAACCCAAGCCACCTCTTCTAAATAAAGTTCATAGCCTACTTTTGTGACTAAGGTATGACCTTTGGGTGTCTCAGTCTTACCTCCAGGAGAGTGTTCAGTTCCCTGAGGGAAGTTCTAACAAGGAGCAATTTCCAAAGCATGTTACATTTCCAATGAGGCTTTAGAACCCAGTATGCTGTCTATCTGTCTTTTTCCTTAATTCAAGGAGCCTGGGTACCAGGTCAAAGGGTAGGGTTGATGGAAGTAAATCCATGCACAATTCACAAAAAAATGTACTTTAACTGAGGAAGAAGACTGTAGGGAAAAGAACTCTCCAAACTCATCTGGGAGGTTGTCAATATCTGGCTTAGGTCCCATAAGGCCTTGGAAATCCTCGGATGGTGAGGAAAAGAATGACAGGAAAGACTGCTACCCTCTAAGGAGGAGGAAGCAGGGATGTGAGAGGCAAGAGAGGACCATTCCAGTGGGTTGATCTGGCCTGGCAGCTCCATAGTGGAGCTGATGTGACAGACAGACTGCGCTGAAACACTTCAAACAAGGACGTTGTGCTGAGCACAGTCCTCAGACTACGGGGGCTATGGCCTGAACACTGTCCCAAGTTCATACATTGAAGCCCTATTCCCCAGTGTGACGGTACTGAAACAGGGTCTACAAGGAGGTAATTAATGTTCAATGATATCAGAAGGGTGGGGCCCTGATCAATAAAATTCAGTTCAGTCGCTCAGTTATATCCAACTCTTTGCAACCCCATGGACTGCAGCACACCAGGCTTCCCTATCCTTCACCAACTTCCAGAGTTTACTCAAACTCATGTCCATCGAGTCAATGATGCCATCCAACCATCTCATCCTCTGTCGCCCCCTTCTCCTCCTGTCTTCAATCTTTCCCAGCATCGGGGTCTTTTCCAATGAGTCAGTTCTTCACATCAGGTGGCCAAAGTATTGGAGCTTCAGCATCAGTCCTTCCAATGAATTTTCAGGACTGATTTCCTTTAGAATTGACTGGTCCTTACAGGAAGAAATGCCAGCAGCTCATGCTCTTTCCCTCCCTCCCACCTGCCTTGTGAAGACCCAGAGAGAAGATCTCTGAAGCCTGAAGTGTTAGTCACTCAGTTGTGTGTTCTTTGCAACCCCATGGACTGCAGCCAGCCAGGCTCCTCTGTCCATGGAATTCTCTAGGCAAGAGTACTGGAGCAGGTAGACATTCCCTTCTCCAAGAGATCTTCCCCACTCAGGGATCAAATCCAGGTTTCCTGCATTCAAAAGGTGGATTTGTTACTGTCTGAGCCATCAGGGAAGCTGAGTCACCTTAATACCAGGTCTTGGCCTGGACCCCAGTTTCCTTCCTCCATGGCCGTAAATCTCTGAGATGAGCATCAAAGCCCCCTGAGAGGCTTTTTCAATCTGCAAATGTCCACTTTCCACCCCAGACCCACCAAATCACAAACTCTGGGGATGAGGCTGGGCAGTTTGGGTGTGACAAACTCTCCAGGTCATTACAGGGATTCCCAGGTGGCTTAGTGGTAAAGAATCCACCTGCTAATGCAAGAGATGGAGGAGACCTAGGTTCAATCCCTGGGTCAGGAAGATCCCCTGGAGTAGGAAATGGCAACCCAATCCAGCATTCTTGCCTGGAAAATTCCATGGCCAGAGGAATATGATTCACTGCCTCCAATTCCCAACCACTCAATTATGTCATGTTTTTATCCAATTAATCTCTAAGTAGCCCTTTGAGATTGGAAGGAGCAGTGACTCAGATAAACCAAATAACCTAAACCTGTCTTTCTCATGTAGCCCTTTGCATGCTAAAGCCAAAGGCAGCCATGTCTTCACTTGACATCTGACACTCTCAGTTGACACTTTCAAGTTCAGCCTTAAAGAGGATGAATACAAATGAGGCATAGCTCAAAGTTTGACTCAGCTCCTGAAATTCCAATTAGAAAGATTCAAATGAAGGACCATCCATCCCTAAAATAAACAGTATCGCAACCTTCTAGAAAAGACACACATCTATGATATCACTCCTACGTGGACCCTGACCAGACACTGAACCTGCCAGCACCTTGACTCTTGAAGTTCCGAGCTTCTGGGACTGTGAGAAATAAATGTTTCTTGTTTAAGCCCCTCAGTCTATGGAATTTTGTAAAGGCAACCCAAGCAGACTAAAAGTGTAAGGAATTTATTTAAAATAAGAGGTGTATTTCTCCCTGCAGAAAGTAAGGGAAAAGATTGCCCTCCCTTCTTTTTTCATTTACTTTAGAAACCCTAAAGTTGTAAGTAATTTCTCCTCTCTTTGAAACATAGGTAAATCCTTTTGAGAATAAGATAGATCTTTTGTCAGCTTTATGACTCAGAAATGCCTTTCTCAAAGATTGGGACCTATCTCTTTAAAAATGAACATGTCAAGACAGTGGCACCCCTCTCTCCCATCTTCTGCAGGCGTCTGGCTCCCAGCTGTATAGCTGCCTTTGATCATAAAAAGACGAGAAATTTGATTTCCCTCTGTGCGTGTGTTCCAGTCGTGTCCAGCTCTTTGAGACCCCGTGGTCTATATCCTGCCAGAAACCTCTGCCCATGGAATTTCCCAGGCAAGAATACTGGATTATGTTGCCATTTCCTACTCCAGGGGATCTTCCTGGCCCAGGGATCAAACCCACATCACTGAGTCTCCTGCATTGCAGGTGGGTTCTTTTCCACTGGCGCCACAGCTAACACAGACAGTTACCCAATTACCAGATAAAGTTTGTGACAAATGCTGCTGTCAAGTCCTCCTACCTGAGAGCTAGTTATTGTTTATCTTCAGAACATGTCTGTAATGAGTTGTATCTTCTACAAGATAGATCTTTTGTCAGCTTTATGACTCAGAAATGCCTTTCTCAAAGATTGGGACCCATCTGTTTAAAAATGAACATGTCAAGACAGATGGCACCCCTCTCTCCCATCTTCTGCGGGCGTCTGGCTCCCAGCTGTATAGCTGCCTTTGATCATAAAGGAACGAGAAATTTGATTTCCCTCTGTGCGTGTGTTCCGGTCGTGTCCAGCTCTTTGAGACCCCATGGGCTATATCCTGCCAGAAACCTCTGCCCATGGAATTTCCCAGGCAAGAATACTGGATTATGTTGCCATTTCCTACTCCAGGGGATCTTCCTGGCCCAGGGATCAAACCCACATCACTGAGTCTCCTGCATTGCAGGTGGGTTCTTTTCCACTGGCGCCACAGCTAACACAGACAGTTACCCAATTACCAGATAAAGTTTGTGACAAATGCTGCTGTCAAGTCCTCCTACCTGAGAGCTAGTTATTGTTTATCTTCAGAACATGTCTGTAATGAGTTGTATCTTCTTGGCTATATGAAAGGTGAGATTGCTTTCTGCTTTGCAATCTCTTAGCAGGTTGTCCATGACATACATCACGATCTGATTTAATCTTTATTCAATAATAAAGCTGGTTTCTTTTTCCACTACCTTTGTGGAGAGGATCTCTGGGCTGGGAGAAGACTCTTTTTTTCCTTCCTTTAGCCACGGAGTTTATTGTATGAATATTTGCAACTATTATTCTATACACAAATATTCAGCTCAGTTCAGTCACTCAGTCATGTCTGACTCTTTGCGACCCCATGAACCACAGCACGCCAGGCCTCCTTGTCCATCACCAACTCCCGGAGTCCACCCAAACCCATGTCTATTGAGTCGGTGATGCCATCCAACCAACTCATCCTCTGTTGTCCCCTTCTCCTCCTGCCCTCAATCTTTCCCAGCATCAAGGTCTTTTCTAATGAGTCAGCTCTTCACATCGGAGTTTCAGCTTCAACATCAGTCCTTCCAATGAACACCCAGGACTGATCTCGTGGGTGGACTGGTTGGATCTCCTTGCAGTCCAAGAGAATTCGTTTCAAAAGTCTATATTCTATATCACTAGGTCACTTCACTCTCCATTTTATGCCACAATTCCATCAAGAAGTGTTACCCCAAATCACAACCTGCCTGATTGTGTGCTGTTGTTGAGTTGCTAAGTTGTGTCTGAGTCTTTGTGACCACCAGGCTCCTCTGTCCATGAGAATCCTAGCCAAGAATACTGGTGTGGGTCACCATTTCCTTCTCTGACTCTGTTCTTAATTCTGTTTCCCCAACAGCTCAGTTCTGGACGCCCTCTCTGCAGCCTGAGAGACAACGTGTAGGACGTAGGATGGAAGGACTCCGGGTAGCACACAGTACCAGCAAATTCATTGTTAGGACTGAGCTCTGGAGATGTTTTCTAACTTCTGATTTCCGTTNTCAGTTCTGGATGCCCTCTCTGCAGCCTGAGAGACAACGTGTAGGACGTAGGATGGAAGGACTCCGGGCAGCACACAGTACCAGCAAATTCATTGTTAGGACTGAGCTCTGGAGATGTTTTCTAACTTCTGATTTCCGTTCTGGGCTGCTGAACCTTAGAGAAGCACAGGTATTTGATGACTACTCACTCAAAGAATATGCAGTCACTGCTGCCCTGTTCCCCAGATGCTAAGAATGGTGTATTGCTGCAGTAGTTTGACCTCTGAAATGTGAAGTGTGAGTCACTCAGTTGTGTCCACTTCTTTGCAACCCCATGGACTGCAGCCTGCCAGGCTCCTCTTTCCTTGAATTCTCCAGGTAAGAATACTGGAGCAGGTAGACATTCCCTTCTCCAAGGGATCTTCCCCACTCAGGGATCAAACCCAGGTCTCCTGCATTTGAAAGGTGGATTCTTTACTGTCTGAGCCATCAGGGAAGCTGAGTCGCCCTAATACCAGGTCTTGGGCTAATGCCCAATTTCCTTCCTCCACAGCCGTGAATCTCTGAGATGAGCATCAGTGTCACCTGAGAGGCTTTTTCAATCTGCAAATGTCCACTTCCCACCCCAGACCCACCAAATCACAAACTCTGGGGATTAGGCTGGGCAGTCAGGGTGTAACAAACTCTCCGGTTATTACAGGGATTCCCAGGTGGCTCAGTGGTAAAGAACCCGCCTGCCAATGCAGGAGAGCTGGATTCAATCCTTGGGTCGGGAAGATCCCCTGGAGTAGGAAATGGCAACCCAATCCAGCATTCTTGCCTGGAAAATTCCATGACCAGAGGATCCTGGCAGTCTACAGCCCATGAGGTCACAAAGAATCAAACACGACCGAGCAACTGAGCACACACACCATTCAGAACCACCCCAGACCCACCAAATCACAAACTCTGGGGATTAGGCTGGGCAGTCAGGGTGTAACAAACTCTCCAGGTTATTACAGGGATTCCCAGGTGGCTCAGTGGTAAAGAACCCGCCTGCCAATGCAGGAGACCTGGGTTCAATCCTTGGGTCGGGAAGATCCCCTGGAGTAGGAAATGGCAGCCCAATCCAGCATTCTTGCCTGGAAAATTCCATGGCCAGAGGATCCTGTCAGTCTACAGCCCATGAGGTCACAAAGAATCAAACACGACCGAGCAACTGAGCACACACACCATTCAGATTATTGTATGTTCATTAGAGCTTGGGAACCACTGCCCCAGAGCAATGGTTTAAATCTGAGGAACTTTCAAATGACTGATGTCTGGGTCTCATACCAGGTGATTCTGATTTAATTGGCTTAGAGTCAGCCTGCTTAAAAATTCACATGAATTTTTAAAACTATCCTGATGTTTTTAATATGCAACCCAGGTTGAGAACCTCTACCTCAAAAAGTCCACTCAAATGGACTCATTTATGAATGCTCATGCACAAACACTCTGAAGTTTTATGTAAATTTGAATATATGTGTACTTTTCTGGAAGAGGATCCTTATATAACTTTCATAAAATTCTCAAACAGGTCTGTTATCCCAACAGTGTTGAATAATGAGACAGTGCATTTTCTCTTATTTACTTAGTAGTGGGGAGATTTCATGAAGAAAGTGGTTCAAAATTCAGTGAGTGCAGAGGTGCTAAATTAATATTAAATAACCTTTTCCAACCAATGACAATATGGTTTCCTACATTTTAGAGCAGGGAAGGGAAAAGTGAGGACAGCTATTAATTCACACTAGTCTCTATCATTGTCATCATTAGAATTTATTCACCACCATAGAGATCAGGCTACCATGTTGGCTATTTGTTTAACTCATCTAACCTCTGGCAACCCTATGACCCATGACAGGGTGGGTTATTATGATCCTATTTATATATAAGAAATTGAGTGAGTTGCTCAAGGTCACACAAGTTGGAGCAAAACAAGAACAGTTAGTGTTTGGTCTCAACTATGACAGAATGAATATAAAATGGACAATAATCAGATCATATATAACATAGAACTCTGACCCACAACCTGCAGCAGCCTGTCAGGAAACCCAAACCCCTGTCTACAATAGACAGCCCAGGGAGCCCGCCTGCTGTCAGTCAGACTTGCAGAAGCTAGGTTGCCATCTCTAGTGACAATCCAGGTAACTAAAGAATAACTGCTGCAACAGTTTGCCCCAAATGGCTAGGACTTGCTTAGCAACTGCCAGTTTCTCTAATTTTTGTCCTAACTTCCAACTTGGGCCAATCAGAGAAAGCCAAACATGGCCCCCAACCAATCACATAGGGACTCTGCTCCTATTGGCCTGCCTCCAGCTTTCCAGGCCAGCAACCTCCAATCAGGGCACATGGAGAGCCTGCCCTCTTCTCTCTGAAGCTCTCCCACTCCCCTGCCAGCCCTTGAGTCTCTATAAGTGCAAGTGACAGTGGCTGACTCTCGCTGTAACAAGCTCTGAACAGCCTTTGCTTTTGGCATTGGCCTAGTCTTCCTTTATGTCCACAACTCTCAACCCAAGCTCGCCCTTCACAGTTTAAAACACAAAGAATATCACTAACAGCAAAAACACTTCGCACTTTCATACTGATACGTGAAGATGATACTTCTTCAAGTTAGCCCAGGGTGGGGCTTTTTCCAAAGAACTTTCTGGAGACTCTACCAGTGTGGGGGTCAATACAACAGATGGATCTATGGAATAGATTCTAATCCCGAAGTGATTCCCAGAGTAAGGATCTAAATCACATCATCTGAAATGAGAGTCCTAAATGACACCTTTTCCCCCTCCTCCCCTGAGGTCATATCAATCTGACCTTCAACTTTGGACATCTCTCTAGGGCAATGGTGATTCCTCAGCTATGGATAGGTTTGTCGTTATTGTTTTTGTTGTGGTGGTGGTGATTGTTCTTACTTATTCAAAACATTTGTTTTTTTACATTTTTACGGTAATATAGCCAAGTGACAATATTATGTTAGTTTCCGGTGTACTGGCTTCCCTGGGAATTCAGCTGGCAAGGAATCTGCCTGCAATGCAGGAGACCCTGGTTCGATTTCTGTGTTGGGAAGGTCCCCTGCTCCAGTACTCGGCCTGGAACATTCCATGGACTGTACAGTCTGTGGGTCACAAAGGATCGGGCACGGCTGAGTGCCTTTCACTTTCAGGTGTACTGCTTAGTGACTCGGTATTTTTATACACTGCATTCCTAAAGCATTCTTTATTAGCATTCACTCCTCTTGTGGAATACGAGGTGCGTGGGGCAGAGAAACGAAAGGAAACTGATCTATAAAGAGGTTGCATAGCTTCCTCAAGATCACACAACCGGGGCCTAGGCTTTCAACAGGGCTTTCTATTTCTTTCCCAAATACACAGCACCGCCCAAGGCAGAAACATGGGACACTGCTGTCTTCACATTGTTAGCCCGTATCTTGCTCATAAGGCCTTCCTGTTTCCAAGAAAAGGCATTCTCTTCCCTCATTACCGGCTCACCTTGTCCCCAGGGAGTCTAGAATAAGTTTCCTTCAGTTCAATTCAGTTCAGTTCAGTCGCTCATTCGTGTCCGACTCTTCGCCACCCCGTGAATCGCAGCACGCCAGGCATCCCTGCCCATCACCAACTCCCGGAGTTCATTCAGACTCACGTCCATCGAGTCCATGATGCCATCCAGCCATCTCATCCTCAGTCATCCCTTTCTCCTCCTGCCCCCAATCCCTCCCAGCATCAGAGTCTTTTCCAGTGAGTCAACTCTTCACATGAGGTGGCCAAAGTACTGGAGTTTCAGCTTTAGCATCATTCCTTCCAAAGAAATCCCAGGGTTGATCTCCTTCAGAATGGACTGGTTGGATCTCCTTGCAGTCCAAGGAGTCTTCTCCAACACCACAGTTCAAAAGCATCAATTCTTCGGTGCTCAGCCTGCTTCACAGTCCAACTCTCACAACCTCTTAATGTCTCGGTGGGATTGGAGGACATTGCTGAGTCATTTCCAGCCAAAGGAAGGTGTTATTTACAGCAACCTGCACAAACCAACTTGAGTGTTTGCTGAAATGACTTCCTTCTGGCACAAGGAAAGCACCAGACTGATTGTCACCAGTGCCCTCTAAACCAGATCATGGATGGGCTATGGTCCATGGGGTCACAAAGAGTTGGACACGACTGAGCGACTAACACGCTTACTTCACTGCACATAAGCAGGTTCTGTAGCCTCTCCCAAATGGTCGCATCTCATACAAGCTCAGACGGTTCTTCTTCCAATATAGGTGCTCAGCCTGCTTCACAGTCCAACTCTCACAACCTCTTAATGTCTCGGTGGGATTGGAGGACATTGCTGAGTCATTTCCAGCCAAAGGAAGGTGTTATTTACAGCAACCTGCACAAACCAACTTCAGTGTTTGCTGAAATGACTTCCTTCTGGCCCAAGGAAAGCACCAGACTGATTGTCACCAGTGCCCTCTAAACCAGTTCATGGATGGGCTATGGTCCACGGGGTCGCAAAGAGTCGGACACGACTGAGCGACTAACACGCTTACTTTTCACTTTCACGCTGCACATAAGCAGGTTCTGTAGCCTCTCCCAAATGGTCGCATCTCATACAAGCTCAGACGGTTCTTCTTCCAATATAGTTTAAGTCAATTCGTTCATTCTTGACAAAGGATAACTACGGGAGGAAATGGAAATCTGCGATGTTTCCATCAGTGGATGGTCTCCATAAGTTGCTGCTGTGCTGTGCTTCGTCGCTCAGTCATGCCGACTCTTTGTGACCCCATGGACTGTAGCCCACCAGGCTCCTCTGTCCCTGGAATTCTCCAGGCAAGAAGACTGGAGTGGGTTGCCATGCCCTCCTCCAGGGGATCTTCCCTAGCCAGGGTTCAGACCCAGGTCTCCCACATGGCAGGAAGATTCTTTATCATCCGAGCCGCCAGAGAAGCCCAAAACACTGGAGTGGGCAGCCTATCCCTTCCCCAGGGGGTCTTCCTGACCCAGGAATTGAACTGGGGTCTCCTACATTGCAGGTGGAGTCTTTACCAGCTGAGCTACCAGGGAAGCCCACCTACCTATGTTGCTATATAACTACTACCTGACCCTCCTCTGCATTTCTGTCATTCAGCCTTTCACTGCCTCCTTGCCCTTGCATGTTATCCTCCACTGTGCTCAAAAGGTCTCTCATCTTCCCCATGTACCAAAAGGATATTAACTCCAGAGGCAGGACTCATTTCTTGCTCTTGAGCTTCTCATCAAAGTGCTTAGCTGAGGTTTATATACCAGAGCACAGGTTAAAGTGGGCAAGAACAACAGATGATCCTTGACACTGGATGAGTTCTAATTACACATTGTCTTGCATTTTACCCAGAGAGACCATAAAGCAAGTTATATACACCGTCCCTTTATATTACAGCCCTAATAGCTGTCACTGAGTCAGTGCCAAGTAATTTGGTTGAATCAGTGTCTTTATTATACAGTACACCCCGTTCCCAGTATTTGGAAAATAAGCCTGTGTGACTTTTCTAAGATTCTCACACATGCCCATTTTCTTTTTTTGCTTGTTCTGAGATCTGCAGGAGTAAATAGTAAGTTTAACTTTCCTCTTTGTCCAACTGACTCATTTCACCTAGCATAATACTGGCAAGGTCCATCCACGTAGTCACAAATGGCAAGATTTCAGCTTCTTATGGCTTAATAGTATTCCGTGGTATTTATATACCATATTTCATTTATCCATTTACCCCTTGATGGGCACTTAGGTGCCCATATTGGCTATTGTAAATGTTTTGATGTAACATTGGGCCAGATAATTAAGGATATTTTTCTAATAAAAAATAAAAATAAATTTTCTCTCATATGTAACTATTACTAATAAGAAATAGTATCAAAACTGTTATGCTTAAAATTTGGAGTAGACATATATACATGTATAAAACTTTACCTGAGACTTCAAACATAACTAAATGGTTGAAACTCTCATTTCTACATTTATACATAAATATTCAGTTTAGTTCAGTTCAGTTCAGTTGCTCAGTTGTGTCTGACTCTTTGCAACTCCATGAATCGCAGCACACCAGGCCTCCCTGTCCATCACCATCTCCCGGAGCTCACTCAGACTCACGTCCATCGAGTCCGTGATGCCATCCAGCCATCTCATCCTCAGTCGTCCCCTTCTCCTCCTGCCCCCAATCCCTCCCAGCATCAGAGTCTTTTCCAATGAGTCAACTCTTCTCACGAGGTGGCCAAAGTACTGGAGTTTCAGAGATGTGTATAAGAGACAGAAGCTGAGTCGCCCTAATACCAGGTCTTGGGCTAATGCCCAGTTTCCTTCCTCCACAGCCGTGAATCTCTGAGGTGAGCATCAAAGTCACCTGAGAGGCTTTTTCAATCTGCAAATGTCCACTTCCCACCCCAGACCCACCAAATCACAAACTCTGGGGATTAGGCTGGGCAGTCAGGGTGTAACAAACTCTCCAGGTTATTACAGGGATTCCCAGGTGGCTCAGTGGTAAAGAACCCGCCTGCCAATGCAGGAGACCTGGGTTCAATCCTTGGGTCGGGAAGATCCCCTGGAGTAGGAAATGGCAGCCCAATCCAGCATTCTTGCCTGGAAAATTCCATGGACAGAGGAGCCTGGTAGGCTACAGTCCATGGAGTCACAGAGAGTCAGACATGACTGAGCAACTTCACTTTCACTTCAACAACACAAGGGTGNAACAACAGCCTGGTTCCAAATAGGAAAAGGAGTACGTCAAGGCTGTATATTGTCACCCTGCTTGTTTAACTTATATGCAGAGTACATCATGAGAAACGCTGGGCTGGAAAAAACACAAGCTGGAATCAAGACTGCCGGGAGAAATATCAATAACCTCAGATATGCAGATGGCACCACCCTTATGGCAGAAAGTGAAGAGGAGCTAAAAAGCCTCTTGATGAAAGTGAAAGTGGAGAGTGAAAAAGTTGGCTTAAAGCTCAACATTTAGAAAACTAAGATCATGGCATCCAGTCCCATCACTTCATGGAAAATAGATGGGGAAACAGTGGCTGACTTTATTTTGGAGGGCTCCAGAATCACTGTAGGTGGTGACTGCAGCCATGAAATTAAAAGACGCTTACTCCTTGGAAGGAAAGTTATAACCAACATAGACAGCATATTAAAAAGCAGAGACATTACTTTGCTAACAAAGGTCCATCTAGTCAAAGCTATACTTTTTCCAGTAGTCATGTATGAATGTGAGAATTGGACTATAAAGAAAGCTGAGTGCAGAAGGATTGATGCTTTTGAACTGTGCTGTTGGAGAAGACTCTTGAGAGTCCCTTGGACTGCAAGGAGATCTTGCAGTCCATCCTAAAGGAGATCTTGCAACCAGTCCATCCTAAAGGAGATCAGTCCTGAGTGTTCCTTGGAAGGAATGATGTTGAAGCTGAAACTCCAATACTTTGGCCACCTGATGGGAAGAACTGACTCACTGGAAAAGACCCTGATGCTGGGAAAGATTGAAGGCAGGAGGAGAAGGGGACGACAGAGGATGAGATGGGTGGATGGCATCACCGACACAATGGACACGAGTCTGAGTAAACTCTGGGAGTTGGTGATGGACAGGGAGGCCTGGTGTGCTGCAGTCCATGGGGTCGAAAAGAATGGGACACAACTGAGTGACTGAACTGAACTGATAAATGTGTGGACTGAATGACCCTCCCTCCCTCAAAAATGCTTAATCTAATTCATAATGGTTCATGCATCATTGCTCAGTCATGTCCAACTCTTTGCAACCCCTTGGACTGTAGCCCACAGGCTCCTCTGTCCATGGGACTTTCCAGGCAAGAATAGTTGAGTGGGTTCCAATTTCCTACTCCAGGGGATCTTCCTGACCCAGAGATGGAGTCCGTGTCTCTAGTGTCTCCTACATTGGCAGGCAGGTTCTTTACCACTAACGCCACCTGGGAAGCCCCAGTGTGATAGTATTGATAACATAATTAAGACATGAGGGTAGAACCCTGATGAATGAGATTAGTACCTTTGAAAGAGCCGTGAGAGAACTTGCTACTTCTCTCTCTGCTCTCTTCACCATGTGAGGCTACAAGGAGAAGTTGGTAGCTTGGGCTCCAAAATCACTGCAAATGGTGACTGCACCTATGAAATTCAAAGATGCTTGCTCCTTGGAAGAAAAGCTGTGACAAACCTAGACAGCATATTGAAAAGCAGGGGCATAATTTTGCTGATAAAGGTCCATCTAGTCAAAGCTATGGTTTTTCCAATAGTCATGCATCAATGTGAGAGCTGGACCATAAAAAAGGCTGAGCACCAAAGAATTGACGCTTTTGAACTGTGGTGCTGGAGAAGACTTGAGAGTCCTTTGGACTGCAAGGAGATCAAACCAGTCCATTCTAAAAGAAATCAGTGCTGAATATTCATTGGCAGGACTGATGCTGAAGCTGAAGCTCCAATACTTTGGCCACCTGGTGCAAAGAAGTGACTCATTGGAAAAGACCCTGATGATGGGAAAGATTGAGGACAGGAACAAAAGGGGGTGACAGGATGAGATGATTGGATGGCATCACTGACTCAATGGACACAAATTTGAGCCAGCTCTGGGAGATGGTGAAGGACAGGGAAACCTGGTGTGCTGCAGTCCCTGGGGTAGCAAAGAATCAGACACCACTGAGCGACTAAACAACATGCCTCTGAGCAGAGGATGCACAGGTTCTGTGGAAACACCATTTCGGGGGTTCTTAGAACAGTAATGACACTGAAGAGAGGCAGCAGGTCAAAAAGGAGAGCGAATTCCACAGGAACATTTCTGTGCTGAGCAGAGACCTTATTGAGGGCTGTGGGCTTCTTGTCTCCTCCAGGTTTACTGTAATTACTAATATGCAATGAGGAGCTAAGTTATTTTCACACCCTCATATTAAGAAGCAGAAAGTTCATAAATATTTACTAGATTGTTGCCTGTGACATATAATTTTTTCTGCCCCCATAAATTATAAAATGTCCACCTTTTATACATCACTGGGAGGAGAGAAGTCCTGGAAAACAATAGAGAAAATAGATCTTGAAAAGGCTGGTCCTACTTTTCTGGACTTGCTGATTCTTCC
>SJYX01003258.1:47188-123788 GCA_006410675.1 Oreotragus oreotragus
CCCCCCACCCCGCCAAAAAAAAAACAACCCATTATGGAGAGAGAAATATACTCAAAACTCTGGAACGCAGTAGCTTAAATGAAAGCTCCACATTTCAAGATGAAACAGATTGACTCCAGTGACTTCCTAACTCAGAGTTCTCACATTAACAAAACTTCAAATAATTAACCATTAATCAGCCCTGGGATTTCTTTGGAAGGAATGATGCTAAAGCTGAAACTCCAGTACTTTGGCCACCTCATGTGAAGAGTTGACTCATTGGAAAAGACTCTGATGCTGGGAGGGATTGGGGGCAGGAGGAGAAGGGGATGACAGAGTATGAGACAGCAGGATGGCATCACGGACTCAATGGACGTGAGTCTAAGTGAGCTCCGGGAGTTGGTGATGGACAGGGAGGCCTGGCATGCTGCAATTCATGGGGTCGCAAAGAGTCGGCAACTGAACTGAACTGAACTGAACTGAACTGAAATACTGTTCCCTACCATAAGTTCATAAACTGGCCATCAAGTCACATTTCCTAGTTTCTCTTCTGATACTGAAATCTCCATATAGATTTTCCTTTCTTCAGTTCTGTCCCTTCATTCTAATTGCATTTTTATTATCTCAGATAATCAAAATAATCTCAAATGACAAATAATAATAAAATAATGCCTAAAATTTTAGGCCATATAAGGACACACTTCCTTGATGCCACACCCAGCGACAGCACATAGGTTAATCTCCCACTATTGGAATGGGAGACTGTGAACAAGCAAATGAAGACTAGAGTGATTCTTGTAGTAATGAATTTGAGTTCAAGAACTTTAGTGTGATCATATGGGTAAAGCTATAATGAGAAGCAAAAAAAAAGATAATTAGCAACAAAACAGTGGGTCTTCTCAGGGGCTGGGAGAGGGATGAGCCCAGAAAGAGCCCATGGGAGATCCCCATGGTCTTTGTGAAGCTCTGCTCCTGTGTGAATACCCTGATATTCATGTACAGCATCACTTCTCATACGCCCTTTCGTGTGCTTAAAAATTTTGTAATAATAATCTTCTTTTAAAAAGAACATTTCAATATGAACTCATGTTTAGGCTATTTAGTTACAGATAGATACATATAGAAATGTTTTTAGATACATGTATATGCATAGGTTCGGAGAAGGCAATGGCACCCCACTCCAGTACTCTTGCCTGGAAAATCCCATGGACAGAGGAGCCTGGCAGGCTGCAGTCCATGGGGNGAACATTTCAATATGAACTCATGTTTAGGCTATTTAGTTACAGATAGATACATATAGAAATGTTTTTAGATACATGTATATGCATAGGTTCGGAGAAGGCAATGGCACCCCACTCCAGTACTCTTGCCTGGAAAATCCCATGGACAGAGGAGCCTGGTGGGTTGCAGTCCATGGGGTCGCTAAGAGTCGGACACGACTGAGTGACTTCACTTTCACTTTCCTGCATTGGAGAAGGAAATGGCACCCCACTCCAGTGTTCTTGCCTGGAGAATCCCAGGGACGGGGGAGCCTGGTGGGCTGCCGTCTCTGGGGTCGCACAGAGTCGGACACGACTGAGGCGACTTAGCAGTGTTGTTGCTGTTCTTTGCTTGCTGGGTTGTGTCCCACTCTTTGTGACTCCATGGACTATAGCTTGCCAAGCTCCTCTGTTCGTGGAGATTTCCCAGGCAAGAATACCAGAGGGCATTGCCATTTCCTCCTCCAGGGGATCTTCCTGACCCGGGATGGAGTCCTCATCTCCTGCACTGGCAGGCAGATTCTTTAACACCCAGCTACCTGGGAAGCCCACGTGGATTAGCATACACACATATATTTTGTTGCTCTCTCAGCTGGGAAGCCCTGGAAGCAGTGACATGCCAGGAGCAATGAGCACATCTATTAGCTCTATTAACTTCTAATGCCACCGACCAATGAAAAGAACCAGGATTTCTTGAAGAACTGGCTGATTCCAGGGATGGGAAGGGGATTATATAGGATGAGCCTGGAGCATCTTGTAATGCCAGAAGTCAAGAAGTGCCAAAAAAAAAGAAATGGGTTTATGTAAAAGGGACACCAGAGTCAACCTGAAAGAGCTCCCAATGGCCAAAGCTGGAAGCATTTGAGCAAAAAAATAATAATTTCATGTTGGATTACAACTCTATGTATAAAATAAGTATGCATGAATCCATACTGATAGAAATAATCGACTAAATAAATGGGGATGAAGAGACAGATTTGCCACACAGAAGAATCCTAAATAACTCACATAGATATTCCTCCCTCCAGGAAGTTCATTGTGGGCTGCACTGAACAACCTGCTTCCAAGAAACAGAGAAAAGCAAGAGGGGGAAAGAAGTCCAGGGGAGAATCCTGGCAAACACTGCTTGAGCTGGGGGATGAAGGTTGACACGTGTTGTGATAAGTCACGTTGGTAGCAAGTGACATGTCCCCTTGATCTGATGTGGTGAGAGGGGCACTGCTCCTCTGCTATCCTCCTCCCCAAAACCAAAAGAACCCCCATTATACCATGAGATAAGAAGCATCAGACAAAGCCAACACGAGGGGCCATCTAAAAAATACCTGACTCAGTTCAGTTCAGTTCAGTCGCTCAGTCGTGTCCGACTCTCTGCGACCCCATGAATCGCAGCACACCAGGCCTCCCTGTCCATCACCAACTCCCGGAGCTCACTCAGACTCACGTCCATTGAGTGTCAGTGACACCATTCAGCCATCTCATCCTCAGTCGTCCCCTTCTCCTCCTGCCCCCAATCCCTCCCAGCATCAGAGTCTTTTCCAATTAGTCAGCTCTTCCATGAGGTGGCCAAAATACTGGAGTTTCAGCTTTAGCATCATTCCTTCCAAAGAAATCCCAGGGTTGATCTCCTTCAGAATGGACTGGTTGGATCTCCTTGCAGTCCAAGGGACTCTCAAGAGTCTTCTCCAACACCACAGTTCAAAAGCATTGATTCTTCGGCGCTCAGCCTTCTTCACAGTCCAACTCTCACATCCACACATGACCACAGGAAAAACCATAGCCTTGACTAGATGGACCTCAGTCAGCAAAGTAATGTCTCTGCTTTTGAATATACTATATAGGTTGATCATAACTTTTCTTCCAAGGAGTAATCGTCTTTTAATTTCATGGCTGCAATCACCATCTGCAGTGATTTTGGAGCCCAAAAAAATAAAGCCTGACACCGTTTCCACTGTTTCCCCATCTATTTCCCATGAAGTGATGGGACCAGATGCCATGATCTTCGTTTTCTGAATGTTGAGCTTTAAGCCAACTTTTTCACTCTCCACACTCACTTTTATCAAGAGGCTTTTTAGCTCCTCTTCACTTTCTGCCATAAGGGTGGTGTCATCTGCAGATCTGAGGTTATTGAAATACCTGACTAGTACCCCTCAAACTGCTGAGATCCTGAAAAAAAAATAGAAAGTCAGAAACTGTCAGAGACAGAGGAGGCTCAGGGGACGTGATGACTAAATGCGATGCAGAATCCTAGACTGCATCTTCCTCTCCATTTTGCTGTAAACGTAAAAGTGCTCTAAAAAAATGGGCAGTTAAAAACACAATCAACTCTCCAAACTATAAGCTCGATCTCTTACCACATTTGTACAAATGGACTCGCACATTTAGTATCTGTGCACGTGTACATGTTCTTACACACATAAAGCACTTCACACACACACATAAAACATACATATGAAATCGCCTCTAAAAAGATCGCCATTGGACAGGGTTGTTTCTGCTTCTTCGTTGTTTTCTGTTGTTTACTTTCTGCCCTCTGAGAACAACACTGCAAAAATAAAATAAAATAAATAAAAACAACACTGCAAACAAGCTGTGGTGAAATCCATACTTTGCCTGAAACGCAATCTTTTATTTCAAAGCATGCCCACTTTTTTTAATATGCTGCCAATCATTTTACATATTTCCTGCTGCTGCTGCTGCTGCTGCTAAGTCGCTTCAGTCATGTCCAACTCTGTGCAACACCATAGACGGCAGCCCACCAGGCTCCCTCGTCCCTGGGATTCTCCTGGCAAGAACAGTGAAGTGAGTTGCCATTTCCTTCTCCAATGCGTGAAAGTGAAGTCACTCAGTCATGTCTGATTCATAGCGACCCCATGGACTGCAGCCCACCAGGCTCCTCTGCCCATGGGATTTTCCAGGCAAGAGTACTGGAGTGGGTTGCCATTGCCTTCTCCACTACTTATTTCCTAGGTGTCTCTAAATACGTATTTTGGACCACCTTGCAATTAAATCTCTAACACACACAGTTCAACAACATCCGGGGGCAGGAAGGGATGCTCTGACTCCAAGGCGATAAAAATTCACAATACAGCCACAGATGTAGCAGAGAAAGAATTGCCATACCAGCAGGAACTGGAGATAAAAGAGGATTACACATGATGAAATGCAGTAATTGACTAGAAGTCACCGAAAAATACCAGATGGATGTCACTGCTCTATACATCTCTAATGGGCCCGTCGACTTTATTGAGTATCACGAGAGCTTCCGTTTTAGCATTTTCCTGAGTGTAGTTGAAGTTTATTGCTATGTTCTTATTGCCCAGTTTAAATGTAACCATAAAAAATACAGTTTGATATACTTGCATCTCCATAGAAATCTTGGGCTTTGCCACTTAAAATAAAAGCTCATAGAAATAATTGGCATAATATTTATTCCTCTTCCTCCATTAGACCTTTACACAGAATATGGACAGTAACTGCTACAGACAGCATTGAAATTGCAGGGTATTTGAGTATTTTCAGGAGTGATTGGCGCATAAAAGATCAGACGTGCAATTTTGGATACTCCCAAGGGAGACTTACAAAGGATTTTTATGTCGAAGGTAAAAGAAAACAAATTTATATGCTAAAGTAAGTTGCCTTAGGTGGTGTGGTTCCCCATTAGTCATCAAGGATTTATTTCCTATTTAGTTTTCAATCTAAGAAGAGGATGAAAATCACTGTCCATCTGAGCTAGAATATTCATTCTATAAACACAGAAGTCTCAGATCTCAACAAACGACCTCTCAGTATAATAAGCAAAGGCCGTTTCCCTCCACAACAAACAGTTTGAATTAAGCTGGAAATAATGGGTGTGAAAATGCTTGCTTCTCAGAGCAGCGGAGAAAACCTCGGTGGGAATTCCAGGTGCATCTCGAATCATATCACCGATGAGTTTGTATCAATCGCTAAGAAGCTGCTCTAAGGCCCAAGTCAAAGGGCCATGCAGTTTGATTATATTTTCACAAGCTGAAAGTCAGATTTCATTAGTAAGGAAAACCACTGAATTCTGGACTCTGGTGAGGTGCTTGGAGTCAAGTAAAGCTGACAGAGGAATGCTGGCCGCCCCCTGGCAGCCTGAGGCTTCCTGGAGGAAAAGGACAGGGAACTAACTCCCAGCTGAGGGAGGCTCCTTTCCTTTTCCCCACCCACCCCCTTCTCCAACCCACAGACACCTCAGCTCCCCGGAACCCCCTGCAGATCCCACCCAACACGCTTGTATCCCAAGCTACACCTTCAGTGTGGAGAGCAATGTGCCAGTGCAGATGGCATCTCAACCTGTGCTGCCAGCCTGGCAGCAGGGCTGCTCAGAGAGCTTCATACANCCCCGGAACCCCCTGCAGATCCCATCCAACACGCTTGTATCCCAAGCTACACCTTCAGTGTGGAGAGCAATGTGCCAGTGCAGATGGCATCTCAACCTGTGCTGCCAGCCTGGCAGCAGGGCTGCTCAGAGAGCTTCATACAGGGACCACCTGTATGGGAACCTCTGCAGGATTCATCAGAAACCCAGGATCCTAGGGACCACAGTGCACCCACTGAATCAGAGTCTCAGGAATCTCTGCATTTGTAATAAGCTCCCACAGGAAGCTCATACACAGAAAAAGTACAGGTGGCACTGACTTTTAGAGTTTACAAAGTCAACTCTTCTGCTTCTGGACAGAAGGGAAACTAAGTAAAGGAAGAGAGGACACCATGTTCCCAGGAGGAAAAATCTTCTAGACATACGGAGCCTAACTCTGTATTTGGCACATAGTAGGCTTCCCTGGAGGCTCCGATGGTAAAGAATCTGTCTGCAATTCGGGAGACCTGGGTTCAACCCCTGGGATGGGAAGATCCCCTGGAGGAGGACATGGCAACCTGCTCCAGTCTTCTTGCCTGGAGAATCCCACGGACAGAGGAGGCTGGCGGGCTACAGTCCATAGGGTTGCGAAGAGTCAGACACTACTGAGAGACTAAACAACAATAAGGTTCTTGATAAATCAAATACATGCATGAATAAATACAGGAAGAAATCCAAATGAATAGAAGACTCCCTTCTTTCTTGCAGGCATCAGTGTATTTTCACAAATGATGTTGAACATATCTGCAACTACTTCTAATCTATTTGGGGCAAAATTAATTCAGACATGCAAGCAGTTTGCTGTTCTGAAAATGAGATAGCCACAGGTCGGCTTGGAAACACTGTAGACTGGCTGGATTGGAACAACCAGCCAGGGGGTAAGAAGAAGAAAGCAAGAGAGAGGAGTTAAAGCCTGGAGCGGCTCAGCTCGCCTGGGGCTGTTTGCACACAGCAAGCCCCGGGTGGGGAACATGTCTTCTCTCTCTCTTTGTTTTCCACCACCTCACGATCTTGACTATGGAACAAGACTCCTCACACATCCATAGGCATATTCCCATTTTGCAACAACACAGAGATAAGAGAACTACGCTGGGAACAAGAGGCCGTAGGCCGTTACTGTTCTTGTTGCACGCTCGCACACTTTTCCCATCTGGCCCGTCTGGTCTGTTTCTTTTCCCTGTTTACCCACCTTCCCCCCACCCCCCACTTCCGCATGTACGTTTTCAACTCGTGATCCAGATTTCAGTTTGGGACCTGCGGCTGCTGTGGACAGCAAGCACAGAAGCAAACACCAGATTAGTTTCTGGTTTTTTGTTTTGTTTTCCCCTATAGGAATCAATGGAGAAGGGAATGGCAACCCACTCTTGTACTCTTGCCTGGGAAATCCCATGGGCAGAGGAGCCTGATGGGCTACAGTCCAGGGGGTCGCAAAGAGTTGGACGGTGACTGAGCACCCAGGAATCAAAGCACATTCATTCAACAAAAGGGCCGAGCATTGACTTGGGACCAGACTCTACCTTAGGCTCTGGAGGTATCCCAGGGTGTGCCATGCAGTCCTTGCCCTCAAGGAGTCCTCCTTGGTCATGGGAGGTGTTAGGGCCTGAACTGAAATCCCCCTAAAATCCCCAAGTTGAAGTCCTAAGCCCCAGTGCCTCGGAATCTATTTGGAAATAGGGCTTTTAAAGAGGTGATTAAATTAAATTGAGGTCATAGGGCTGGGCCCTGATCCAATATGACAGGTGTCCTTATAAGAGGAGGAAATTAGGACACAGACTCACACAGAGGGGAGACCACGTGAGAACACAGGGTGAAGAGGGAGAGAGGAAGCTAACCCTGCTGCCACCTGGGTCTCAGGCCTCCCACCTCCGGAACAGCGAGGCTACACATCTCCCTTGTCGAAGCACCCCGTGTGTGGTACCTTGTTACCGCGGCCATGGCAAACTCGTACAGGGAAAAGCACATGAGAAACAGCCAACCTTTCCTTCCATTCCAACTCTGGCTCGATCTGCAAGGCCAGAAACTGAGCAAGGAATTGTGCCTTCTCTCCCGCATGGCCTTGCCAAGAACACCAGAGCATCACTGTGACATCCGCAGGCACCAAGGGAAGGGCTCCTTGTCTCAGCCAAACCCACCCCTTCCCCTTCACCTCTGTGGAGCAGGAACCAGAGGTGCTGGGTAACTACCCAGCTGGTGTCCCAAGTCTGTATGGAATTGCTCTTTTCAAGGAAGGTTCGGTTCCAGAACAGAAGGCCAAATCTTAGCAGCCCCAGAACCTGAGGCTTCTGCCAATAGCCTCTCCTGTCTCCATTGCAGATGGCGGCACGGAGCATGTCTAGCCTGGCTAGTGAGTAGCTTGACATCACTCACCACAGTGACCCTACAAAAGCACGCTTGAGGGCTGGGTCCACTAACAGGGTCCTCGGGAGAAAAACATCACACATGCATAGGTTTCAGGTGTCCACTAAAGACAGGATGAGAGGAAAAGCCGCTGGGGTCGTGTGCACTGCCTTCCCCACGGGAGCTTGTCAAAGCGAGTCTAAAGCCACTTGTCAAGCTTCCCAGGGGCATGGAGAGTGGATGGCACACAGGCTGTGGTTCAGACAAATTCAAGTTCAAATATACTTGAGAAGAACACTGAATCTCTCTGACTCTTGAGACTCCTGACTTGTAAAACGGGATCATTAAGAGGCTCTGGAGAATTTAGACCTTAAATATATCAAAGAAGAGAATGCTTCTGTGTTAATTTCCTACGGCCGCCATAACGAAGTACCACAAGCTGATAGGCTAACAACAGAGATGTATGGTCTCACAGGCTAGAAGTCTAAAATCAATGTGCCAACTCTAAGATGCAAGGTCCCTCTGAAGCTCTGGGTAGAATCCTTCTTGGCCTCATCCAGGTTCTCGTGGGGGCTGTTAACACTTAGCATGCCCTGGCTCACAGGTGTACCCCTCTAAACTCTGCCTCCAGCATCAAGTGGCCTTCTCCCTGTGTGTCTTCACTCCATCTTTTTATAAGAAGACCAGTCGCATTAGATTAAGTACTATCTACTACCAGTTGAAGAAGTAGATTAAATAGCTGATTAAGTACCAGCTACTCCTACACATGGTTTTTCCAGTAGTCCTGTATGGATGTGAGAGTTGGACTGTTAAGAAACCTGAGGGCCAAAGAATTGATGCTTTTGAACTGTAGTGTTGGAAAAGACTCTTGAGAGTCCCTTGGGCTGCAAAGAGATCCAACCAGTCCATCCTAAAGGAGACCAATCCTGAATATTCATTGGAAGGACTGATGTTGAAGCTGAAACTCCAATGCTTTGGCCACCTGATGTGAAGAACTGACTCAGAAAAGACCCTGATGCTGGGAGGGATTGAAGGAGGGAGGAGAAGGAGATGACAGAGGACGGGACGGTTGGATGGCATCACCGACTCGATGGACATGAGTTTGAGTAAGCTCTGGGAGTTGGTGATGGACAGGGAAGCCGGAGTGCTGCAGTCCACGGGGTCACAAAGAATCAGACACAACTGAGTGACTGACCTGAGTAAATACTACATTACTCCAGCACCATCTCATGCAGCTAGTTACATTTGCAATGACCCTACTTTCAAAGAAGTTTCCATTCTGAGGTACAGGAGATGAGGACTTCAACGTGTCTTTCTAGGGAACACAAATCAACCCAGGGCAGCTTATTTCAAACACATCCAGTATGAGGAGGTAGACAAAGAAACTGTCCCCTCAGCAGCACACTCATCACGGGACCCTCAGCCAGGATTTCCTGACTCATACAGGGCCGGCATCACGGGCAAATAGGAAGAGCATTCACCATCACCAGTGATTGCGGCAGCTTGAACTAAACCCAAGTGCATTTCATTGTCCTCTCTGCACTCTCCCAGGATGAGACCATAGGAGTTGGTTTAACATCTCCCGGAGGTTTGGAAGGATTCTCTTGGGCAAAGGAAGCGTCTCCATTTCAGGGGTGACTGGACTGCCTTGGCTACTGTACTTGTGGGGCTCACAGTCTAGTGGGGAGACTGTGCCTTCACAGGATTTCCTGACTCATACAGGGCCGGCATCACGGGCAAATAGGAAGAGCATTCACCATCACCAGTGACTGCGGCAGCTTGAACTAAACCCAAGTGCATTTCATTGTCTTCTCTGCACTCTCCCAGGATGAGACCATAGGAGTTGGTTTAACATCTCCCGGAGGTTTGAAAGGATTCTCTTGGGCAAAGGAAGCATCTCCATTTTAGGGGTGACTGGACTGCCTTGGCTACTGTACTTGTGGGGCTCACAGTCTAGTGGGGAGACTGTGCCTTCCCCACTCTGGTTTCCACCAGGAAACTATCCTGCAAGCTCTCCAGGCCTCCTGATCTACTACTAAAGTGAAAGTGAAAGTGACTCATTCATGTCCAACTCTTTGCAACCCTGGGGACTATAGTGTCCACAGAATTCTCTAGGCCAACATACTAAAACCCACTCTGGTTTCCACCAGGAAACTATCCTGCAAGCTCTCCAGACCTCCTGATCTACTACTAAAGTGAAAGTGAAAGTGACTCATTCATGTCCAACTCTTTGCAACCCTGGGGACTATAGTGTCCACAGAATTCTCTAGGCCAACATACTAAAATGGGTAGCCTTTCCCTTCTCCAGGGGATCTTCCCAACCCAGAGATCAAACCCAGGTCTCCCGCATTGCAGGCAGATTTTCTACCAGCTGAGTCACAAGGGAAGCCCAATCTGTTACTAACCCCTATGGAATTGGCAGAAGGACTTACCTGGTTGGTTTGGTTCAAGCCTCCACTGTGCGGAGCTAGACTCAAAGCTAAACTCAAAGATGTGGGCAGAGGACATCTGCTCACAGAGGGAAATTTGCCTTCTTTCTTTTCCACATGACTCACAGAAACAGCCTCTAGTTGAGTGTAGACACCCTGAAGGCTCTGACTTGCCCTCCAAGAGGGCTGTCCAAGGGCTCAACTGAGGGAAAAGAGGGTGCCCGCCCATCTGGGCACAGATATTAACCTACACCCTCCAGTCAGCATCCCAGCCTCCTTTGGTGATGAAGGTGCTACTTCCATTTTCCCACTGNGAGTGTAGACACCCTGAAGGCTCTGACTTGCCCTCCAAGAGGGCTGTCCAAGGGCTCAACTGAGGGAAAAGAGGGTGCCCGCCCATCTGGGCACAGATATTAACCTACACCCTCCAGTCAGCATCCCAGCCTCCTTTGGTGATGAAGGTGCTACTTCCATTTTCCCACTGGGACTCTTTGTATCTTTTGTTCCAATGAATCTGAAACTTAGATGGAGAAGAGAGCATTGTGTAATAGATTCCCTCAAAGATTCTGAAACAATCTGAATAGAGGAAACAGGAGAGAAAAAAAGTAAGCCAACTCCTAATTATATGGTCATAAATTGTGTACTTTGGCGCATATCCTGCCTTCAAGGACCTTACAGTCTATTAGGGAGAATAAGACAGGATGATGCATGGTTTTAATGCTTAATACACTGTGGCACTAAAGAAACAAAGTGCTATAGGACCATGAGAGAGAAAGCCAGACATGAAATCTACACAGAAGCCAAATTTCGTGGTCAGCCAGTCCCTTTCTGTGTGCATTTCCTTGGCAACTTCCAGGCATCTTCTGTGACAATGGCACTCAGGATTTAGAACAGTGAAAATGGCATTCACTCCATGTTCCCAAATGAACACTAACTGTGGCTTCTTAGTTCTCCTTGTTTCTTGGCTGAGACAGAAATTTATGTTTTGATTATTTTCTGATACTTCATGTCATAGTAGCAATAATTATAACTTCTCAGTTACAGCTTTTTCCTTCCTCTGCTTTTGATCACCCGGCTTTAAGAGAATGTTTGCAGCTTTGGAAAAATGACAAGCAAATATGGTGCAGAAGTCATAAAACCGGCAACTTCATTGCAACAAACTGGGAGAAAAAGAGGGAGAAGAGAGTTTGAAATAACAGGACAAAGCAGAAGCTAAACGTTAGGAGACTGCAAGGAGCCACAGATAGACTCAGTGGCCCTGCCTTCACATTTTTCATTATTGCCGTAATAAAGGCTGTCGTGTGTGGACCACTCAGTCTGAGATGGGTCTAATTCTAGAGGGCTCTCTGACCAAATCTTTCTGTTCTATAGACGCAGAAATGCTGTACGGACTTTGATCTAGCTCTCCAAAGCACCTTGGGCTCAGTCTGACAGATCACAACTTTTTTCTGCTCCCTGCTAGCTTGTCAACTCTGTGTACCAGACCAGTTACACTAACTGGTAAGTTGACTCGTTTGGAAAACAATAGTTTGAGTTCCCTTTGCTTTAAAAAGATATGTGTCACCCAGACCTCACCATCATGGTCCTGCTTCTCGCGATCCTCTTCCTGCTTAGGAAAATCCCTAGTGGAGTCACACCAAAAAGAGGCAGAAGCAGAGAGACAAGGGCACCTGGTGTGGGTGTCATCAACTCTTCCCACTGGCCCACGGTGGCACTTGTCAGCCTGGCCTGCTCCCATGTACAGATAGGCACCCATGCACATACATTCTTGCAGCCCCTCAACCTGGGCCACAGATGGTTGGACTATGGGTAGGCAGCGCCAGGGTCCCCTCTCTGAGAATTCGTATTCGAGGGGGCCAAGGAACAATAGAGACAGAGGTTTTGAGGCTGGATCTGTACTTGAGAGATTTCAGTGGCCTCAGCTCTGTTTGCCTCGTAGACAAAGCAGCAGGGAGAGCCGATCAATCCAGGGGAAAAAATGAAGACAAACCACAGCGAAACAGAGACCAAGGGATGGGTAAGAACATCCCCTGGGATTAAAGCAGGATTCCTGCTTCCTGCTATGATTGTCTCTGAATCCCAGCCCATCCCTGACCTTAAGTTCTACGACACATCCCTGACTGTGGTTAAAAGATAAACTGATGTATATTAAAATTTTTTAAGAGATTATATGAGCAAAAATCATTTTAGGCAGCACCAACCTGGTTAGGAGGGTCCAGTGGTCTTGTCTGGAGCTGGGGCAGCAGCAAAGCAAGAAAATGACTGATTGGCTGGAGTTTAAAGCCTACTTGGCTGTCTGTGGGGCTCTCCAAGTGNCCAACTCCTAATTATATGATCATAAATTGTGTACTTTGGCGCATATCCTGCCTTCAAGGACCTTACAGTCTATTAGGGAGAATAAGACAGGATGATGCATGGTTTTAATGCTTAATACACTGTGGCACTAAAGAAACAAAGTGCTATAGGACCATGAGAGAGAAAGCCAGACATGAAATCTACACAGAAGCCAAATTTCGTGGTCAGCCAGTCCCTTTCTGTGTGCATTTCCTTGGCAACTTCCAGGCATCTTCTGTGACAATGGCACTCAGGATTTAGAACAGTGAAAATGGCATTCACTCCATGTTCCCAAATGAACACTAACTGTGGCTTCTTAGTTCTCCTTGTTTCTTGGCTGAGACAGAAATTTATGTTTTGATTATTTTCTGATACTTCATGTCATAGTAGCAATAATTATAACTTCTCAGTTACAGCTTTTTCCTTCCTCTGCTTTTGATCACCCGGCTTTAAGAGAATGTTTGCAGCTTTGGAAAAATGACAAGCAAATATGGTGCAGAAGTCATAAAACCGGCAACTTCATTGCAACAAACTGGGAGAAAAAGAGGGAGAAGAGAGTTTGAAATAACAGGACAAAGCAGAAGCTAAACGTTAGGAGACTGCAAGGAGCCACAGATAGACTCAGTGGCCCTGCCTTCACATTTTTCATTATTGCCGTAATAAAGGCTGTCGTGTGTGGACCACTCAGTCTGAGATGGGTCTAATTCTAGAGGGCTCTCTGACCAAATCTTTCTGTTCTATAGACGCAGAAATGCTGTACGGACTTTGATCTAGCTCTCCAAAGCACCTTGGGCTCAGTCTGACAGATCACAACTTTTTTCTGCTCCCTGCTAGCTTGTCAACTCTGTGTACCAGACCAGTTACACTAACTGGTAAGTTGACTCGTTTGGAAAACAATAGTTTGAGTTCCCTTTGCTTTAAAAAGATATGTGTCACCCAGACCTCACCATCATGGTCCTGCTTCTCGCGATCCTCTTCCTGCTTAGGAAAATCCCTAGTGGAGTCACACCAAAAAGAGGCAGAAGCAGAGAGACAAGGGCACCTGGTGTGGGTGTCATCAACTCTTCCCACTGGCCCACGGTGGCACTTGTCAGCCTGGCCTGCTCCCATGTACAGATAGGCACCCATGCACACACATTCTTGCAGCCCCTCAACCTGGGCCACAGATGGTTGGACTATGGGTAGGCAGCGCCAGGGTCCCCTCTCTGAGAATTCGGATTCGAGGGGGCCAAGGAACAATAGAGACAGAGGTTTTGAGGCTGGATCTGTACTTGAGAGATTTCAGTGGCCTCAGCTCTGTTTGCCTCGTAGACAAAGCAGCAGGGAGAGCCGATCAATCCAGGGGAAAAAATGAAGACAAACCACAGCGAAACAGAGACCAAGGGATGGGTAAGAACATCCCCTGGGATTAAAGCAGGATTCCTGCTTCCTGCTATGATTGTCTCTGAATCCCAGCCCATCCCTGACCTTAAGTTCTACGACACATCCCTGACTGTGGTTAAAAGATAAACTGATGTATATTAAAATTTTTTAAGAGATTATATGAGCAAAAATCATTTTAGGCAGCACCAACCTGGTTAGGAGGGTCCAGTGGTCTTGTCTGGAGCTGGGGCAGCAGCAAAGCAAGAAAATGACTGATTGGCTGGAGTTTAAAGCCTACTTGGCTGTCTGTGGGGCTCTCCAAGTGGCTTGGTGGTAACGAACCTACCTGCCAATGCAGGAGACACAGGAGAGGCAGCTTTGATCCCTGGGTCGGGAAGATCTCCTAAGAAGGAAACGGTAACCCACTCCAGTATTTCCTGGAGAATCCTACGGACAGAGGAGCCTGGCGGGCTGCAGATCACAGGGTCACAAAGAGTCGGCACAACTGAGTGACTGAGCATGCACACACAACTGTCTGAGACTGATTGTCCTTCCGTGGTTCAGTTCAGTCACTCAGTCGTGTCCGACCCTGCGACACCATGGACTGCAGCACGCCAGGCTTCCCTGTCCATCACCAACTCCCGGAGCTTGCTCAAACTCACGTCCATCGAGTCAGTGATGTCGGATGGTCCTTAGGTTTTGCTTTTGTAATGTTGAGGCTTTTACAGGCTTTGTCCATTTGGGTTTGCTTACTAGATCATCACACATAGGATTAGAGCCGTCTCAGGCTTATGCCCTCCTTGCTGAGTTAGTTTAACCCTGTGCTCTTGTTGCAGGAAGGGGGACCCCTTCCAGGGCCCAAAACTGAGTTCTTGTCTAACACTCAGAAATGAATCATCTGAGGAGATGCATGTGCTAACAAAGCAAGAGATTTTATTGGGAAAGTGCACCCGGGTGGAGAGCAGTAGGGTAAGGAACCCAGGAGAACAGCTCTGCCATGTGGTTCACAGTCTTGGGTTTTATGGTGATGGGATTAGTTTCCGGGTTGTCTTCAGCCAATCATTCTAACTCAGAGTCCTTCCTGGTGGTGCACAGCTTGTTCAGCCAAGATGGATGCCAGCGAGAAGGATTCTGGGAGGTGGTTGGACATGTGGTGTCTCCTTTTAATATCTCCTGAACTCTTCTGGTTGGTGGTGGCTTATTAGTTCCGTGTTCCTCACCAGGACCTCCTGTCATAAAACAACTCATGCAGATGGTTACCACGGTGCCTGGCCAGGGTGGGCGGTTTCAGTAAGTGTGCTTCCCCTAACACTTGCAGAGAGAAGGAGGGCTTCTAAGCTCCCAGAAGCCTTGAATGTAGGGAACCTCCAACCATTTGCCATTCTGTTTGAGTAAGTCAGAGAGATCTGATAAAATATTGAAATCGGAAGTCCTGAACTCAGGCCAGCGGTTTTGGTTATTCAATTTGTATTGAGGCCAAATTTGAGTACAAAGTGACTTGAGTTTATGAACCTTGAGATCGGTCAAGAGTAGAGGTTTGAGGTTTCCTTTTACACAGGCCAAGGGACAGTCCCGCGGGACGGATTGGCTTGCTGCTGCTAAGTCACTTCAGTCGTGTCCGACTCTGTGAGACCCCACAGACAGCAGCCCATCAGGCTCCCCCATCCCTGGGATTCTCCAGGCAAGAACACTGGAGTGGGTTGCCATTTCCTTCTCCAATGCATGAAAGTGAAAAGTGAAAGTGNCCTCCTTGTGACCTCCCCTGCATGCCTCTCACTTTCTAGTAACAGACATTCTCCAACCCCAACCCAAGTACCTCCAGCCCTTCCTGGTTGTCGTTGGCTAGGATGGGCCCAGGCACTCCCATCTCCATTAAGATAATGGGTGAGGACAGTGCCTCTCAGATAAAAAACACGGGGCTCAGCAGTGTCCAGCCCAGAACATCAAAACACAAAGGCAATCATTTACATCAGTCACAAGTGGCTCCACTTAACAGCCTTTTTGAGGGGGAAAAAAAAGGAGAAAAGAGCATTCTTGTGGCCGCATTGAGAAGTGTGAAAACGATCATTTGTATAACACAGCTTCTGGCTTGAACACCGAGATGCCCACAATGCAGATGGAGATCAAAACAGCGCCGGCAAACAGATAGCACAGAAGTGTCTCAAGAAGAACACCCAGGGTTTCGTTTTCAGATTCATTTAAAAGGCTCGCGGGTTCCAAGCATCCTTTCTTTCTCATTTCCAAAGGGTTTGTCATGCCTGTCCCGTGCCAGTGTGTCTGAGCTGGGTCTCCAGTGCCCTTCTTGAAAGCCTGCATAAAGCCAAGGTGCCCAGAGCTTGCCCGGAGCATCGGACCCAGCTGCCACTGTCCTGGAATGCAGGCCACCTTGGGCCGCAGAGCAATGAAAGCCCAAATCAGACATCTCTGACGCTTTGATTTTCAACAACAGCTTGACACCCATAGCAACGTGGCTAACGTGCAAAACACAAGATAAAAACATTCCATTTAATTAAAAGCCCACAGTTCAATGGTAGTATAATTATTACAAGTGCATTTTATGGCTGTCTGCGTTCACTTTGGATACATAAATTAATATGCAAATTACCAGTCCCTCTCGTGTTCTTAAGAAGTCCCCTATCAATCTTTTCTCCAACATGTCAATTGCATAAAACATGGCTTTTAAAATGCAAAATAAAATTCACATTTATGGTTCTGAAATCTCCCTGTGCCAGCAAGCTTTGTTTTAGAAGAGGAGTGTTTAATTAACAGAGCACACCTCTCTCTGAAGGCCTTCAGGACCACAGAGAAAAGGCCAAGACAGGCACGCACGGTGTTCTGACTAATCAGGATTAGAGACTATTTTTCATCTCAAGGACCACCTATCAGGATATTTGTGGTTCTCCGTTCATCCCATCAAGGACTTTGTTATGGGAAAATACGGTTCTGATTTACAAAAAAAAGCAAATTCCCAAAGCGAAGACGGGCAAATCTAATGTTATTCGCTGGGAAATTCTATACCGAACCACTTAATAGATGGTTGGTAGGTAGAAAACCATTTGCACACAAGCAGCAAACACTGAGAAGCAATGTGGGCTCTCAGAACACAGCGTGCGCAGCTGCCCTCACGTCCCTCTTTGAGAGAGTTACCAACATGGCTTGGCGGCAGCATGCCTAAGTTTGTCTCACTGTGACTAAGGTTCTGGGAAAACTCTCTCGTGACTTCCTAGCAGACGTTATCAGAAGATGAACCAGCTGTTTGAACAGTCACATCGGTTTTTCTTGGGCTTCCGGGGACTCCGAGGTGGGACCTACAGGTGAACTCTGAACCCAGGCTTGGTACCAGTCCATCGTTACCTGCAGGGTCCGCCTGAATAAAGAGAAGGAAGCCGGAATATGTCACCCCAACCTATGCCTCTGACATAAGAATTATTTTTGAGCTGAAGGCAATTAAGGGGCAGCAATCATAGAAAAAGCTTCCTACCCTCCCCTATGTGCTAAAAACAGGACATAGATTTACAAAGGGGTCCCTCCTTTCTATCAGGAAGGACCAGAGTTAATCCCTGAAGACAACTGCAGACCCTCCTCGGCCTGGAGATGGCGCTAGAGGAATCTGCAGAATAGACACCCCCAACCAGCCCGGATCCCTGTGATCCTCTGCGTCTGACGTCCCTCCGTGTCTCCCTGAGGGTCACAGGGTCCTTTTGCTTTGTCTTCTCACTTCTCTAAAACCTCACTATTCCATGACCAGTGCAAGTTGGATGCATGAAGCAGGGCACTCGTAGCTGGTGCTCTGGGACAAGCCAGATGGAGGGGTTGGGGAGGGAGGTGGGAGGGGGTTCGGGATGGGGGACACATGCACGCCTGTGGCTGATTCATGTCAATGTATGGCAAAACCACCACAATACTGTAAACTGATTAGCCTCTAATTAAAGTTGATTAATTAATTTTTTAAAAACTTACTATTCCTACACTAAGATGCTATATAAACTCAAGTTCTAACCAAACCTTTGTGTTCATCTCTGGGTACTCCATATGTTACATATACCATGCACAAGGGGGAAAAAAAAAAGCTCTGTTGGTTTTCCTTTTGTCATTCTGAAAGTCTCATTTAGAGGGCCCCAGCTGAAGAAACTAAGAGGGAGAGATTTTTTTTCCTCCCCTACAAAAGTCAGAGCAAATACGCTTGCCTGCGCTGTGTGCTCAGCCATGTCTGACTCTTCACGACCCCATGGACTGTAGTCCACCAGGCTCCTGAGGACTGTAGCCCACCAGGCTCCTCTGTCCAAGGAATTTTCCAGGCAAGAATATTGGAGTTGGTTGCCATTTTCTTCTCCAGGGGTTCTTCCTCACCCAGGGATCAAACCTGCATTGCAGGTGGATTATTTGGTGGCTCGGTGGTAAAGAATCTGCTTGTAATGCAGGAAACACAGGTTCAATCCCTAAGACATGACTTAGCTACTAAACAACAAAAGTCAGAGGAAATATGCTTGTGTGATGTATAAATATCTCAGTACTAGAAGAGACAACTAATATATTCTTTGTCAGAATTAAAGCTCCTGGAGTAAAAACATCTCAGGAAGCTGAGCCTATTTAATGAAAAAAAAAAAATTTGCTTTTAAAGAACAAGAATGACTTACTTCACTTGGAAAAAAAAAAAGTTTTAGTTTCCTGTGAATCCAAGAGTGCCTGTTAGCTTTCCATGGGTGAATAAAAAATGATAGCAGATTTCATTAAATAAGAATTATATAAGTTAAACAAGGGCAAGACCTTGGTCTTTCTCACTGCCAGTGCCAAGAATAGTGACTAGCACATAATAGGTACCTATTATTTATAGGATAAATAACATTTTCCATCCACCTTTTAAAATTATAAGTAGAATTAATATTGATTGTAGAAAATTTGGAAAGCATAGAAAAGCAAAAGAAGGAATGAAAAATTACCCTGAGTCCTGAAATAATCTTTCTTAATATTTTAAGAAAGTGTAGTTCCTTCAAAGTCTTTTCTCTATGTACTATTCACGTGGGCTAAATAAATAATTTTCTATCATAGCTTATTTATGTTATAAAAAACTATTTTCTAAATCACTAAAATCTTCATAAATGCAATTTATGTAACTATACAACAGTCCATTCTGTTGTTGTACCACCACTAACTGTTGGCTATTGAGATTGTTTTAAAATGTTTTATATACTTAAAGGATGCTGGGGAAAATACCTCTATGTGTGAAGTTCTAAGTTTCAGAAAGACTGAGAATTTTCTTGCAGATAGAGATCTCCAGAAGGAAATAGAGTTCCCTTATGAAAATAGGCAAGAAGGCAATTGTCCCTCCTAAAATACAGTGCCTGCCAGTGAAGTGACAGAGAGGAGAGTTAACTTTGGTGAAGCGTGAGCTATGGAGCCACAGATTTCTGTCTGCTTTTGGCTCTGCTGTGCACCAGGGCCATAAAAAGTTTTCTGGTAACCAAGGCTCAGCTTCCTGTTCTGTGAAATGGGAGTGATATCATGGACTTTGCCGAATTGCTGGGAAGGAAAACGGGAAATAATGCCTAAAGTCTTGGTGTAGTAACTTAGGACATGGTGGCTGTTATTGTGAATGTGTATGTGACTATGTAAGCTTCAAGAGACTGTTTACAGAATTCTGTAACTTCACTCCCTGGAACGCATAACCAGTCACTGTTGGGTAGAAAGTTCCTCCAAGTCAACTGATCAACCCAAAGTCTTGAGAACAAGGCTCATCTCTTGGAGGGCACTAAATTCATACCACATCTGCCTCTGTTAATAGTCTGCCACTACCTTCCAGGATATAGAGTTCTGTCCTTGTCTAAAAATTTTACCAGAAAATTCCAGAACATTTGTTATTAATGTATACATACGTCAGACGTTTAGTCTCTCAGTCATGTTCTACTCTTTGCAACCACCTGGACTGTAGCCCATCAGGCCCCTCTGCCCATGGGATTTCCCAGGCAAGAATACTGGAGTGGGTTGCCATTTTCTTCTCCAGGGGATCTCCCCGACTCAGGGATGGAACTCCAATCTCCTGCATTGCAGGTGGATTCTTTACCACTGAGCCACCTGGGAAATCTTCTCAGTGTACACTAGTAGCTAATAATTTCATTCAACAACAGTGAAAACAGTAGGGCTTTCCTCCATCTTTAGAATCTAAAGCAGTATTGCTACCGCTTATGAGAACCATAGGGGAGGGAAAATGATTTTCCTCCTGCTCTTCTGAGTTCTTGGCTGAGAATGCTACTTGGAAAAGATTGACAAGAGTAAAACAAACTGAAGCTTATTAACATGTATACCTCACATATACGTGACAGAAATCCAGGAAAACTCAGTAATTCCCCAAGAACTAATAACAATTTTTTATTGTAATGGTTTTAAAACACAAAAACAATGAAGTATAAACTCCTTGTGCTTAGAGCTCTGAGACAACTCTACAACCAAAATAAATTTACAAACCCATGTACAAGTAAAACTACAACACCAATATGATTTTTCAAGTCATTAATGTGATGGATGATGCTTACTGAGGGCAAATCACTAACTTCGAGGTTAATAGAAAAAAGACGTACACGTGCCTCTGGATTTCACTTATTCTGGAACCTCTTGACTTTAAGAAAGATGGATGCTCACTGAAGATTTCACTGTTGCTTCTGTTGCTGTTTTCCCTTTCCAGCACTGAACTGAAATGTGACCCTGACTCACTTCACTGATGGGTCTGACCACGATGTTGCCCTTGTTCAGTCGCTAGTCGTATTCGACTCTGCGACCCCATCGACTGCAGCACGCCAGGCTTCCCTGTCCTTCACCATCTCCTGGAGTTTGCTCAGACTCATGTCCTGAGTCAGTGATGCCATCCAGCCATCTCGTCCTCTGTCACCCTCTTCTCCTCCTGCCCTCAGTCTTTCCCAGCATCAGGGTCTTTTTCAATGAGTCAGCTCTTCGCATCAGGTGGCCAAAGTATTGGAGCTTCAGCTTCAGCATCAGCCCTTCCAATGAATATTCAGGGTTGATTTCCTTTAGGACTGACTGGTTTGATCTCCTTGCAGTCCGAGGGACTCTCAAGAGTCTTCTCTAGCATCACAGTTTGAAAGCACATACTTTCAAATAGAAGCAAAATACTAGTAGAACCTTTTACATTGTCATTTAAAGAAAATAATTCATAACTTCACATGTAATACTGTAATCATTGCTAATAAATTATTGAAAAGATATATGTACCCATTCGGGATCAGAGCAACATCAATCAATATTCTAACATATTGGTTCTTGCATGTTGAGCAACTATAAGCCACGTGTTAATTCAGCTTCCAAATCACTTTTTCATCCAGTGTCCTAGCACATTTTTGGCTCACGTTTAGTACAAATATGACGGTAAGTAGGAAAGCAAGTGCCAGCCTGCGATTTCTAGGCAGTACCCAATTAAAAGATAGTCATGTAGGTCGCTCAGCTTGTCATCAAATAAATAGAAGTGAAAATACCAAGATGGTAAAATTTTATAAAACTCAGGGACCCCAGAGAATATAACCAGAAGTCCCAAGGGCCATAAAAGCCATCTTGACAAGTTTTAATCTAGCCTTTGCTCATTGCTCTGCCTTCTTTTTTTTCTCTCCTCCAGTTGCTGTAATTATTTTGTTCCCATAAATTTTCTTCCTTCCCTAAGGTGGCCCAATATGTTTTGCTTCCCTCTCTCTTGCCTGATGGAAAACCCCACAGATATTAATCTCCCACCTGGCAATCCTTCCCTCCTCATCTCTGGTGGAGCCCAGGCCACCTGGATGAGCTGAGAAATATAATAAGCCAAGGGCTGCCTACTAGTGACTATAACAGGCATCATTCCAAATTTCTTTCCAGTAAGTGCACCGATGATACATTTTTCAGTATTTCTTCCACTACAGTTGCTTACAGGGCATTCAGATGACTCGCACCACAGTATTACCTGATGGTGTTGTTCTAAATACACCGACTCCTTCTCGGGGGACTTTCACAGTCGTGACAGTGAACATCTGCTGGTCTCTCCTCACCCCGTACATCAGCTGGGCGCCTTGTGAGACAGTCTATGGCTGTAACACGGCAGCTACCATGCATCAGACCTGGGACATCAGCCTTATTACGATCCATCCAGGTGTGCTCCACCTCCTGAGTGAAATAGCTGGAGATGCGGTCATCATCATTTTTATTCAACTAAAATGACTGCTAACATAGCTGTTTCAGAAAAGAAATTTGAAGGTACTCATACCACACAAGCACACTGTCACAAAATGACTGAACAAAACTACTCCGTGCCAAATATTGAAAAAAAAAATGGTGAAGTGAATGGTTGAGTGAGGAACAAGAGAGTAAACGAACAGAAGGGAATGAATGAATGCTGCTCTTGGGTCAAAGGAAAACGACCATCAAGGAAACAGCAGAGATGAACGGTACTTCCAGTTTTGAAAATGTAAGGGCAAAAAATGGCATGTGTTTTGGAATCAATGTGCAAAGGAGAGAGAGGAGTATTGTTTGCTTAGGGCTTTCCTGGTGGCTCAGAGGGTAAAGAGTCTGCCTGCAGTGCAGGAGACCCAGGTTTGATCCCTGGGTCGGGAAGATCCAGGCTAACCCACTCCAGTATTCTTGCTGGAGAATTTCATGGACAGAGGAGCCTGATGGGCTACAGTCCATGGGGTCACCAAGAGTCAGAGACAAGTGAAGCGACTTAGCACACACATCAGCTGGGCGCCTTGTGAGACAGTCTATGGCTGTAACACGGCAGCTACCATGCTGAGCGCTCCATGCATCAGGAAGGAACCAAGGGCCGGAAGCTGTGAGCAGCTATCTGTCCCCAAGGACTGCAGGCTGCTGGAAGCAGGCTTCTGTAAAGGGACAGGAGTGAACACAGCAAATGTTCACTGAGGCAGTGCACACGGCTGCCGGCTTTTCTCCACACCTGTGACTCATTCATTTCCTAAGAGGAGGTTTTTATTAATACCTCTTAATCTCCCTCACCTATTTCTCTCACGTGGCTGCTGTCTTGCGATAACAAAGACTGAGTTCCTCTGAGTGCAACAGTTTCATCATGGTTTGCTAAGATTCACACCATTCCTCTCAGATACAGTTTTGTAGCAATAATCAAGTTAATATTACACCATGGACAGAACCTCTGTGTCCCCCCAATTCCTATGTTGAAATTCTAACCCTAGTATGATGGCATTTGGAGGTGCTACCTTTGGGAGGTAACTAGGTTTACATGGAGCCATGATAGTGAATTATTATCCACAGTTCAATGGCACGAATGCCGTCTTATAAAAAGATGGTATGCCAACAAGAGGCTGTGGTGGAGACACAATCAGGACCCTCTCACCATGCACCTGACCGCACTGGGACCCTGAACTCAGCCTTCCAGCCTGCAGACTCGAGGAATAAAAGTCTGTGGTTTAAGCCCATTAACACACAGTCTGTGGGTGTTATATAAAGTCTAGTATGGTATTCTATAGAGTCCCCAAACTGACCAAGACAGTGTGCCAGGAACTTGTGCCAATGACTGTGCCAGTGACTGATGAGACCAGACTATTGGATAAGACAATTATCAGTTCAGTTCAGTTCAGTCTCCCAGTCGTGTCTAACTCTTTGCGACCCCATGGAATGCGGCACGCCAGGCCTCCCTGTCCATCACCAACTCCCGGAGTTTACTCAGACTCATGTCCATTGAGTCGGTGATGCCATCCAGCCATCTCATCCTCTGTCATCTCTTTCTTCTCCTGCCTTCAGTCTTTCCCAGAATCAGGGTCTTTTCCAGTAAGTCAGTCTTCACATCAGGTGGCCAAAATATTGGAGTTTCAGCTTCAACATCAGTCCTTCCAATGAACACCCAGGACTGATCTCCTTTAGGATGGACTGGTTGGATCCCCTTGCAGTCCAAGGGACTCTCAAGAGTCTTCTCCAACACCACAGTTCAAAAGCATCAATTTTTCGGCTCTCAGCTTTCTTTATAGGCCAACTCTCACATCCATACCTGACCACTGGAAAATTTAACTGAGAAATTTTTTTCTTGCAGCTTGCAGGATCTTAGTTCCTCAATCAAGGATCAACCCTTGGCTCTGGCAGTGAAAGCACAGAGTCCGAACCACTGGACTGCCAGGGAGTTCCTTTATTTTGCACATTCCTATGGACATACATGCATACCTGCATTTTCCATAAGAGCTGAGCCACTATCACTAGGGATAACTAACAATTCAGAGAACCCACTCAGAGAAGGAATCTCCCCAGTAGTGATAAAAACTTAAATAACTAATTTTTTAAAATGTATCCAAGAGGAAAATTTTACAAGCCCTGTGTAACTAATTCATTTGAAATGAAAAATAAGTTCTTTATTGATTTTCACTGAATAGCTTAGTGACATTTTCAGGAGTTTTTTTCTCCTTGGTCACATTCTCATTCTGGCTACATGACAGTATTTTTACCAGCGTTGCCATGTTCGCATGTAAAAATTGAAAGCTGAGATTAAATTTAAATTTTTCCATTTTTCTTTATGGCAGAAAATATCGATATATTTTCCATCTTCATCAAAGTTGTCCTATAAGATTTTTGTTACAGTAGGGATTCTAAAACTTGATATGTAATGAATAGCAATGAGTATACACTTGGAGAGGATAGTGAGGGTTTAATCAGACCATTCCTGCCTTCAGATTTGCACTTATAACTTTCTAGGAAGTGAAAGGGGAAATATCCTCCTCACTCTTTCAGTGTCAGAATGCTATCCTAAGTCTATCACCTGAAAAATAAATAAATTGAGTTCTCTTTGTTTGCTCCCCTCAAATTCAGGCATAATACTAGCAACTACCGATCTTCTGTACAATAACACTTCTTTTTTATTTATTTGTGTTTATTTCTTGGAGGTGTTTATGGATACTTTTTTAAAGTTTTATGTTATCTTAAATTTATAGGAATGATGTATACCCATGGCCTTCTAAAGTCAGAAAATACAAAATTTTTAGGAAAGAAAATAGCAATCACCCAAATCCACAACCCAGAGTTAACCACAGTTAATCTTTTGGTTTGTAGCCTTTTAGACTTTGAATATTACTTTATATATTGATTATATATTGTAAAATTGATTTTTATGAAGTAGTTATATTATACACGCTTTGTATGTATATACACATAGTAGGTACATAGTTATATTATGTATGATTTTTTCCCTTAATAATTTACTGTGGATATCTTTCCATATCAATAAATATAGATCCATGCCATCATTTTCAATAGCTTCATAGTGTCCCACTGTATAGATCAAAGATTGGCAGACTTTTGTTTCTGAACAGACAAAAGATGAGCAAAGTGGGTCAGGTTTGGCCCTCTGCCTGTCTTCACACAGCCCACAAGCCAAAGATGGTTTTCATAGTTTTAAATGGTTACAGTTTAAATTATCATATTAATGCCTATATAATGTCCTCAATTTTGACTCCAAAACCTAAAACATTTCTATCTGGCCTTTGAGAAGAAGTGCTGACCCCTGGTTCAGGTGTATCATAATTCACTCGGTCCATCCCAGATTCATGGATGTGCTTGGCACTGCCTGTGTCTCTCTAAGGTGAGCACCACTGCAGTGAAAAACCTGTAGGTATACTTCTGAACACTGATCCAAGTTCTTCCGTAGGGTACAATCCTATTAGTGGGATTGCTGGAGCAAAGTAGCTCTTTGTTAAAGTTTTGACACATATTGCCTAATTGTTCTCCAAAAAGCTGGCCTCTTTAAGTTGGACTGAATGGACTGAATGTTTATTTCCCCCTGACATTCACATGTTGAAGCCCCAACCTCAAGGTGAAGGTTTTAGAAGGGAGAGCCTTTGGGAGAGTGTTAGGTCATGAAAGTGGTCTGGTGGGATTAATGCCCTTATTAGGAGAGAGAGAAAAAATCTTGCCATGAGGACACAGCAGGAAGGTAGACACTTGCAAGCCCGGCAGAGAGTGAATTGGCTGACACCTTGACCTTGGAGTTCTCAGACGCCAGAACAGTGAGAGAATACATTTCAGCTACTTAAGGCCCCAGGCTATGGAATTTTGTTCAGGCAGCCTGAGAAGACTAAAAGATAGACTCTCCCCGACTTCTGCAACCTGCGGCAACCCTTCCCCTCACTCTCGCCTACCGGTTGAGAGTAGGTCTTTTCAATCTTTGCCAGCATGGTATGTGAAAACTAAGCCTACATTTTCTCTTCATTTTCACCTTGTGTTACTCATGATGTTGATGCTTAATAAAGTAGAATACCCATTCGTTCTTTTCAGGAAAATCAGCTTGTCCTTTGCCCATTTACCCATGTGCTGTGCAAAACCAGTAGACTTCCAGAGAATGGTTGTGTTTCTTGGTCTTGTCTTGTGAATAATTCGAGACCCTGACTAACATGCCCTCTTTTCCAAGATTTTAACTATTTTGTGATTCTTCTCTGAGCCCATTCCAGCTACTTTCTCTCCACACAGGTTTGTAGACAGATGTTTTTAAATGGCTTCCATCACGTTAATTACTCCTGGCTGATGGTAAACTCTCACGGGAAGCTCCTGGAACCAAAGGCGCAGAAACGCATAGTGAGAGTGAAAGGAGGTTATCTCACTGTACTTCCACATAAAACCAAGTCCAACAGCTTGAACAGCCCGCTCCTGCCACTATGAGGATGCACTGAAAGTCTCATATATCAGCCTTAGAACTTTTAGCCAAAAGAAAACTCAAGAGAGCTTAGTTGGTATCTGCTAATTTTCATCCTTGGAAGTGGAGGTGCTTTTCAGAATTTTCTGCAATGCCCAAAACTATAAAAATCTCACTCCCTCTAGCCAGTGAAAAATCAGTATATTCTCCAAATCTCAGAGTTCACTTGAAAACAGAATTCCACATCAAACTACAATATGTGAATATCTAGCTTCCCTGGATGACTACGGTACATGTCTGATAGAACTCAGTAGCAATAACAATCTCCAAATTGTATTAGGAACTGTCAGTTACACCCCTCAAGTGTCATAAATTCACAGGAGTATCTCCACACTAACTATCTAATACTGCATAGAATATAAGTAGTAGCCAGATAACGAATTTCTAATGAAACCCACCTGTAATATAAAAACAGTGAATCCTGAGGATCTTGGAAGAGAGCTTATGGAAATCAAAGCAAGCATCATCCCTTTCCATCCTCACTGAGAATGTCATTTACCCACATTGGGAAAGCTAAACCAGAAAAATCAATAGCTAACTAATTAGTAGGCATTACCTGTCTGTTCTGCTTGAAAGGCCAATCAGGATTTAGACAAGAAACACTAGGAGATTTCACACTGGTGCTTTAATTCTAAATGAGGCCACATTAAAGACTGAGCTATTTTCAGAGTATTAAAGGAAGCTGCATCAGGTTATTTGCTTTTTATTTGGCTGGCTGATTAGTTTGCTTTGTTTTTATTCAGTATATGTATTTTTCATTTAATAATGTATTCAACAGATATTTTTAAATAACTAGAATAAAACCTCTGTATGCCTGCATATAAGTAGCATTTGCAGTTGGCCCCTCCAGCTTCAGCGGCCATCTCTCCACATTTCTTTCTAGAAACTTGTAGCAGAAAGATGATATGTTTGAAAGAGAAAGACAACTTGACAAATGCTTGGAAAATGTGGAAGGAGGAAATCAAAGAAAAGGCTGGAAAACCTGAGCTCTCAGTGTCTTCATCTATAAAATGGGAGTGTCAGTATTTTTATTTTAGATGTACCCTGATGATAAAGTGAATTATTTTGTGTGGCAGATGGTAAACACTCAGTGTTAGCTATTCTTTTTTTTTCTTTCTTTCTTTTTGGTTTAAATTTTGAGTCAGGTACTACACATGGTGCTGGAAAATACAAACATAAGTCACAATTACTGACCATGTGTTACTTACAGTCTAGAGCAGGGAGACATTCAAGTAAATTACATATTACAGCCCCACATGGTACCATTCAATAAGAACACTACATGCCAGACTCTGTGCTAAATTTTATATGAATTATCATATTGAATCCTATTAAATTCAATTGTTATGCCCATTTTACAGACAAGGACACTGAGTCTCCAAGAGATTACCCACATTGCTCTAAGGGATACAAAATACCATGTCAGGGCCGAAACAGACGAGAACTCAGTTCTATCTGAACCCAGTGCCTATACTACACATGTTCTCTTAATGGCATAGTCTCCCTCTTTGAGCAGGTGACATTGAGGACAGAAAGCTCTGGTTCCAAATAAAAGAGTGGAGAGGGGATCCCATGGCAGAACTTGCATCTTGCTGTGAGTCAATTAACTAATTAGCATTGGAGGGTTCAAAATATTCTTCAAGATTGTTTTGAAGTTTAGATAATCTCTCCACCTGCAAAATAATGATTTTTTGAGTATGCCATGGGGCAGGGAATGCTGCTGCAAGGGTCAGATGAATGGAATTCGCATCCTAGCTCACTCCCTCCCTTGCTCTGTGAACTCTGGCCATTATATCTTTATGAGCCTTCCTTTCTCATCATATGAGAAATGAAGAGGCTGGCCTAGATATTCCTAGGATTCCCTCCAGCGCTGAGATTCTCTGATCTCTATTTCATGGTTCAATGTAAGCAGGATGCGTGTGCAATCACTCATCCTTCTGAGTCTAGACAATGCTCTTGACTGTTTCCTAAGACACCCACGTACATACACCTCCCCTTCCAACTCCAGTTACTCTTCGAGCCGTGTCATCGGCCACTTTGTCTTTTCTCGCTCTGCACCACGTATTGGATTACACATATCGGTGTAAATTAGCATGCCCTCCGTGCCTTGTGGCATTTATCATCTCACAGTTCTGTAGTTTAGAAGTTGAAATGGATTCTACTAGGCTGAGGTCAAGGTGTTGATGGAGCCGTCTCCCTTTCTGGTGGCTCTAGGGGAGAATTCTACAAGCTGCCTGCAACCTTGGCTTCTGTCCTTCTTGTTCTGTCCTCCACGCCAGCAACAGCCATGAGCAACAAAATCGCGGCAACTAAACACTGAGCCCACCTGAATAATCCAGAATAATCTCCCTAGTTTAAGGTCAGCTGATGAGCACACTTAATCCCACCCGAAACCTTAATTCCTCTTTGTCATAGAACAGGTTCTATGCAGAGGAATGAAGACATCTCTGGGGTCATTACTCTGCCTACCACAATCCTTTAATCCTTCACAGTCTCTATGGTACTTTCAGCAAGTTTAGCCAGCACAGATAGGAGAACATGAGCGATTTGTCTTGCTTTAAGAAGATCAGGTATGGAAACTAAAAGTAATCCAAGGATTACCTGGCCCTGTCCCAGAGCCATCACACCCCCAAACAGTCCCAGCACTTCACTAGGACCTCATTCCCACAATGCCTTGCTCTCAGCTAGGCATCTTTAAAGCCATTATTTGCATTTATTTTAATGAAGCTCAAACCAATACGTGAATAACGAAAAGACCTAGAAAAGTAAAAAAAAAAAATCTCTAAGAACCACAAGAATGAATCTAAAGGAGATCTTTTAGGTAAGGTACCCTACCTATAGGGTGACAATATAAAACATTGAGTTAAATTTGAACCTCAGGTTAACAGCACATAATTTTAGTATGTTACAAATATTTGATGAGATCCCCTGGCGAAGGAAATGGCAACCCACTCCAGTATTCTTGCTTGGGAAATCCCATGGACAGAGGAGCCTGTCCTCACGGGAGGAAATCCCACGGACAGGCGGGCTACAGTCCATGGGGTCACAAGAGTCAGACATAACATAGCGACTAAATAATGTTGCAAATATTTGACGGGATTACTTAAATTAAGAAAAAATTATTTGTTGCTCATCTGAAATTGATACTTAGCTGGGTGCCATGCAGTTTTATTAGCTAAATCTAGCAACCCCATCTATCTGAACCTCTTCAAATGATAGTGTCTTAGCTACATACTCCTTCTCTCCAAAGGTCAGATGCATTTCCAATGTTTGCTGTGCTGCGATTCATGGGGTCGCAAAGAGTCAGACACGACTGAGCGCCTGAACTGAACTGAACTGAATTGAGTCCAATAGAGGACCACATCGTACAGATCCAAAACTATGATAATAATTGTTGCCAGAAATTGTAAAAGCTGCAGAATGGCAATTACTTTTTCTGTACTCTTTCCATGCAACCTTCCAGTCAGTCCTGTAAGGAGGAAATGCAGTCTTGGAGAGAATCGTGACTTTCGTCATCCAGCTACTGAAATGCAGAAGTTTAAACCTGCATCCATCTGCTCAGACACTAACACCATCTCGCCCAGGGAGTCACAGTTTCTTTTCCCTCATATGCTTCCTTGGTTTTGCCATCCACACACTTCAGTTCTCTTCATCAGGGCTTTCTTTGGCACTAATGAAATCCTATCTGACTGTCATCAAATCAGAAATAGATGTACACATGGGCCCCAGACAGGAAATGTTGAAAAGGGCTACCCAACTATAGTGAAAGTGAAAGTCGCTCAGTCGTGTCCGACTCTTTGAAATCCCATGGACTACTCAGCCCATGGAATTCTCCAGGCCAGAAAACTGGAGTGGGTAGCCTTTCCCTTTACCAGGGGATCTTCCCAAGCCAGGGATCGAACCCAGGTCTCCCACAATGCAGGCGGATTCTTTACCAGCTGAGCCACAGGGAAGCCCACCCAACTATAAGACCAGAGCAAACATATTCCCCTGTCACACAGCACAATAGCTCAGAGATCCTTGTATTGGTAGTTTCTTTTGTATTCCTATTTTTAAAGTTGGAGGTGTATCTTTTACTAGGCCGTCTTTGACTAAGTTGACAGAATCAACTTTTATTTAATCCCATTCAATATTGAATGTGCTCCAAAAGCTCTGATTATCTGAGCTAAAGGAGGGTACTGCAAAATTCAAGATAAGGCAAAAATTAAATTTCGCTTCAGAATCTATTTCTGCACTTACCATTCTGTCCAACACTGTAAAGCAGTGAGTCAGAGGCTCCCCTACCTGAATTCTGTCTCCCCCCCATGCTCTCCCTCGTGTTCAGCTCTCCAAAACCCCCAGACAAGAATGGCAACTGTATACTCTGATCTTCTCCCAAGACACAGGGATGGGGCAAAATTCTGGCCTCCAGAGGGCTGCCCTATTAAGGCCGAGCTGAAAATAGCAGCTTCACCTTTCAGGTCTATAGATCCAGTCCAAGTGCCGCCAAGTGATGAATGAGCTATAATGCCTTGCCTATCACTAAACTGGGGCTTCCCAGGAGGCGCTAGTGGTAGAGAATCTACCTGCCAATGCAGGAGACTCAAGAGACTCAAGTTCAACCCCTGGGTTGGGAAGATCCCCAAGACAAGGGTATGGCAACCCGCTGCAGTATTCTTGCCTGGAAAATCTCAGGGAGAGAGGAGCCTGGCGGGCTGCAGTCCATGGGGTCGCAAGGAACTGGACATGACTGAGCAACTGAGCAAACACACATATAGTTGAATTATCGATAAAAACCATTTATCCTTTCTTCCTCCGCAGGTGTTGGGAAAACAAGATATACATTATCTCTGCCCTCCAAGGACTCATAATTTGGAGAAGAATTAGAATAACAACAACAACAAAAAAATACAGTGTAATATGCCCGCCTTAAAAAAAATAGTATATATATATATAGATGAACCTTGAAAATATTATGCCAATTGAAATAAACCAGGCACAAAAAGATAAATACTGTCTGGCTCCACTTACATAAGGTAATTAGAATAGTTAAATTCATAGAGACAGGAAATGGAAGGGGTGAGGGGGAGTGGGGAGTGACTGTTTAGTGGGGGATGGCGTTTCATTGGGGGATGATAAAAATTCTGGAAATGAAGAGTGGTGATGATTGTACAACACGGCAAATGTACTTTATGTCACTGAACTGTACACTTAAAAATGGTTAAAATGATCAACTTTATGCTATGCGTATTTTGCTACAATAAAACTCACACCAAACTGAAATTTTCCTCTTAAGGTAACTGGAAGGTGTATAAAAAACTAACGGCTAATTATTTCCCTGCCAAAAGGAGATAAAAAGGGAAAAGTGCTCTAGCAGATAAATTCTATAATTACAAAAAAAAAATCATCTGAACATATAAAACCAAGGTGGCTGCTTAATTCACTAGGAGGCTAGTAATATCGTTTTGCTTTATAACATTCAAAGCATAGCAAAGAATATCTTTCATTTAGGAACCTAGATCATATATTGGGCTTCCCTGGTGGCTCAGATGATAGAGAATCCGCCTGCAGTGCGGGAGACTTGGGTTCGACCCCTGGGTTGGGAAGATCCCCTAGAGGAGGGCATGGCGACCCACTCCAGTATTCCTGCCTGGAGAATCGCATGGACAGGAGGCTGCGGGCTGTGGGGTCCCAAAGTAACCAAGCACAGCACACACAGATACATGACTCAGACAGAAGCTGCTACAGTGGGATGGAAATTGAATGTCAGTCAGTCAATTTGCAAAGGGTGGGAAGAAGGAGCTTTCTTGAGATGTGACGAGAGAATCAAGGAGTTAGTCATGGCCCCCAAAGAAATCTATCAGAGGTCACAGCTCGGGTGTTTCCCTGGGACATGGCCTCCCTTCACATCTGACTCAGCCGCTAGTGTTCAGACCCCAGGGGCCTGCATAGTGACCACTCTCCCCAGCTCTTGTCATCATTGACCAGGGCCTTCCCCCCGGAATTCCACATAATACTGTGGTTCTGGTGATCTACGTATTTTTAAATTGTTCCACTTTGTGTCTCTTTGGCAAAGAAGATGTAGAAGAATAACCTGAAAGTACAGCTTTCCTTGGGAAAACTCGATACGAAACACGAAAAGAAAACCTCCGTAGTGTTGATCCTTCGCGCCTGCCTGAGTTAGACTGAAAATATCTTGAGCCATAGTACAGACGGCCTGTACCCATGTATTCCTCTTTTCATGTAGTCCTTCTCATATCACATGCAAGGTATGGGTTTACCCTGCTGCTGCTGCTGCTGCAGGTCGCTTCAGTCGTGTCCAACTCTGCGCGACCCCATAGACAGCAGCCCACCAGGCTCCGCCGTCCCTGGGATTCTCCAGGCAAGAACACTGGAGTGGGTGGCCATTTCCTTCTCTAGTGCATGAAAGTGAAAAGTGAAAGTGAAGTTGCTCAGTCGTGTCCGACTCTTCCCGACTCCATGGGCTGCAGCCCACCAGGCTCCTCCGTCCATAGGATTTTCCAGGCAAGAGTACTGGAGTGGGGTGCCATTGCCTTCTCCCCTCCTCAGCATCAAAACACCAGGCTCATTATTCACAAAACACAGAGAGACTCACAGACTTAAAGAACAAACTTATGGTCATCAGGGAGAAGGATGGGAGGAAGGGATAGTTAGGGAGTGTGGAATGGACATGTACACAGCGCTGTATTTAAAATGGATAACCAACAAGGCTCTACTGTACTGCACAGGGAACTCTGCCCCACGTCCTGTGGCAGCCTAGATGGGAGGGGAGTTTTGGGGGAGAGTGGATACATGTATACGTAGGGCTGAGTCCCTTTGCTGCTCACCTGAAACTATCACAACATTGTTAATCAGCTATACCCCAATATAAAATAAAAAGTTTAAATAAAAAACCCACTTGGCTCAGTTGTCAATACGTGTGCAAATGATATTTGCAAATGGTAAGGCAGAATTAGGATACATTCCTTTAAAAATATTTTTGAGCATGTTACTAAAAATAAGTATAACAAACTAAAATGTTGCTTTAAAAATTGCACAAATAAATCCAAATTCTACTCAAAACTGAATTCTTGCAAAACAAGGTCAAGGTACCTAGGACTTTTGGCAGCTGGGCAAGACTTATCTTGGCTTCCGTGATTTAAAAACAAAGAAAAAATGATTGGAGATAAGATCAGATTCTCCTAGGTTACACTGTCTGCCTTTTCAGGGATCCACAGCAATGTGCATTCCCCCTATAGTTTTCATTTTATCAACTGGCTCATTTTCTTGTTCATAATGTGTGTTGAAAATATTGTACTGTTAGGGTTGATTTTATTAAATGTCAGAGAGATAGATATAAAAGTGATTAATAAAACTGATTATAAAATGCTTTACAAAGCATCATACGCTTTTTTTTCCAACTAATCAATTCAAAATGTTTCACTGAAATGATAAATGGCCTGAAAGAAGCAGCATCTTACTAGTCAATGGATATATACCTTTATCTGAGTTTCTCAGAGAGGATTTTGTTTCCAACATAAGATATATTGGTTCACGTCCCTGGATGTACATCTCCAAATTATCAGTCTCAAAATTAGGGGACTATTTCTCAGGAGTGCACATCACATTCTGATTTCAACTCTGAAAGTACATTTGCCACATACCCTAAAAAGATTTCCTATCCCAACGGTAAGTCATAGTAATACCTTGCTGCTGATAATGCCTATACTGTCAGCATCAATCAAGATTATGCTGCAGGCAAATTTTTGCTACAGAAATAATCTCTGATTTAAGTAAGAACATCATGACTGAAAGAATATTAAGAAAATCACAAAATTACTGGAAGGCTATAGAATGGCATTGTCCAGTAGAATTTTCTGCAATGATAAGACACATTTTCTGTCTTCACTGTCCAACATGCATGGAGCTACTGAGCACTTAAAGTGTAGCTGTGGAAGTCAGGTGTGTTAGTCACTCGGTCATGTCCAACTCTTTGTGACCCCGTGGACTGTAGCCTGCCAGGCTTCTCTGTCCATGGAATTCTCCAGGCAAGAATACTGGAGTAGGTTGCCATTCCCTTCTCCAGGGAGTCTTCCTGACCCAGCATCGAAACTGAGTCTCTTGCATTGCAGGTGAATCTTTACCTTCTGAGCCACAGGGGAAGCCCTGCAGTCTGGCTAGTGCACGGTAAACAAGCGTTGACTATATTTAATTTAAATGAACTTATACAGCCATTGAATGACTTGCATCCATCACATTGGACAATGCAGCTGCAAAGCCAGGAACCAAGGTGGGTTGGCAGTAGCCACCACAGCTAAATCCCCCCTAAAAACTAACGCAGAGAGGACTCGTTTCCTCTATGACACAAAGCAGCCAGGACATGCAAGTACAGCCATCATGACCTCTAGAAACTGATGGGACAAGCTGCCTCATTGGAAACTCTACGATCCCAGAATCTCTGTACAGGATGCTGGCATCACATCCTGGTTGGCTGAGCCTGGTTTAAGGACCCACTTCCTTTATCGCTGCACTATAGGGGAAGCCCCTAAAATGTATCTGTAAGCCCCAAATCAATACTCAAGCCACATTACAGTCATTCGTGGACATGCTTCAGAGCATCAGAAATTCAAGGTGCCTGGCATGCACATTCCCAGTTGAGGCAGAACAAGGTGATGCTCTGCCTTCTTATTTCAGGTCAGGCTGTAAACAGGTGTCCTTGTCACTGTATATTCAAAGCCTTGTTTTTCACATCCCTTGTGTTATTTCTTGGTGATTTCACCTTTAAAATGGCCCCAACTGCAGCCCTAAAGTACTTACTGCCTACAGAGAAAATATGTGTTCAGCTGGGTCTTAGAAAAGACCCTGATGCTGGGAAATACTGAAGGCAGGAGAAGGGGATGACAGAGGATAAGATGGATGTCATCACCAACTCAAAGGACATGAGTTTGAGCAAGCTCCAGGAGTTGGTGATAGACAGGGAGGCCTGACATGCTGCAGTCCATGGGGTCTCAAAGAGCAGGACGCAACTGAACTGACTGAACTGGAGCTTCCCAGGTGGCGCTAGTGGTAAAGAACCCACCTGCCAATGCAGGAGACGTAAGAGACAAGGGTTCCCTCTCTGGCTCAGGAAGACCCCCTGGAGGAGGGCATGGCAACCCACTCCAGTATTCTTGCCTGGAGAATCCCATGGACACAGGAGCCTGGCTGGCTGCAGCCCATAGAGTCACATACAGTCAGACAGGACTGAAGCGACTTACCATGCACGCATGCAACGTTCATTCAAGTGTGAGTTACAGTCTTTAAACAGAAATACACACAAAATAAGGTTATGCACTGATCAGTTAACAAAAGTATTGTGATCTGTGGGTCATAGGAACCTAGCCCTGTATTTCCCCTAGGCACTGTGGGTGCAGCATTCCCTAACTCTCTGTTGGTAGTGACCATAAAACAAAACTGCCCTGAATGTTGAGAACTGCTAATTTTGTTAATATCTGGATGGGAAATGACCACATTAGTCACACTCACAGTTGAGGCCTTTGTGTCAAGAGTGACACCTGATATGGGGCAGTGAGTACACAGTAAGTATTCTTTGAATAAAGGAAGAAACTAATTCATTCACTAAAGATCAAAGCAACCAATAACTTGTGTTAGAAATTTTCTTTGCTCTTGGGAATTAGTTCTGAAACAACGGCAATGAGTGTCCTATAAAGGTGACAGCACAGAGGTTTTAAAATTGCAACCTATCAACTGTCACCACTGCTCCAAACACTCCCAAACCACATTCAGTGGTTTACATCGAACTCAAACTATATCCGCATTCACATTTTTAAAAATGTTTGACAGTGTTTCACAGCCAGCGCATAAGCCCCAGAACAAGGCTTGCTGCTAGGTGTGACTACCTCCAGAGAGAGAAACAGACACGGTAAGTCTAATTTGCTCGTCTGAGGTCAGCAATAACCCAAGGGAGCAGATTTGAAGCTCCCCGTGTGTGTGTGTCATAACCCTTAGCCAGTATTCATTTCTTCAAAGTGAAGTCATTTTCCAAAGAGAATAACTTCACATTTCGGTAATTGGAGGTGTCACTATACCCAGAACTGCAATTTTCATGCTTCCGTGTTGGGGCAATTTGGGACTTAAATTTTACTTCGTTACATTTCATTATAAATATTTCCACTGTCACAACAGAATTCAGCTGGCAGTCTTTTCCCAGAAGCATCTCAGAACTAATTTAGCATGAGGAATTCAAAGCTGTCTTCCTCCAGCCCCGGTTTCTAGGTCACATGGAACGAGAGGACGAAGGGGCCCCGCGTTCACAGCTCCCAGCGTTCACTTCAGTCCTCTCCCCAGTGCAATTATCTTACTAGGCACTGAAAAATCTATTACATGAATTTACGGCAGCTCTGGAGTCCTAAGACAGCACAAATTGTTCCCATTTTGATTGGAACGATAAACTGCAATCACTTCAGAAGGAAGCTCCACACTGGATGCCCTTGTCAACCAGAGCAATTCTCACTGGGAAAGAAAGCTGGTCACAGAGGATGGCCAGGGTGGGGGTAGGATCACTGTCTCTAAAGTAGCATGGTTCCTATCACAGGTGAGAGTGGATGTGTTCACTGAGCAGGCTGCAGAAGCCTCAGCAAGTGTAAATTTGGAGGGATTAATAAATGACTCATATATTGTATGTCAGATTCACATTAGCCGTAATGAAACAGATTGCAAACACCGAGTAAAGTCATCAGCACAATATTTGCCATGCCCAGAGACGCCAGGAACGATATTATGGTTCTCGCCTCAGTTTAATTTAATTTAATTTAATTTATTTATTTTATTTTATTTTTATTTTTTTTAGAGCTTCCATTTTACTTTATTTTACTTTACAGTACTCTATTGGTTTTGGCATACATTGACATGAATCTGCCACAGGTGTACACGAACTCCCAAACATGAACCCCTCTCCCACCTCCCACCCCACATCATCCCTCCAGATCATCCCCATACACCAGCCCCAAGCATACTGCATCCTGCATCGAACATAGACTAGCGATTCGTTTCTTACATGATAGTATACATATTTCAATGCTATTCTCCCAAATCATCCCACCCTCTCCCTCTCCCTCTCCCTCTCCCTCTCCCTCATGTCTCTTTCTATTCTGGTTTCCTCGGTGTGTATGCCCAGCAGTGGGATTGCTGGGTCATAAGGCAGTTCTATTTGCAGTTTCTTAAGGAATCTCCACACTGTTCTCCATAGTGGCTGTACTAGTTTGCATTCCCACCAACAGTGTAAGAGGGTTCCCTTTTCTCCACACCCTCTCCAGCATTTATTGCTTGCAGACTTTTGGATCGCAGCCATTCTGACTGGTGTGAAGTGGTATCTCATTGTGGTCTTGATTTGCATTTCTCTGATAATGAGTGACATTGACATTGAGCATCTTTTCATGTGTTTGTCTCAGTTTTAAACATGAGCATCAACTCACAGTTCATGTTAAAAGATGAAGCACATGTTAGCCTTTGCCAGGGCATACAGATTAGGGGAAGGAGGGGAAACAATGAGAGAATTAAATGCCTGCAGTCTTGTAGGAAGACAGAGTTTAGAGTAAGTCACGGAGCCTGTGTAGACCAGTAGAAGGAGCATTGAATTGAGCGTATGAAGACCTAGGTCTGAGCATCACTCTGCCTACCATAAATGGATTTGCCTTTTGAGACCAGCCCTTTATATTTTCTGGCTCTCAATTTTGTCTTCGGTGAAGTGAGTACCGTTACAAGCTTACCTCTCTCTATGAAACACAGCTGTGAGGAAATGCTATAAAACTATGTCCAAGTTTGTCAGAAGTCTGTATATTACCTGCATAGGACACTTAAAGGTTAGAGGAAAGTACCCCTCTGTTCATCACAGCACTATTCACAATAGCCAAGAAATGAAGGCAACCTAAGTGTCCATCAACAGATGAACGGGTAAAGAAGACGTGGTGTCTGTTTACAATGAAACACGACTCAACCAATGAAATGAACAAAACGTTGCCATTTGCAGTAACCTGAATGGACGTGGAGGTCATTAGAGTAAGTGAAATAAGTCAAAGACAAACACTGTATGATATCACTTACATGCAGAAGCTGAAAAGTACAACAAACTAGTAAATATGGCAAAAAAAAAGAAGCAGACTCACAGATACAGAGAACAAACTAGTTGCCAGTGGTGGGACAGGGGCCAGTTTAGAGGTGTCAGAGTGGACGGTACACACTATAGAGGGTACGATAGGCTACAAGGATGTATGATACCACGTGGGAAATATATCCAGTATTTTATAGTAACTGTCATTGGATTGCACACTTTAAAACTTGTAAAAAAAAATAGTTAAAAAGGTTGGAGGAAAGTTAGCTAATATAAATTTGGATTTTTATAAACATAGATGTTCACAAAGGGATTGTTGGCTCTGATCCTCTCCCTACCCACAGTCAAGGCAACTGTTCAGGAAGAAAATCTGTCAAGACACTCAGAGTACTTTCCCAGCCCTGCCACTAACTAGCTAAGAAGTTTGAACATCTCACAGCAACGCTGAGACTGACTCATGGACTTACCTGTAACATGAAGTAACTGGACTAGGTGGTTTCTAAAGCCCTTTCTAGAAAGTTCTAAGGTTTTATGGAGGATAAGTTTCCATGTGCTGTTCTGAGGTATAGATACCGCCAATCTCTTCCCCTTGCTCATGGATCATGTCCATTCCAACTTCCTTGGAAATGATATTGCCCTAAAAAAAAAAAAATAGTTTTAGGCAGAGAGAGGGTCAGTTAAGAAAAAAAGAATTTCTTTTTCTTCTCCTTTGCTGAGGTCCCATTATAATTGGTAGGAGTAGGAAATGGGGATGACTGAATTCTTGATAGGAAGAGGGTGCTTGGAAGGAGAGTTGACTTTGCCAAGTGTCACAGACTCCTGAAAGTGATGCTATCTGAGTGGAGTGCTCCTATGAAGCATATTCAATAAAAGTATATTGATTGGCAAAGCAGTCTTCCACAGCCGAGAAAAGAGGAGACGATCGGAGGACGAAAGCTCCTCAGACTTCAATAATGTATTGTTAACTGGTGTAATCTTCTGAGAAAGTGCGAGCTCTCAAATTAACAGCGCTGAATTGAGCCTAATAACTACATTGCACGACATCATATCTCCTCCTCAATCAATACTTAATATTCTCACAAAGCCCTCAGCCTTCTACAAGCTTTTATTATGTTTTGCAAGGAACAGCATTGACCTTGAGGTGTGCCAGTCACCTTCAACCTTAAAATCCCCAAACAGCTGCGAATGAGTCTGGAAGCATTCCCCAGACAAATAGAGGCTAAAATCCATACCCAGAAAAAGAAAATTTTTTTTTCCTATGATAGTCAGTTCATATTGCGTCAGACATGTCTGTTCTTCATCATATGGTAAGCTTAGAGTGGTTAAGCTTGGGAAATCAACCCATGCTTTTAGAAGTAACTTTTGAGTCACTTTGAGGTCACACAAGTCAGATCAACACACCCACAGTCTGAGGCTGCATCTCGCTGCCTAAATTTCACGTCCCCTAGTCCTGGCTTTGGTCACTGAGGCTCAACAAAGTCTTGAGGGAAAGTGACTTTTTTCCATTTCAGTTAACAAAGATTACTATGGAGGGTGACAATCGGATTAACTTTGAATCTTCAGTTATTATTTTGTTCCAGCCTCTCAATGTTGTATGTTCTATAGGAGAGCTACATTTTAAAGTTAGGGGAGAATCCCCACCCCCAACCCCCGGCAATAAATCATCTTTTCTCTATTTACTCATTTAATTCATAAATGAAGTGTTGATTTGACATTTCTTCACAAGGCAAAATAACCTCAAAGAGACAGGTCAAGTCTCATCACAGCCTCCAAAACGTTCTGTGGTTAACTCTTCAGTAAAATGTTGCCATTCCTAGCATCTGGTTAAACCTTATTTTAACCTGCATCTGCATTGGATTTAGGCCAGGCTTCTGTTGTCAACATAACAAACGACTGTCTGCATCCAGCAGGAAATACGTGCATCTTAGTCTGAGCATTTCCAGAATGTTTCTTGAGATTCACTAGATTAGACTGGGTTAGGTCTTATGATCGCCAGTCTCTGAGGCCAAACCAGTCTCTGATTGGTTTAACCTGTGTCCCCTGTTCCACCCCTGGAGCAAGACAGAAGGCAAGGCTCTTTGATTAAAGTAGACGTAAGTGGGTGTCAGGCAGCAAAACATTGTGGAATTATCCACGGGCTCATTATGTTTGAATGCTTTCGTCAGCTTTGTTGAGGGATGAGAGTATGTTATCTGCTTAACTATTACCTCATTGTTGAATATATCAGGGTATTTCAACTGTCTTACTACTAAAAACTAGTCACCCAAACAGTCATGTTGCTCTGGAATATTCACTTTATTTGAGAAAATTTTCCTGAAATATATTTGCAGACGCAGAACTACCGAGTCAAATGTAATGTTTTTCTGTTGGCTCTGCTTCCCTGGTGGTTCAACAGTAAAGAATCTGCCTGCTAATGCAGGAGACAAGGGTGCACTCCCTGGGTCAGGAGTATCCCCTGGAGAAGGAAATGGCAACCCACTCCAGTATTCTTGCCTGGGAAATGCTATGGAGAGAGGAGCCTGGCAGGCGATATAGTCCGTGGGGTTGCAAAAGAGTCAGACGCGACTTAGTGACTAAACAACAACGTATGGCCAGAGAATATTCTTTAGGATTTCAGAAAGAACTGGCCCAGTGACCCTTCCTCAGAAGCCCGTCCCAATGTCTTATCACCTTCATAGACCTCAGACAATGATATAGGTGAGGGGGGAAATACAGATGGGAAAATAAAAAGTACACAAGAGTAAGTTAACCAGACAGACAATTTTCTGGGGGTTCTAAGATGGACTCACATTACCCAGGATTGAAGCAAATCTACAGTGGCAGTGGGCACAGCTGCTGGAACTGGTTAGCCCAATGCGTTGTTGGAACTGAAATGGCCAAGAGAATGTTTAATACAATCAGGATCAGAACTGCACAGAAAACAGAACCCGTAATCATCATCCATGCAGTCAACCTAGTAATGATGTGTCCTTCCTCATGAGAGATAAAACTAGAAAAAGGCAGAAAAGGGCAACATCTAAGGCAGAAAAAGATGCATGCAGCAAGATGGATTGGCTGGAAATCTCTGAGGTACCTTACTATCTAGCTAGAGGCCTGCCTCCAGCCACAATAGAGAAAGCACAGCATTATACAAAAGAATGAATCTTCCAGTTTCACATTAAAAAATGTAAACGTAAAAGTCTTTCCCTCAAGACTTGGTTGCGCCTCAGTGACCAAAGCCAGGATTGGGGGATGTGAAGTCTGGGCAGCAAAACGCAGCCTCAGACTGTGGCTTTGCTGATCTGACTCGTGTGACCTCAAGCAAAGTGACTTAAAGTTACTTCTCCAAAAGGCACGGGTTGATTTCCAAACCTTAATCACTCTAACTTTACCGTATGATGAAGAACAGACACGTCTGACACAATATGAAGTCAATAGCATAGGAAAATATTTTTCTTCTGGGTATGGATTTCAGCCTCTATTTGTCTGGAGAATGCTTCCAGGCTCACTTGGCCCTTCGGGGATTTTAAGGTTGAAGGTGACTGGCACACGTCAAGGTCAATGCTGCTCCTTGCAAAACCTTTACGCCAGTTGCCGACTAGTGGGTTTTGGCCCTTCGGTTGGCATACACTGGCCCTGGTGCTGGAGAGAAGTTGCATTCACAGCTCCTGGGAAATAGAGGCTGCTTTCAACAGCTGCTGTCACTTTACATAAACCAGTCCCAAGATGTTGCCTCACGTACCTACAACAGGCAGCCTCCTCTTTCGACAGAGGAGGGCCTGGAGCTTGTGGACATTATAGACTAAGCGAGGAGGATTAACTAGACCATGTCCGCAACACACATTGAGCTCCTTGGAGGGAGGCCTTTTAATTACAGTACTGGCCAGGAGCAAGTGGGAAAATAGGGAAATAATATCATTTTTGTCAGGAGTACAAAGGAATACTCCATTTGGATTCCTTTCTTTCTTGCCTCAAGTAATCCATCTGTATTTTCCCACCTCCTTATTCTAGAATCTAGATATGTTTTTAATAAGACACAGTAATCTTATGTATTCATTTTCTTGGAGGACGTGCTGTACCATTCTTTTTACTGTCATTATTCAGACATATTATTATTCTGCTCAATTCATTTTTGAAAATTGCCTTTTAAAGGCAGAGAGATGTTTCTTTTCTCTGCCTATTTTGAATTGTGTATGAAATGGAGAATGAGAGAATATTTATCCTAACTTGGTTGCAGGATTTGGTTAGAGATGTAATTTGTGTATTTATTCCATTTTGAGAAGTAAACATCAGCTACTAACCACCTGGAAAAAGCGCCACTTAAATTTCTAGGAATTTTAGCTATACTTCAAAATTCAGATTTAGAAAGCCAAACAGGGCTTTGCAGTTGAAGAACAGATTTCCTCTTTAATAGATTCAATTCCACCTGCATAAAAAGCCAGTTTAGAGTTCATACTGATGCACCTTTCATAAAATGTTGACATAATCAGCATTTGGACCCATATAGCAATTTCTGCATTAAATCATTTGCACTTGGAAAGTGGGCCCTTTGACACTGTTTCTATTATTTTTTATTATTATTATTATTTTTTTTTTTGCCTAGCTGCCCTGGTAGCTCAGATGGTGAAAAATCTGCCTGCAATGCAGGAGACCCAGGTTTGATCCCTGGGTCAGGAGGATCAGGAGGGGATGGCAACCCCCTTCTGTATTCCTGCCTGGAGAATCCCATGGACAGACCATGGGTTGCAAAGAGTCGGACACAACTGAGTGACTAACACTCCACTCCCTATTATAATTTTAAGATTAATCATTTAGGATTGATTTTTTAATTAATGATATGAAGGAATTTGATTTGGTGAATGATGAATAGAGAAAAGATTCTCCAGCATCCTCAGATGTGTTCTAATTTGAATACAATGAAAAAGAACTTGGATTGGTGGGTCCTCCCTTGGCAAGATGGGCCTTTGGACGCAGAAAGCAGCATAGAGCTCCAGTCGACGTACTAGAGGATTAGGGTTGAAATGACAGGGGCTCATGGATGCAGGTTTGCACGTGCTTGGCACAGACACACCCCTCCTCATTCCTTGCAGTCTGTTAAGGCAGGAAAACAAATATGGGGTTCTCCTATCCTGGCCCCCTCCAGAGTAACTAGGAACTGAAAGTGGAGGAAGGAAAGTAGAGTCTGGAAAGAAAGAGAAGCCCAGGGTATGGTCACTCAGGGCTCCCCAGGTGGCTCAGCAGTAAAGAATCCACCTGCCAAGCAGGAGATGCGGGTTCGATCCCTGGGTCAGGAAGATCCCCTGGAGGAGAAGAAGGCAGTCCACTCCAGTGTTCTTACCTGGGAAACCCAACGGACAGAGGAGCCTGGCAGGATACCATCCTGGGGGTTGCAAAGAGTCACATGACTTAGTGACTAAGCAGCAGTTATGTAGCTCACCTGTTCAAAGTCCTTTCACCTGTGAGTCTGAACACTTGAGCAGGAGAGGACCGTGATGGTTAAACTACAGCTAGCTGCCTGCAGCACTGGGCTTCCCTTGTGGCTCAGCTGGTAAAGAACCCGCCTGCAATGTGGGAGACCTGGGTTCGATCCCTGGGTTGGGAAGGTCCCCTGGAGAAGGGAAAGGCTACCCACTCCAGTATTCTGGCCTGGAGAATCCCATGGACTGTCTAGTCCATGGGGTTGCAAAGAGTCAGACATCAAATGGCCTCTAGCATCAAGTGTCCTCTCCTGTGGTGCCTTCTGGGCCCTGCCTGCATGTTAGTAGCCACAGAACAAGCTATGGATGCCTAATGAGGGCTCCAGCCCCAGCAGGCCTGCCCAAAGCCAGGTTCAGGCCTCCCTCCAATATCCCCAAGTTCTGCTCAGCGTGCTGTTTCCCAGAGCTCTGCAGTTCAACTCAGAAATGTTTTATCCTTAATTAGAGAAGAAGCAACCCCAGCTAGGGAATTTAAACCTTTTGACCTATCAATGAAGCGAACAGAAATCTTCACAGCTCAGCAATTCCCTTGCTTTTGCCTCCTTCGCTTCAGTGTCAGTCCTTCTAGGAAGCTTCCCAGAGCCGCTGTCAGAACCTCTCTCCCGTGAGGTTCCCTGGGCCAAGGGCATACAGCTCTAGGCTGGATAACTCCCAACTATAGATGGCCTTTGTCAGTCACATTATGACTTCTTCTTTGATCCGTGGGGCTATTTAGATGTGTGGTTTAGTTTCTAAACGTACAGGGATTTTTTCTTTTTTTCAACTTAATCTTCTTACTATGTGTGCTGTGTGCTTAGTTGCTCAGTCACATCTGACTCTTTGCGCCCTCATGGACTGTGATCCACCAGGCTCCTCTGTCCATGGGATTCTCCAGGCAAGTATCCTGGAGTGGGTTGCCATTCCCTTCTCCAGGAGATCTTCCCAACCCAGGGATCGAACCCAGGTCTCCTGCACTGTAGACAGATTCTGTACCGTCTGAACTACTGATTTCTAACTTAACTGCCCTGAGAAAAGAGAACATGGTCTGAATAATACCAGTTCTTTGAAAGCGGCTGATATCTGCTGAAGGTCTACTGTGTGATCAGTTTTTGTACAGGTTCCATGTTTGCTTGCAAAGAATGCACCTTGGAACAGAATTCTACACGTGTTCAATAAATCAAGAACAGTAATTGTATTATGCAAATCTTGTTTACCATCTTTTAGTCTCCTTGATGTATCAATAATTCAGAGAGATACATTGAAATCTCCCACTGTGCTGATGCATTGTCAGTTCTTCAATTTAGTTCTAACATTTTTGCTTTATATATTTGAAAGGTATTTTATTATGTGCATGCATATTTAAAATATTAACTCTTTATAGTGAACTAAATCTTTGTCATTAAGAACTGATGATACTAATAAATCACTAATAATGCCATTTGTCTTAAAGTCTACTTTTGTCTGATAATAATCTGGCTGTCCTACAGTCTTTTTAATTGTATTTGACAAGAATGTATATTTCCATCCTCTTTCAACCTTTCTGTTCTTACAAATATGTTTTGTGAAAACATCATAGTGCTCAATTTGTTTTGATTTTTTCCCATCTGACTGCTTTTCTGAAAATCTCTTTTAGATTGTAAATTTAGCTTATTTCTTGTTTTTGAGATTAACGGTATACTTGAACTTGCTTCTACCATCTTACTTTTTAATTTTTATTTGTCTCTCCTTTTCCATGCATCATTTATTCTCCTTTCTCACTTTTCAGTGGTTTTTTCCCTTTGGTCTTCATTTTGAATTGACTGAGGATATGTTTGCGTTCATACTACTTTTCCATTTATTACCTTTACAAGCTTGGAAATTAAAGCACCCTAAACCTATTCTTTTAGTAATTCCTTTTTAATTATACTACGTACATTTAACTTAACAAACTCTAGTAACAGATTATATCTTAAGCTCTTTACCAAAAGTACAAGAACTTCAGGGCAGATTTACTGTTCTGTCCCTAATATTGTTAACAAGCTTACAGTTAACCAGTGCTTTCTTTGGGGTCTTTTTTAAGGACTAAAAACAATCATTATTCATTTATCAGAAACACTTGTTTAAACGTATATGTTTACCATTTTACTGGTGCTGACCATTCCTGTTTACCTCTCAGACCTTCTTTCTTCAATTATTTTTCTTCTTCCTGAAGTATACTTTTCAAAGGGCTATTTAATGATAACTTGGTGGTGGTAAACCCTATGCATTTTTTCCTGAAAATCTCTTTACTTCTCTCTCACTTTTACAAGGTAATTTTGCTAGGTATAAGAATTCTAGGATGATATTTATTTTCTCTCATAAAGATGTTACTCTATTCATTCCATCATGGCTATTGGAACATCTATTCTCTAACAGCCTGTCTTCATTAGTAATCTCTCTTTGCTCTGCCAATTTTAAAATCTTCTCTTTGGCCTCAGTATCTGAAGTTTCACTGTGCTATATGCAGAAATGCAATCTATATTTTCATCTCTTTCAACATTTTGGAAAATTTTCAGCAATAATCTCTTCAACTATTGTTTCTCTTTATCTACTCTTCCCTTCTACCTAGAATCTCTTAGGCTTATCATATTACTTATCATTCTATTCGTCCTCTTAAATTTCCTGCCGTATTTTCCATCTCCTTTCTCTGTGTATTCTGAGTAATTTCTTCAGACATATCGACCAGTAAGTTTCTCTTCAGGTATGTGAAACTCACTGCTCCTTTATCCCCTGAAAAAGTGAAAGTGCCTCAGTCGTGTCCAACTCTTTGCTACCCCATGGACTTGTCCATGGAATTCTCTAGGCCAGAATACTGGAGTGGGTAGCCTTTCCCTTCTCCAGGGAATCTTCCCCATCCAGGGATCAAACCCAAGTCTTCCGCATTGCAGGCAGATTTTTTTTTACCAGTTGAGCCACAAGGGAAATCCCTGGGTTGGGAAGGTCCCCTGGAGAAGGGAAAGGCTACCCACTCCAGTATTCTGGCCTGGAGAATCCCATGGACTGTCTAGTCCATGGGGTTGCAAAGAGTCAGACATCAAATGGCCTCTAGCATCAAGTGTCCTCTCCTGTGGTGCCTTCTGGGCCCTGCCTGCATGTTAGTAGCCACAGAACAAGCTATGGATGCCTAATGAGGGCTCCAGCCCCAGCAGGCCTGCCCAAAGCCAGGTTCAGGCCTCCCTCCAATATCCCCAAGTTCTGCTCAGCGTGCTGTTTCCCAGAGCTCTGCAGTTCAACTCAGAAATGTTTTATCCTTAATTAGAGAAGAAGCAACCCCAGCTAGGGAATTTAAACCTTTTGACCTATCAATGAAGCGAACAGAAATCTTCACAGCTCAGCAATTCCCTTGCTTTTGCCTCCTTCGCTTCAGTGTCAGTCCTTCTAGGAAGCTTCCCAGAGCCGCTGTCAGAACCTCTCTCCCGTGAGGTTCCCTGGGCCAAGGGCATACAGCTCTAGGCTGGATAACTCCCAACTATAGATGGCCTTTGTCAGTCACATTATGACTTCTTCTTTGATCCGTGGGGCTATTTAGATGTGTGGTTTAGTTTCTAAACGTACAGGGATTTTTTCTTTTTTTCAACTTAATCTTCTTACTATGTGTGCTGTGTGCTTAGTTGCTCAGTCACATCTGACTCTTTGCGCCCTCATGGACTGTGATCCACCAGGCTCCTCTGTCCATGGGATTCTCCAGGCAAGTATCCTGGAGTGGGTTGCCATTCCCTTCTCCAGGAGATCTTCCCAACCCAGGGATCGAACCCAGGTCTCCTGCACTGTAGACAGATTCTGTACCGTCTGAACTACTGATTTCTAACTTAACTGCCCTGAGAAAAGAGAACATGGTCTGAATAATACCAGTTCTTTGAAAGCGGCTGATATCTGCTGAAGGTCTACTGTGTGATCAGTTTTTGTACAGGTTCCATGTTTGCTTGCAAAGAATGCACCTTGGAACAGAATTCTACACGTGTTCAATAAATCAAGAACAGTAATTGTATTATGCAAATCTTGTTTACCATCTTTTAGTCTCCTTGATGTATCAATAATTCAGAGAGATACATTGAAATCTCCCACTGTGCTGATGCATTGTCAGTTCTTCAATTTAGTTCTAACATTTTTGCTTTATATATTTGAAAGGTATTTTATTATGTGCATGCATATTTAAAATATTAACTCTTTATAGTGAACTAAATCTTTGTCATTAAGAACTGATGATACTAATAAATCACTAATAATGCCATTTGTCTTAAAGTCTACTTTTGTCTGATAATAATCTGGCTGTCCTACAGTCTTTTTAATTGTATTTGACAAGAATGTATATTTCCATCCTCTTTCAACCTTTCTGTTCTTACAAATATGTTTTGTGAAAACATCATAGTGCTCAATTTGTTTTGATTTTTTCCCATCTGACTGCTTTTCTGAAAATCTCTTTTAGNTAATCTGGCTGTCCTACAGTCTTTTTAATTGTATTTGACAAGAATGTATATTTCCATCCTCTTTCAACCTTTCTGTTCTTACAAATATGTTTTGTGAAAACATCATAGTGCTCAATTTGTTTTGATTTTTTCCCATCTGACTGCTTTTCTGAAAATCTCTTTTAGATTGTAAATTTAGCTTATTTCTTGTTTTTGAGATTAACGGTATACTTGAACTTGCTTCTACCATCTTACTTTTTAATTTTTATTTGTCTCTCCTTTTCCATGCATCATTTATTCTCCTTTCTCACTTTTCAGTGGTTTTTTCCCTTTGGTCTTCATTTTGAATTGACTGAGGATATGTTTGCGTTCATACTACTTTTCCATTTATTACCTTTACAAGCTTGGAAATTAAAGCACCCTAAACCTATTCTTTTAGTAATTCCTTTTTAATTATACTACGTACATTTAACTTAACAAACTCTAGTAACAGATTATATCTTAAGCTCTTTACCAAAAGTACAAGAACTTCAGGGCAGATTTACTGTTCTGTCCCTAATATTGTTAACAAGCTTACAGTTAACCAGTGCTTTCTTTGGGGTCTTTTTTAAGGACTAAAAACAATCATTATTCATTTATCAGAAACACTTGTTTAAACGTATATGTTTACCATTTTACTGGTGCTGACCATTCCTGTTTACCTCTCAGACCTTCTTTCTTCAATTATTTTTCTTCTTCCTGAAGTATACTTTTCAAAGGGCTATTTAATGATAACTTGGTGGTGGTAAACCCTATGCATTTTTTCCTGAAAATCTCTTTACTTCTCTCTCACTTTTACAAGGTAATTTTGCTAGGTATAAGAATTCTAGGATGATATTTATTTTCTCTCATAAAGATGTTACTCTATTCATTCCATCATGGCTATTGGAACATCTATTCTCTAACAGCCTGTCTTCATTAGTAATCTCTCTTTGCTCTGCCAATTTTAAAATCTTCTCTTTGGCCTCAGTATCTGAAGTTTCACTGTGCTATATGCAGAAATGCAATCTATATTTTCATCTCTTTCAACATTTTGGAAAATTTTCAGCAATAATCTCTTCAACTATTGTTTCTCTTTATCTACTCTTCCCTTCTACCTAGAATCTCTTAGGCTTATCATATTACTTATCATTCTATTCGTCCTCTTAAATTTCCTGCCGTATTTTCCATCTCCTTTCTCTGTGTATTCTGAGTAATTTCTTCAGACATATCGACCAGTAAGTTTCTCTTCAGGTATGTGAAACTCACTGCTCCTTTATCCCCTGAAAAAGTGAAAGTGCCTCAGTCGTGTCCAACTCTTTGCTACCCCATGGACTTGTCCATGGAATTCTCTAGGCCAGAATACTGGAGTGGGTAGCCTTTCCCTTCTCCAGGGAATCTTCCCCATCCAGGGATCAAACCCAAGTCTTCCGCATTGCAGGCAGATTTTTTTTTACCAGTTGAGCCACAAGGGAAAGCCAAGAATACTGGAGTGGGTAGCCTATCCCTTCTCCAGGGGATCTTCCCGACCCAGGAATTGAACCAGGGTCTCCCACATTGCAGGCAGATTCTTTACCAACTGAGCTATCAGGGAAGTATCCCCTGAAGTTTTCTTTTTATTTCCAACAATTAAAGTTTTCATTTTTAGAAGTTCTATTTTGTTTCTTCCTGAATCTCCTTGAACATTCTTGATGTCTCCCATTGCTTTTGCCATGACTGGTAAGGGTTAACTTGTCCAAAACAGATTCTCTGAAAGTTGGCCTTCTAGAAAAGGACTTGGCTGCCTGCAGAGTACCATGGAAGCCAGCCACCAGCTCAGTGCTTAAGGCAATCAATCCTAGTCAACCTCAAAGCTTGGCCTGCAGCCCTCTGACCATGCCAGGGGGTGGGCTACACTTCTTCATCCATGAACACTGAGTTGACAGTCCAGCTCTGGAGCCAAAGTTCTGCCACATCATATTGCTATTGTATCCCTTCCCAAAGCACACCACTCAAAGCCCCCCAGGCCAAGGGCAAGGTCCTCCTTGTGAGATTTGGCTCTGCACTACCCTTAATCTGTGCATTTTACCCAATAAACACTACTCCAATGAATCAATACGCAGATGATGTCACTTTAATGACAGAAAGTGAAAAGGAACTAAAGATCCTCTTGATGAAGGTGAAAGGGGAGAGTGAGAAAGCTGGCTTAAAATTCAACATTCAAAAAAACAGATATCATGGCATCTGGTCCCATCACTTCACAGCAAATAGATGGCAAAAAAGTGGAAACTGTCAGATTTCATTTTCTTGGGCTCCAAATGACTATGGGTGGTGACTGCAGCCACGAAATTAAAAAATGCTTGCTCCTTGGCAGAAAAGCTATGACAAACCTAGACAGTGTATTAAAAAGCTAAGATATCACTTTGCCAACAAAGGTCTGTATAGTCAAACCTATGGTTTTTCCAGTAGTCATGTATGGATGTGAGAGTTGGACCATAAAGAAGGTTGAGCACTGAAGAATTTATGCTTTCAAACTGTGGTGCTGGAGAAGACTCTTGAGAGTCCCTTGGACAGCAAGGAGATCAAACCAGTCAGTCCTAAGGGAAATCAATCCTGAATATGCATTGGAAATACTGATGCTGAAGATGAAGCTCCAATACCTTGACCACCCAATGCCAAGAGCTGACTCATTGGAAAAGACCCTGACGATGGGAAAGATTGAAGGCAGGAGGAGAAGGGGATAACAGAGGATGAGATGGTTGGATAGCATCACTGACTCAATGGACATGAGTTTGAGCAAATTCAGAGAGATAGCAAGGGACAGGGAAGCCTGGCATGCTGCACTTCACAGGGTCGCAAAATCAGACACAACTTACTGATGGGACAATAACAGCACCCATGAATCAATGCCAAGTTTTCTGGTCAACTGCCCTCCAGCTTCTGGCCCTCAAATGGTACCCACTCATAGATGATGCTGCTGTTGGCAATTGCTCCCCTGATAACCCTTTTCCTCCTGCTAACTTACTACTCAGAGTTGCTCACAGTTCGCTTCTTTGGGGAAGGAAGGGAGGGAAAATCCCCTCCATCCTTCAAGCTAAGCAGTTCTTCAAAAAGTAGGTATTCAGTTCAGTTCAGTTCAGTTCAGTCGCTCAGTCGTGTCCGACTCTTTGCGACCCCATGAATCGCAGCACGCCAGGCCTCCCTGTCCATCACTAACTCCCGGAGTTCACTCAGACTCACGTCCATCGAGTCCATGATGCCATCCAGCCATCTCATCCTCGGTCGTCCCCTTCCCCTCCTGCCCCCAATCCCTCTCAGCATCAGAGTCTTTTCCAATGAGTCAACTCTTCACATGAGGTGGCCAAAGTACTGGAGTTTCAGCTTTAGCATCATTCCTTCCAAAGAAATCCCAGGGTTGATCTCCTTCAGAATGGACTGGTTGGATCTCCTTGCAGTCCAAGGGACTCTCAAGAGTCTTCTCCAACACCACAGTTCAAAAGCATCGATTCTTCGGCGCTCAGCTTTCTTCACAGTCCAACTTTCACATCCATACATGACCACAGGAAAAACCATAGCCTTGACTAGGCGGACCTTAGTCGGCAAAGTAATGTCTCTGCTTTTGAATATACTATCCAGGTTGGTCATAACTTTTCTTCCAAGGAGTAAGCGTCTTTTAATTTCATGGCTGCAGTCACCATCTGCAGTGATTTTGGAGCCCAAAAAAATAAAGTCTGACACTGTTTCCACTGTTTCCCCATCTATTTCCCATGAAGTGATGGGACCGGATGCCATGATCTTCGTTTTCTGAATGTTGAGCTTTAAGCCAACTTTTTCGCTCTCCTCCTTCACTTTCATCAAGAGGCTTTTTAGCTCCTCCTCACTTTCTGCCATAAGGGTGGTGTCATCAGCATATCTGAGGTTATTGATATTTCTCCCGGCAATCTTGATTCCAGCTTGTGTTTCTTCCAGTCCAGCGTTTCTCATGATGTACTCTGCATATAAGTTAAATAAGCAGGGAGACAATATACAGCCTTGACGTACTCCTTTTCCTATTTGGAACCAGTCTGTTGTTCCATGTCCAGTTCTAACTGTTGCTTCCTGACCTGCATACAGATTTCTCAAGAGGCAGGTTAGGTGGTCTGGTATTCCCATCTCTTTCAGAATTTTCCACAGTTTATTGTGATCCACACAGTCAAAGGCTTTGGCATAGTCAATAAAGCAGAAATAGATGTTTTTCTGGAACTCTCTTGCTTTTTCCATGATCCAGCGGATGTTGGCAATTTGATCTCTGGTTCCTCTGCCTGTTCTAAAACCAGCTTGAACATCAGGGAGTTCACGGTTCACATATTGCTGAAGCCTGGCTTGGAGAATTTTGAGCATTACTTTACTAGCGTGTGAGATGAGTGCAATTGTGCGGTAGTTTGAGCATTCTTTGGCATTGCCTTTCTTTGGAATTGGAATGAAAACTGACCTTTTCCAGTCCTGTGGCCACTGCTGAGTTTTCCAAATTTGCTGGCATATTGAGTGCAGCACTTTCACAGCATCATCTTCCAGGATTTGAAACAGCTCAACGGGAATTCCATCACCTCCACTAGCTTTGTTCTTAGTGATGCTTTCTAAGGCCCACTTGACTTCACATTCCAAGATGTCTGGCTCTAGATTAGTGATCACATCCTCATGATTATCTGGGTCGTGAAGATCTTTTCTGTACAGTTCTTCTGTGTATTCTTGCCACCTCTTCTTAATATCTTCTGCTTCTGTTAGGTCCATACCATTTCTATCCTTTATCGAGCCCATCTTTGCATGAAATGTTCCCTTGGTATCTCCAATTCTCTTGAAGAGATCTCTAGTCTTTCCCATTCTGTTGTTTTCCTCTATCTCTTTGCATTGATTGCTGAAGAAGGCTTTCTTATCTCTTCTTGCTATTCTTTGGAACTCTGCATTCAGATGCTTATATCTTTTCTTTTCTCCTTTGCTTTTCGCCTCTCTTCTTTTCAGTGCTATTTGTAAGGCTTCTCCAGACAGCCATTTTGCTTTTTTGCATTTCTTTTCCATGGGGATGGTCTTGATCCCTGTCTCCTGTACAATGTCACGAACCTCATTCCATAGTTCATCAGGAACTCTGTCTATCAGATCTAGGCCCTTAAATCTATTTCTCACTTCCACTGTATAATCATAAGGGATTTGATTTAGGTCATACCTGAATGGTCTAGCGGTTTTCCCTACTTTCTTCAATTTAAGTCTGAATTTGGAAATAAGGAGTTCATGATCTGAGCCACAGTCAGCTCCTGGTCTTGTTTTTGTTGACTGTATAGAGCTTCTCCATCTTTGGCTGCAAAGAATATAATCAATCTGATTTCGGTGTTGACCATCTGGTGATGTCCATGTGTAGAGTCTTCTCTTGTGTTGCTGGAAGAGGGTGTTTGCTATGACCAGTGCATTTTCTTGGCAAAACTCTATTAGTCTTTGCCCTGCTTCATTCCGCATTCCAAGGCCAAATTTGCCTGTTACTCCAGGTGTTTCTTGACTTCCTACTTTAGCATTCCAGTCCCCTATAATGAAAAGGACATCTTTTTTGGGTGTTAGTTCTACAAGGTCTTGTAGGTCTTCATAAAACCGTTCAACTTCAGCTTCTTCAGCATTACTGGTTGGGGCATAGACTTGGATAACTGTGATATTGAATGGTTTGCCTTGGAAACGAACAGAGATCATTCTGTCGTTTTTGAGATTGCATCCAAGTACTGCATTTCGGACTCTTTTGTTGACCATGATGGCTACTCCATTTCTTCTGAGGGATTCCTGCCCGCAGTAGTAGATATAATGGTCATCTGAGTTAAATTCACCCATTCCAGTCCATTTTAGTTCGCTGATTCCTAGAATGTCGACGTTCACCCTTGCCATCTCTTGTTTGACCACTTCCAATTTGCCTTGATTCATGGACCTGACATTCCAGGTTCCTATGCAATATTGTTCTTTACAGCATCGGATCTTGCTTCTATCACCAGTCACATGCACAGCTGGGTATTGTTTTTGCTTTGGCTCCATCCCTTCATTCTTTCTGGAGTTATTTCTCCACTGATCTCCAGTAGCATATTGGGCACCTAACGACCTGGGGAGATTCTCTTTTGATATCCTATCATTTTGCCTTTTCATACTGTTCATGGGGTTCTCAAGGCAAGAATACTGAAGTGGCTTGCCATTCCCTTCTCCAGTGGACCACGTTCTGTCAGACCTCTCCACCATGACCCGCCAGCCTTGGGTTGCCCTGCAGGCATGGCTTGGTTTCATTGAGTTAGACAAGGCTGTGGTCCTAGTGTGATTAGATTGACTAGTTTTCTGCGAGTATGGTTTCAGTGTGTCTGCCCTCTGATGCTCTCTTGCAACACCTACCATCTTACTTGGGTTTTTCTTACCTTGGTGTGGGTTGTTTCTTCACGGCTGCTCCTTACCTTGGACGAGGGGTATCTCCTTACCGCCACAGTTCCTGACCTTCAACGTGGGACAGCCCCTTAGGCCCTCCTGCGCCTGCGCAGCCCCTGCTCCTCGGGTTGCTCCTCCCAGATCTACTTGGTCTTCAATAGAAAGACTCCCGCCAAAGTTCTCAGCCTCATGCTGAGAGAACAGACGTCTAGGGAACACCCCAAAATTAATTCTAGTTGTGAGGTCTGAAATGCAGCAGTGGTCCCAATATGGCTCCCAACACATCTTAGGTGTCTACTTAGCCTACCCACCTTGTCTCCCACATACACTCTGACATTACAGCAAAACCAAAGCCAGAGGTTGGTTTCAGCATCCGCCCCTCCATCTCCAAAATCAGTTCTCAGGCGCTGGTGAGACTGCTGGGAAAAACGCTAGGATCTGAAATATTGTTGGAGGCAGCTGTTCCTGGTCTGCAAGTTAGAATCATGGGAGCAGTTTTTGAATACCCCAGTGCCCAGACAATACCCCTGACCAATTGCTTCAGGATCTGTGGATGTGATCAGCATTTGGATACAAAGATAAATAATTCATCATGCTGCTTAGATGAGCTCCTCCACCAGAGGAGGAAACAGATAAAGCAGATTAGCAAAATACTGTGGCCTTGGCCATATGGGAGAGCTGAAAGAAATTAGAAAATGCCATCCCCGAATATGTCACTTTGGCCTAGGGATTATCTTGAGATGAAGTCATTTGATAATAAACTGGTGTAGAAAGAAGCCTTCTCAGAACTTTCCTTATCTGAATAAAAGCAGGAATTTCTGAGAAATGAGGACTGCCATAAGTCTCTTGTCCCTGGAGTTTTACTGCCAGAAAGAAACTGGAACATCAGCCCTGAGATAAGTCTGCACAAACAGACCTCACTGAAATAACTCCTGTCTTCCATTAGTTTCCCTGTATAAATACCTTCACACAATTTACCCTTCCTAGAAGCCCAAATCCCTCCTCCCTTTGTACAGTCATTTCACAGTTTATTGCCCTTTGCTAAGATGGTATATAAGATTCTGAGTCTAACTACTTCTTTGGGTTTTTACTTCTTTAATGTGAAGCCCCCATGCAAGTAAAAATATTAACAACAATAATAATTTTTAAAAAAGCATCTGCCTTCACCAGCAGAGGGAGGGAGGAAGGGGAGGGTGAGGCAAATAGAGAGTCATAAATTGGGTTAAAGGTTTACTGAGCATGGCCTCACCCACCAGTGCAGACTCAGTTTCCCCCACAGACAGTCCCTCCCATCAGGAAGCTTGCACAAGCCTCACCCTCATCCATCAGAGGACAGATAGAAAACCATAATCACAGAAAACCAACCAAAATGATCACAGTTTCATGAACTTAATGAAATTATGAGCCATGCCCTGTAGGGACACCCAAGATGGACAGGTCATGGTGGAGAGTTCTGACAAAAGGTGATCCACTGGAGAAGGGGATGGCAAACCACGTCAGCATTCTTGCCTTGAGAACCTCAGGAATGGTATGAAAAGACCCAGGGATAGGGGCAGACATAAACAGTTTGATTCCACTTGTACAAGATACCTAGAATAGTCAAGTTCATAGAGTCAGAAAGTGCAGCGGTAGATGCCAGGGCCAATGGGGTGGGGTGGTGAGGACAAGGGCTGGGGAGATAGTGTTTAATGGGGACAGAGGTTTCAGTTTGGGAAGGTGAAAAATTCAGGCAATGGATGATGGTGAGAATTGCACAATGCAAATGTACTTAGTGCCACTGAACTGTACAGTTAAACATGGTTAAAATAGTGTGTTTTATATGATGTGACTTTCATCACAATATAAAAAAACATTAAAAGGGAGAGAGAGCTCAGGAGTCTACAAAGTAGGAGCCATGGACTACAGGATAAGTCTGAAGTCCGGAAACTCCATCAGGAAGGTCCATGCCCAGTTAGAAGTAATGATGATCTCAGACCGTGGGCGTGGAGAGAAAGCAGAAGAGACCCTCAGGAGGCAGACTCGACAGGGCATGGTGCAACGGGCCAGATGCCAGGAACAGGGGCGAGGAATGATCCTGCAGACTAAGATACACGGAGCACGCATGAGAGGCAGCATGAACAACTCTAGAAGAGAGTGGGAGGAAGTGACTGGCACAGCCTTTTCTGGTCCATTGCGCCAACCTGGAACAATGTGAGGGGGTGCGGACTTGGCAGGAAACACAGGCACCTCCTCTGAATGATGAGGGCAAACATCATGCCCATATTTATATCCGCCAGGCCCAGCTTGTTCCTGAATAGGTGATTAATAGACTAACAGAAGAAAAGGGAACTTTATATCTATCAGCTAACGGCAACATACCGGTCCAGCACCAGTGAGCCTGCTGCATGATAAGAAAGTGAAAGTGTTGGTCCCTCAGTCCTGTTTGACTCTTTGTCACCCCATGGACTGTAACCCCACCTGGCTCCTCTGTCCATGGAATTCTCCAGGCAAGAATACTGGAGTGGGTAGCCACTTCCTTCTCCAGGAGATCTCCCTAACCCAGGGATTGAACTCAGGTCTCCTGCCAGAACCCGAATCAGTCTTGCTCCAAATCCTGTGTTTTTTTTCCAGCATCTAGTACACTTGGGGTGGGGGGTGGGGGGTGGGATTCAAAGTCTGGGCTTTGTTCTTATTTTTCCAGTTTTTTTTTTTTAAATTGGAGGTGGTCTCAATTGTGTTTAATCAGCACGGTTCTTCTAATCAGGGTCATAGGCCATTTTGCAAATTAGACACGTGTGTAAGGAAATCAAAGCTCAAGAGTTACCAAGAGTCACAGAGCTAAGCAGGGTGTGAATCTGAGCTCACATGCTTGCCTGTCCTGCTCCAAACCCATGTTCTTTCCGCTGTGCAGGGCAGGTTCAAATACTGCCTCAGTTTCTGCAGGTCACTTTCTCAGCCTTGATGCCCTTGTCTGTGAGGACAGTACAGGGCCTGCCTCACGGCACTGGGCATGCACACAAAGGCCGTGGTGCAGCCTCTAGCCCGAGCAGGTGTTCCCACCCATCAGTCCTCATGCGGAGCAGAACAGTGGTCCCCAAAGACCCCCGGCCTGACCCCCAGGGCCTGTGGCTGTGTTGGGTCACATGGCAAAGGGGACTTTGCGGATGAGCAAATTAAGGACCTTGGGACAAATCTGTATAATTCTCGATTAACCAGAGGAATGCAGTGTAAGCCCAAGGGTCCTTCCCGGGAAAGGAGGAGGAAGAGAGGCAGAGAGTTCAAGGAGAGCGTGAACGGCCCATGAGTGAGTGGCTGGGGACACTTCCTCAGAGAGGTCTGGACAGGCCGGCAGGTCAGGCTCAGTGTGAGCAGCAGGGATACAGGGGAAACAGGTAAGCAAACAGCACAGGTGCGTGGTATCAGGCCATCCCTCCACTTAGGAAGACGGCATCTCTCAGCCACACCACTGGCCTGCGGGTCGCAGGTACTATTCAATTCAGCCCACACAGTGGGCTGCCAAAGTTAAAAATTGGAATGGTTCATGGAACACTCCAGGAAAGCTGTCAATACAGGCTCACATTCCACAAAGCAACAGCGAGCTGGAGAGCAGAGCCTCCCCTTTACAGAGACTTTTACTCAGTGCCCACCTTACCCCTGGCCACCTGGCCCACCTGCCCACCTGCCCCATCTGTCCACCTGTCCACCTGCCCCACCTGCCCACCTGCCCCATCTGTCCACCTGTCCACCTGCCACACCTGGCTACCTGCCCCATCTGACCCACCTGTACACCTACCCACCTGCCCACCGGCCCCATCTGGCCCACCTGTACACCTGCCCACCTGCCCCACCTGGCCCACCTGTATACCTGCCACACCTGGCCACCTGCCCCACCTGTACACCTGGCCACCTGCCCCACCTGTACACCTGGCCACCTGCCCCACCTGTACACCTGGCCCACCTGCCCCACCTGTACACCTGGCCCACCTGCCCCACCTGTCCACCTGCCTGGCCCTGAAGGCTTGAGAGCTCAGTCCCACTGTTGGGAAGCCATGGAGGTGATGAAGAGTGGCCAGGAGGCAGAGGCTGAAAGCCAGACTGCAGGGTGCTTCTGTCACCCACTGAGTGGTCAAGAGACACCGGCATTGCCTCTTATCCCCATAACTTGAATAAAACAGGATTGGAAATAAACAGGAGAGGTGGGGAGCACAGGAGATGTCCCCACCATGTACGTGGCTGAGAGGCTAAAGGCCTTTGGAAAAGGCAGGGCCCAGCTTACCTGCAAGAGGCCCAGCTGGCCCAGCCCCTTCCCTTTTGGTCTAGCCTGGGACGCCCCCGAAGAGGTAACTGTTCAGTAAAATCCATCCTCCAGCCCACACATACAGAGCGTGTGCTGTTGTGGGTGGAACTGTGTCCCCCCAGATTCATGCACAGAAGTCCTTACCCCCAGTAGCCCAGCAGGGGCTGCAACTCAGAGTTAGGGTCTTTACAGAAGTAACCAAGTTACAGTGAGGTCATCAGAGCAGGCCTCAATCCTACGTGACTGGTGTCCCTGTAAACGAGAGGGGTTCAGAGACAGACCCTCAAGAAACCACACCTTGATCTCAGACTTCTGGCCTCAGGAACCATGAGTCAACATTTTTCTATGGCTTGAGCCACCCAGTTTGGGGCTGTTTGTTACAAACGAATACACATGTGTACACACACATGAGCACACGTATACACACACACACACACACACACACACACACACACACACACAGAGGGCCCCCCACCAGCGCATCTGCTCTCTGACTGCAGGGAACTTTGGAACTCTGAGGATGGCTACAGTTTAAGGAAAAGTTCAAAAAGGAAACGGATACCACCGGCTCAGATTACTGCCTCCTTTCTCGCATCTGAACGCACCCCCCCCCCATAAAGAAATCTCTGTGGTCAACCAGCTACAGTGAAGAGCTGGGGTGCCAGCTGGCAAAACGGCATGGCTCGCCACGCAGAGCTCCATGCGGCTGAAGCGTGACACTGCCTCTATTTTGCTTTCTTTTAGGCCGTGCTGGGTCATCTTTTCGGTGCCCTGGCTTCTCTTGTTGCAGAGCCTGGGCTCTAGAGCATGCAGCCTCAGTAGTTGCGACGTGTGGGCTCTCTGCCAGGGATCGAATCTGAATCCCCTCCATCGGAAGGTGGATTCTTTTTTTTTTTTTTTTTACTTTACAGTACTCTACTGGTTTTGGCATACTTTGACATGAATCCGCCACGCGTGTACACGAACTCCCAAACATGAACCCCTCTCCCTCCTCCCATCCCCATCATCCCTCTGGATCATCCCCATACACCAGCTCCAAGCATCCTGCATCCTGCATCAAACACAGACTGGCGATTCATTTCCTACATGATAGTACACATATTTCAATGCTATTCTCCCAAATCATCCCACCCTCTCCCCCTCCCTCTCCCTCAGAGTCCAAAAGTCCACTCTATACATCTGCATCTCTCTTGCTGTCCTGCATACAGGGTCCTCATTACCATCTTTCTAAATTCCATATATATGTGTTAGTATGCTGTATTGATGTTTTTCTTTCTGGCTTACTTCACTCTGTATAATCGGTTCCAGTTTCATCCATCTTATTAGAACTGATTCAAATGTATTCTTTTTAATGGCTGAGTAATACTCCATTGTGTATATGTACCACGGCTTTCTTATCCATTCATCCGTGATGGACATCTAGGTTGTTTCCATGTCCTGGCTATTATAAACAATGCTGCAATGAACATTGGGGTACATGTGTCTCTTTCTATTCTGGTTTCCTCGGTGTGTATGCCCAGCAGTGGGATTGCTGGGTCATAAGGCAGTTCTATTTGCAGTTTCTTAAGGAATCTCCACACTGTTCTCCATAGTGGCTGTACTAGTTTGCATTCCCACCAACAGTGTAAGAGGGTTCCCTTTCCTCCACACCCTCTCCAGCATTTATTGCTTGCAGACTTTTGGATCGCAGCCATTCTGACTGGTGTGAAGTGGTACCTCATTGTGGTCTTGATTTTCATTTCTCTGATAATGAGTGACGTTGAGCATCTTTTCATGTGTTTGTTAGCCATCCGTATGTCTTCTTTGGAGAAATGTCTATTTAGTTCTTTGGCCCATTTTTTGATTGGGTCGTCTATTTTTCTGGAATTGAGCTGTATAAGTTGCTTATATATTTTTGAGATTAGTTGTTTGTCAGTTGCTTCATTTGCTATTATTTTCTCCCATTCAGAAGGCTGTCTTTTCAGGAAGGTGGATTCTTAACCACTGGACCACCAGGGAAGTCTCGGCTTCTACTTTCTTTAAGTGAAGTAAAGGCTGGCTCTGAGTCCCCTTCTGTGCAGCTGATAATTTTGCCCTACTTATGATTAGACCGTCTCATCCCCTGACCCCTAGGGTCTTGGAGAAAAGAGAGCATTTGAGGAGGTCACAGAAGGGTACTGCTCAGGCCTGCGTGGTGCTGGAGAGTGAGGGGCCACGGAGCGCAGCCCTCTCTCTCTGGAGGAACCCCCTCACTGTCACGTGCTTCCTCCTCTTTACACGTGGTGCTGGAGAGTGAGGGGCCACGGAGCGCAGCCCTCTCTCTCTGGAGGAACCCCCTCACTGTCACGTGCTTCCTCCTCTTTACACGTGGTGCTGGAGAGTGAGGGGCCACGGAGCGCAGCCCTCTCTCTCTGGAGGAACCCCCTCACTGTCACGTGCTTCCTCCTCTTTACACGTGGTGCTGGAGAGTGAGGGGCCACGGAGCGCAGCCCTCTCTCTCTGGAGGAACCCCCTCACTGTCACGTGCTTCCTCCTCTTTACACGTGGTGCTGGAGAGTGAGGGGCCACGGAGCGCAGCCCTCTCTCTCTGGAGGAACCCCCTCACTGTCACGTGCTTCCTCCTCTTTACACGTGGTGCTGGAGAGTGAGGGGCCACGGAGCGCAGCCCTCTCTCTCTGGAGGAACCCCCTCACTGTCACGTGCTTCCTCCTCTTTACACGTGGTGCTGGAGAGTGAGGGGCCACGGAGCGCAGCCCTCTCTCTCTGGAGGAACCCCCTCACTGTCACGTGCTTCCTCCTCTTTACACGTGGTGCTGGAGAGTGAGGGGCCACGGAGCGCAGCCCTCTCTCTCTGGAGGAACCCCCTCACTGTCACGTGCTTCCTCCTCTTTACACGTGGTGCTGGAGAGTGAGGGGCCACGGAGCGCAGCCCTCTCTCTCTGGAGGAACCCCCTCACTGTCACGTGCTTCCTCCTCTTTACACGTGGTGCTGGAGAGTGAGGGGCCACGGAGCGCAGCCCTCTCTCTCTGGAGGAACCCCCTCACTGTCACGTGCTTCCTCCTCTTTTCAGCAGTTGCTCATGCTCAGCCACTCAGCCATGTCTGACTTTTTGTGACCCCATGGACTGCAGCACGCCAGGCTTCCTTGTCCATCACCAACTCCCGCAGTTTGCTCAAACTCATGCCCGTTGAGTCGGTGATGCCATCCAACCATCTCATCCTCTGTCACCCCCTTCTCCTCCTGCCTTCCATCTTTCCCAACATCAGGGTCTTTTCCAATGAGTCAGCTCTTTGCATCCGGTGGCCAAAGTATTGGAGTTTCAGCTTCAGCATCAGTAATTCCAGTTCATATTCAGGGTTGATTTCCTCCAGGATTCACTGGTTTGATCTCCCTGCTGTCCAAGGGACTCTCAAGAGTCTTCTCCAGCACCACAGTTGAAAAGCGTCAGTACAGCAGATATCACCCCGTAGCTGAGTCTTCCTGAAAACCACAGCCATGGGAGGCTGGAATAAGCAGCAGCAACCTGCGGCCGGGGGCTGAGGAGCCTGCCGCCTGTGGACAAGCCGGGAGGAAAACGCAGCTGACTTCTCAGTAACCGCCAGGCTCCAGGCTCTGCCGGGCAAAGGCAGCACCCTGCCCTCTTAACAGGAATAGCGTCTGCCTATGCAGTGTCCTGGTAGCACTGTCTGTGGTCTCGCCTTCAGCTTCCCAGCAATCCCAGAAGGTGCATGCTGTTAGTATCCCCACTTTACAGAGAAGAAAACTGAGGCATGTGAGAGTTCAAAGCTTCTGGCTCTAGGACCCACGTTTATTCTCTATCTAGCTTTTCACTGTGCCCTGATGCCCTTTCTCAGGCTGTCAAGAGCTAGCCAGCTGATATATATATATATATATGTTTTTTTTTTTTTACTTCAGCAGAGGGGGACCTCCCTGGTGGTCTAGTGGTTAAGACTTCCACTGCAGGGGGCACAGTTTCGATCCCTTGTTGGGGAGCTAACAGCCCACATGCCAAGTGGCCAAAACCAGAAAATGATTAAAATAAAATAAGGTTCAACAGAGGACTCCAGAATAAAGGTCTCATACAATTTTACCAAAAACGTGCATGTTAAAATTGCTCTCTGTGGCATGTAAATATAAAAGATGGTTACAATTTTACTGCTTGTTCTCAAAGACACAGAAAGATTGGTAATCAACACACACACCGGAGTTTTAAAAGACTTCCTTATAAAATCACTGTCTTATTTAATTGCATAAAACAGAATTTAGGCAATACATATGTACTGAAGACTTCGTGAGGTTGTCTTTATAGTTTTTATGTATCATGTGAAGCTTATGCCTGTCTCTTATACACATCTAGATGTGTATAAGAGACAGTTCTAATTGTGTGCCCTTCCAGGGACCTGGAGGACCACTTTCCAGCTCTCTTAGAAGTCAGGCATGACCACGTGACTGGCCAGGCCAATGAAATGGGAGCAGAGGTTTCCAGCATCATTTCCAGAAGGAAGTATGAAAGGGCCTGTCACATGTCCCCACACCCCTGCTTCCCACCATGGTGGCCTTGAAAACACACGTAGAAATGCAAAGGGTCTCCGGGTAGCCCAACAATGTGAATGGACTTAATGCTACTGAATTGTAGGTTTTTAAATGGTTAAGATGATAAATTGCATCTTAGGTATGCTGCTGCTGCTGCTAAGTTGCATCAGTCGTGTCCGACTCTGTGCGACCCCATAGATGGCCGCCCACCAGGCTCCTCCATCCCTGGGATTCTCCAGGCAAGAATACTGGAGTGGGTTGCCATTTCCTTCTCCAATACATGCATGCATGCTAAGTCGCTTCCAACTCTGTGCGACCCCATGGACAGCAGCACACCAGGCTCCTCTGTCCACGGGATTCTCCAGGCCAGAATACTTGAGTGGGTTGCCATTTCCTGCTCCAATCTTAGGTATATTTTGCCACAATTTTAAACAGTACAAGCCAAGGTAGGTCCCTGTAAGACAACAAACAGCAAAGCTCCCTGGATAGTTAGCAGGAGCTAAAAATAACCTTCTGTTTGTTAAGCCACTGAGATTTGGGGGTTGCTTGCAATTTTGCTTCATTTTACTGAACACAGAGTAGATTTAGCTTCTGTGATTCCTCTCAAAAACTCTAGTATTCAACCACAGTTAAAACTCTTACTGTTTACTTGTGGATGTAGCAGAAGAAAAGAGTGGGATGAACTGAAAGGGTAGCATTGAAACACATATATCACCATGTTGAAATAGATAGCTGGTGGGAAGCTGCTCTGTAACACAGGGACATCAACCCAGTGCTCTGTGAGACCTAGAGGAGCAGGGCTGCAGAGGGGTGGTCGTGTTGCAGAGACCAGTACTCGAGAAACCAAGCACCGCACTCAGAGAGTTGGAGAACTGAGGTCTATTACGCCGACCGGCCCAGAGGAGTTCGCACTCCAAGCTCTGAGCCCCAAATAAAGGGATTACAGAGTTTTCATACTTGAACTGGCATGATTAACCGGGTTTGCAGGTTTGCAGGGGCTGGGGCGATTGCAAAGAGCAGGACAAGGGTGAGTGAGATAATTCCAGTTCCTAGTATTGTGATTCCTCACTTTCTAGACCCACATGATCCAGACTTCGCAAGGAGCAAGCTGAGCTACAGAGGCGGAAGGAGCAGGAGGTTATGTAAAATTTCAACTTTTCCCCTTCGGTAGTGGGGGTTCAAGAGGGAGGGGACATGTGTATGCTTCTGGCTGATCCATGTAGTTGCTTGGCAGAAACCAACACAATGTTGTAAAGCAATTATCTTCCCATTTTAAAAAATCATAAAAAAATTTTACTGTTTAACTCTGCTATGTTTTAGGATTACTACAAATAACATATTTAAGAACGAGAACAGCGGCTTTTTATTTCAATAATTTCTGATAGCATTTTTGTTAATTTTAAAATCCTCCAACAACAGAAGTAAAGCTACAATGTTGTAAAGCAATTATCTTCCCATTTTAAAAAAATCATAAAAAAATTTTACTGTTTAACTCTGCTATGTTTTAGGATTACTACAAATAACATATTTAAGAACGAGAACAGCGGCCTTTTATTTCAATAATTTCTGATAGCATTTTTGTTAATTTTAAAATCCTCCAACAACAGAAGTAAAGCTACCCTAACATCAAGGCTTAAACCTACTTGCAATCTAATATTTACAAAACTCCTTTACTTGCGTTCGAAATGCGCCTCCTCTAAACAACCCTGAGCTAGGAATCATTCCTTACTGCCGTTGTTCATTGTATTCAAATTAGAACGCATCTGAGGATGCTGGAGAATCTTTCCTCTATTCATCATTCACCAAATCAAATTCCTTCATATCATTAATTAAAAAATTAATCCTAAATGATTAATCTTAAAATTATAGTAGGGAGTGAAGTGTTAGTCGCTCAGTCGCGTCCGACTCTTTGTGATCCCCTGGACTGCAGCACCCCAGGCTTCCCGGGCCTTCACCATCTCTTGGAGTTTGCTCAAACTCACGTCAATTGAGTTAGCCATGCCATTCAACTATCTAGTCCTCTGTCATCCCCTTCTCCTCTTGCCCTCAATCTTTCCCAGCATCAGGGTCTTTTCTTATTACCCACGTCCAAGAGCTGAGAACACAGAGGTCCAGAGAGACCGGGAAATAAGAGAAGTAGGACTAGAACCCAAGTTCAAGTTCAAGGGCCCAAGGGCTCCCCTCTCTGCGCCTCACTAGTTAGGAGCACTGCCAAGACAATGTTTTCATCCCATTTCTAAACACCAATGCCTTATAGATAAGACAATATAGTCAGCATAAGGACTAAAAGTACTTTAATCCAAATTACAGCAATGTAGTGCAAAACTTAGCATAGCATTACAAAGAGCTCATTGAACCAAGGCTGCTTGTTTGCAGGGTAAGCAAGCAGATTTTCTGCATAATGCAGCAGTGCAGCTGATAATAGCAGGCACTGAGATAAAGGAGGAGGTGGGGAGTGGGGGGTGAGATGTGTATAAGAGACAGGCNCCCAGGCTTCCCGGGCCTTCACCATCTCTTGGAGTTTGCTCAAACTCACGTCAATTGAGTTAGCCATGCCATTCAACTATCTAGTCCTCTGTCATCCCCTTCTCCTCTTGCCCTCAATCTTTCCCAGCATCAGGGTCTTTTCTTATTACCCACGTCCAAGAGCTGAGAACACAGAGGTCCAGAGAGACCGGGAAATAAGAGAAGTAGGACTAGAACCCAAGTTCAAGTTCAAGGGCCCAAGGGCTCCCCTCTCTGCGCCTCACTAGTTAGGAGCACTGCCAAGACAATGTTTTCATCCCATTTCTAAACACCAATGCCTTATAGATAAGACAATATAGTCAGCATAAGGACTAAAAGTACTTTAATCCAAATTACAGCAATGTAGTGCAAAACTTAGCATAGCATTACAAAGAGCTCATTGAACCAAGGCTGCTTGTTTGCAGGGTAAGCAAGCAGATTTTCTGCATAATGCAGCAGTGCAGCTGATAATAGCAGGCACTGAGATAAAGGAGGAGGTGGGGAGTGGGGGGTGGGGTGGGCGCTCATTTAGGAGCAAGCGGTAGACTCTAATGAAATTGCATTTTGGCCCGGATCATCATCCTGAGAAAATGCCCCTTGAGGTTTTCCACTGAATTCTGGGGCATATTTATGAAGATCAAAGTAATGGCTTTTTAAAATTAATTACGTGGATTGGTAGCTTGACAACACCAAGTGGAAGGCGGGTGTTGTACCCCATGCCTCGTTACAGCTGCGTGTATCACATCACACACATCGAAGCCCAGGATGCCGGTGTGAGCACGCTCCCTGCCCCATCAACCCCCCAGCAGCTGGGACAGACGTGGAAAGAGTGCACAAGCTCATCGCCCAAGTTGTTGTGACAGCTTAATTGTATTACAGCGCTTGGGTAGTTCCCACGTGTTCGGCTCTTTCCTCCGAGTGAATGCTGGCCCCCCAAGCACAGCTATTACCACGAGAATTAAGATTCACAGCTTTGACGGTTCCTCTTGCTGCCTCTAACACCAGCCCTGCTCGGGAGACCCGGTAATTGTTCCGCGCTGATCAGACTTCCCCCTGGCCCTTCGGCAAGCTGAGACCCCACAGCAGCTAACTAATTGCAATTAAAATCTGCCACGTGAGTGGAAGAGAATAACATAAATTAATCAGTACATTAGCAGAATTACATTTAAATGTTCAAATGTGCATTCAACATGGTGGGACATTTTAAATTATAAAGCAAAGTACTTCATTATGGATGCTGATATTTTAATGAGGAAATGTGATGTTTGGTTAAATAGGAGTGCAATAGAGAGACTTCCTTAAAATTAGCATCAATGATGCATTTTTAATTCAAAAAACAAGTTGTGGTCTGTGTCAGTCCTGCATATCAATGTGGAAAAATTGCCCGGGGCTGTGGAAACAGTTGAGCATCTCATTCTCTGAAGACTTAATAATTTCGGCTGCACTAACTAGCGCTTTATGTAAATTGTCAGATAAATCACAGCAATAAATACAGGTTTTAGAAGAACAGAACAGTATGCTTATCCTTAATTTATTCAATCATCAATTCATGTACACTGAAGCTGAGGGGATATGAAAGATTAAACGTTCCAGGCGGGGGAAAAAAACAAAAAGAAAGGAAAAGAGGAGAAAATGGCTTTGATAGCGACATGGAAGGAGACTCCAGAATAAAGGTCTCATACAATTTTACCAAAAACGTGCATGTTAAAATTGCTCTCTGTGGCATGTAAATATAAAAGATGGTTACAATTTTACTGCTTGTTCTCAAAGACACAGAAAGATTGGTAATCAACACACACACCGGAGTTTTAAAAGACTTCCTTATAAAATCACTGTCTTATTTAATTGCATAAAACAGAATTTAGGCAATACATATGTACTGAAGACTTCGTGAGGTTGTCTTTATAGTTTTTATGTATCATGTGAAGCTTATGCTGTTAGAGGTTCAAACCTAAGGACAGATGATAAAAGTTGATAGACACTTGACTTGCTATTCTTGTCACTGGCTAGAAATGGGGCAAGCCCCAAAGAGTTTTTGTCTTCTTCTGGGGTGGCCTCTGATTTTGTTAGCTGTAAGATGAATCCTTGCCAGTTTCTGTGATATATCAAACCCAGGGCAGAACAACAAATACATATGGGACCACTCTATTTACTGTACATGTGAAAGAAATATGAGTATGTTTTTACAAATATCCAAGCAAAGGCAGACCAGACATGGACTTCACAAATAAGCAATGTTAACAGTTTGTACAATATCAACAACAATACAAACAGCCCAAATGAAAATGCAAATAAAATCTGTCTTCCAAAATGTCCGTTCTCAGCTTTGGAATCACTGCCCGCCCCCACCCATCTAAGCCCCACTCGTGAGCCTCTGTTAAAATTGCCTTATTGAGCACAACTTTGCTTCTCTTTTGCAGAGAAGAGAAGGTCCTAGCTGGCTCCTTCGTTAAGGTTTCAGGAGAGTTTTTCTCTTTCCAAAGCAAACACAAGGCTGTCTTGAGTGTAACCGCTCTTTCTCTTTCCAAAGCAAACACAAGGCTGTCTTGAGTGTAACCACTCTTGTGGTTTACTTTCCTTATGATAATGTTAGCACTTTGTCCCCAGCGGAGAGGGAGCCACCCTCTCCTGGGGGAGTTAGAGCATGCTGGGGTAACTTAGCATTTATAAACCTACCAGCTCCCTTAGAAGACCAGCCACTGCCTATGCTGTATTTTACCTGAGCCCAGAGATCCTGGGAGACAGTGAAGGTTAAGAATTTCCCTCACTCTCTGACTTACTACAAAGCACTCCCTTTCCTCATAGGCTTAGATAAAACACGCACACCTCCCTTGCTTACCTAAGGCTTCCCTGGTGGCTCAGACAGTTAAGAATCTGCCTGCAATGCGGGAGGCTTGAGTTAGATCCCTGGGTCAGGAAGATCCCCTGGGGAAGGAAATAGCAACCCACTTCAGTATTCTTGTCTGGGAAATGCCATGGACAGAGGAGCCTGGCAGGCTACAGTCCACGGGGTAGCAAAGAGTCGGACACGAGCGAGAGACTAACGCTCATTTACCTAGGACAAGGCCAGACATGGACCCTCCAGTTCCTCCTGCTGGCCCCTCGTGAGACTAGCTGAACCACCTATGCCCAGTGATAAAAATGCTTTTTAACCAGTCTTTCGTTAAGCTTCACTCCTTCCTCCAGGCTCTGAATGTTGACCCACTCTTGGCCTGAGCAGCAGACGATCCCTCATGAGAACAGGCTGGATTCTGGGTCAAACGTTCTGTGATGTTTATCTCATCATTTCCCCATACCCAATCCTTCTAGTCTTGAGGACTCCTCTTTACAAGAGGGAAAACCCTTTTGGCCTAATTCTTGAGGCACTCACAGACCTTATGGTTACCGCTGGCTCCCCCACCCCTGCACTCCTTTGAAATAAAGTCTCTCCCTACTAAGTACAGACTTGTGTTTTATTTGACATCATCGATAGCCAGGGGTGTCTAAGTGCCCCCACCCTATGCAAAGAAATCTCTTTCTATTGTGTGTGAATTGTGAGGACTAAACCACAGAATGAGCTGAGGCTATCAGTAACTGCTACAGACAACAGTATTTGGGGGGTACGATCAGATTTAAAAGGTTATTATTTTTGTTGACCTGCAGACACAGCAGCTGACCAATCCCACCAGTCTCTTTTCACAGTGGCCTGGGTCTAGTCTGAACAAAGAATTAAAAAGGAGCGAGGCCCTTCCAAAGATCCCATCAGAGTAAGAATGAATCCTGAATTGCTGGAAGGAACACGTGCACAGTGGTGCTTTGTGTATTAATGTGGCAAAGTTCCCAAGCAGATGTAGGAACAATGACAGCTACAAAAGCTCTCATTTCTTTATGGTCCCAGGCTTCCCAGTGGCTCAGCAGTAAAGAATCTGCCTGCAAAGCAGGAAACGCAGAAGATGTGGGTTCAGTCCCTGGGTTGGGAAGATGCCCTGGAGGAGAAAATGGTAACCCACTCTAGTAGTCTTGCCTGAAAAATTCCGCGGACAGACGAGCTTGGCAGGCTACAGTCCAAAGGGTCGCAAAGAGTCGGACATGACTGAGTAACTAGGCACACACACAAGCTACTTACTAAAGCGCTGCTTATTATACTTGCACTCGTGTCTGCTTTCATAAATATGCCTATGAATTTTGTTTATTTTTGTATTCCACAAGTATACATAGAAATATTCTCAGGAAACAAAACAGCTATATTAGTCACATAATTTCCCCAGTCTACTAATGAGAACGGAGTAGTTATTTCATCTCCTCCAAAAATAGCCAAAAGTGAAAGCAAAAGGAAATGGAGAATCAAAGCTAAGAATACTTTCCATATGGTGACCTGGAGGTTGGCCCTGTCCACTGGTTGGGGCTTAATAATGTGATAGTATTCACATGAGTCTGTTCTTATTGTGAGCTCCATTTTTCACCAAGAGCAAGAAATGACCTTGAGAAAAAGCAAACAAGTCACAGCAAAACGGAAAACAGATTACGTGCTGGCATTGTTTCCCTTTTCTCATCTTTCCAGTAGAAATGTTCTACCGTATACATTATTTTAATAATCCAAAACGAAGCCCCGTGTGGTAAAGTAAACAAAGAAACAAGAGCGGAAAAGCCGCTGGATTTCAACTTCAGAGCCCATGGGAATGACAAGAGAGACAAAGCAACATTCAGAACAGCAGAAGATTGGTTACCAAGTGCAGAAACTAGGCAGAAGGGGAGTGAGAATCATACACATAAATCAGAAGTTTCCTGTTGTGTGAGCCTCAAGTTAAACCTCTCAATAATTAAAGTTAGCTTTACTGTACACACTTTTGTGAACTGAGCAACGTTCACTTTCTCCTCACCCTTTTTCCTTAGCAGAGTAGGAAGATGGGTGCAGAGAAGAAGATAAAAGTTCTTATGTCACAATGGAATGGGAACTACCTCATTTCATTCACCAGGCAGCAAAATTCTATAAAAAGGGCCCAAGGCATCCACAGAAGCCAACGTTCAGACGACTTTAAGGACCGTGATTCTAGCTCATTCCCTGCCCTTACAGTAGTCACCAGCTCCATTTTTTGACTAAGCTAGTTCTGCCATTTGCACCCAAGAGTCCTAACACATACTTGCTGCTGCTGCTGCTGCTAAGTCACTTCAGTCGTGTCTGACTCTGTGCGACCCCATAGACGGCAGCCCACTAGGCTCCTCTGTCCCTGGGATTCTCCAGGCAAGAATACTGGAGTGGGTTGCCATTGCCTTCCCCCCTAACACATAAGGTGATTATTATTGTAACAACGCCTCTGTAGCACCTTCTATGTGGCAGACACTCAATGTGCTCTTAGTACACAACCACCCAAAGTGGGGACTGACCATTTCTGTGCTACAGACGGCATATCCAAGGCATAAAGAGGTTAAGTACATTGTCCAACCCCTTCATGGATCATAGTTTTGACATGGTGAAGGGGCTTGCATAACTCAGTGAGGCTATGAGCCATGAAGAATTGATGCCTTTGAACTGTGGTGCTGGAGAAGACTCTTGAGAGTTCCTTGGACAGCAAAGAGATCAAACCAGTCCATCCTAAAGGGAATCAACCCTGAATATTTATTGGAGGGACTGATGATGAAGCTGAAGCTCCAATAATTTGGCCATCTGATGCAAAGAGCCAACTCACTGGAAAAGACCCTGATGCTGGGAAAGATTGAGAATGGGAGGAGAAGGGGCAAGCAGAGGAGATGTTCAGATAGCATCACTGATTCAATGGACAAGAATCCTAGCAAATTCCAAGAGAGAGTGGAGGACAGGGCAGCCTGGCATGCTACAGGGGTCCCAGAGATTCGAACACGACTTAGCGATTGAACAACAGCAAGCATTGTCCAAGTCACTCACCTATGAAGAAAGGGAGTAATGACAGAGACTAGAGGACCATCTGGATCTTTGCTTTTTAATGTTTTTTTATTGTGGTAAAAAGTCACAAAATACAAAGCATACTGTTTTGACCATATTTAACTGCACAGTTCAGTGGCACTAAGCGCATTCACATAGTTGTGCAACTCTCACCATCTTCCATCTCACAAATTTTTCACTTTCCTAAGCTGAAACTCTGTCCCGTTAAACAGTAAGTCCCCATTCCCCAGGTGTTCCTGGTGGCTCAGGGGTAAAGAGCCTGCCTGTCAATGCAGGAGATGAGGGTTCGATCCCTGGGTTGGGAAGATCCCCTGGAATGGCAACCCACTCCAGTATTCTTGCCTGGGAAATCCCATGGACAGGGGAGCCTGGCTACTGTCCATGAGATCACAAAGACTTGGACTTGACTGGGCAACTGAGCACACATCCACGCACGTGTGAGAGGAGAGGCACCAAGCTCTGGGCCAAGGTGTTTATGTGCAGGGAGAATAGAAAATGTATTGACTAAGAGGATTTCCACCCATTTAATCATCAAGAAAAAACACTCCGCTTTAACAGGTATTCAAATAGAAGTTGGCAAGAACAAGCACTTGAGTTAAGAGCGCCCTGAAAGTCAAACTGGAGAGCCACTGCAATTGCTGTCTATCAGCAAAGATAAAGAAATAGGGCATTTGTTTTATTTCTGTTCACAAATTAGGCAAAGGTGAGAATTTGATAAAATTTTAAAACCCAAAGAAATAGAATCAGAGGAATTAGGTAATACAATCCAAAATTCTTATAATTGGGGACAGAGTTGGGTCTCATAAAGCTTACAGACCTAGAGAGCCACAGAGCCAAGTGTCCTCCAACCCCAAGTTAAATGCTGATTCTTAACAAGTATGAAGAGGGGGCTTGGGAAGTCTGATATCAGCAAGATGGCAAAACAGGAGATTCCAACCCTCATACGCCACAGAAACATCCATTTTGACAAACATCCAGAGATATATCTCTATGAGGACCTGGGAGTCCAGTGGAGAGGTCGCAAAGCCCTGTTTAAGCAAAAACCAATTCAGAGAAATAGAACAAGCAATCCTAAAATTCCTAGGGAGCCAGATATGGTTAGGCCAACAGATCAGGAGATGAGTATCGTTGAAGAGACAATTTGTTGTCCTTACAGGACCCAAGAGGAGGAAGCACACCCATGGGGCAGGATCGCTCAGGGAAGAACTAGGGTTGGACAGGAGGCCAAGGAAAATGTGGGCAAGACAACAATGTAGGTACGGGTAGCAAATATGTCTCATTAGGAATAAGTGAAGGATAAGCATATGACATAAAATAAAACCCAAACAACTCTCTTCAGTTAGTGTACATTGCAAATGCTTCCAGTAATTCTGAAAATACATCTTCCATGGTAGCTCAGTGGTTAAAAAATCTCTCTTCCAATTTCCGATCCAAGGGCTTTGATTCTTGGGTCAGGAAGATCCCCTGGAGAAAGAAATGTCAAGCTACTCCAGTATTCTTGCCTCAGAAATCGCTTGACAGAGGAACCTGGCGGGCTACTGTGCGTGGCGGTCACAAAAGATTCAGACTCGACTTAGCAACTAAACAATGATGACAAACAATTCTAAAAATAAAAGGATGGGCATGCTGATCCCCATTCTAAGTTCACTTCAGTCGCTCAGTCATGTCTGACTCTTTGCGACCCCATGGACTGCAGCATGCCAGGCCTCCCTGTCCATCACCAACTCCTGGAGTTTACCCAAACCCATGTCCATTGAGTCAGTGATGCCATCCAACCATCTCATCCTCTGTCACCCCCTTCTCCTCCTGCCTTCAATCTTTCCCAGCACCAGGGTTTGTTCAAACAAGTCAGCTCTTCACATCAGGTGGCCAAAGTATTGGAGTTTCACTTTCAGTATCAGTCTTCCAATGAACACTCAGGACTGATCTCCTTTAGAATGGACTGGTTGGATCTCCTCGCTGTCCAAGGGACTCTCAAGAGTCTTCTCCAACACCACAGTTCAAAAGCATCAATTCTTCAGCACTCAGCTTTCTTTATTTATAGTCCAACTCTCATATCCATACATGACCACTGGAAAAACCATAGCCTTGAAGAGACAGACCTTTTTTAGCAAAGTAATGTCTCTGCTTTTTAATATGCTGTCTAGGTTGGTCATAACTTTCTTTCCAAGGAGTAAGCGTCTTTTAATTTTATGGCTGCAGTCATCATCTGCAGTGATTCTGGAGCCCCCCAAAATAAAGTCTGACACTGTTTCCACTGTTTCCCCATCTATTTGCCATGAAGTGGTGGGACCAGATGCCATGATCTTCGTTTTCTGAATGTTCAGTCTTAAGCCAACTTTCACTTTAGTTTCTCTTCACTTTCTGCCATAAGGGCGGTCTTATTTGCATATCTGAGGTTATTGATATTTCTGCCAGCAATCTTGATTCCAGCTTGTGCTTCATCCAGCCCAGTGCTTCTCATGATGTACTCTGCATAGAAGTTAAATAAGCAGGGTGACAATATACAGCCTTGACGTACTCCTTTTCTTATTTGGAACCAGGTTGTTCCATGTCCAGTTCTAACTGTTGCTTCTGACCTGCATACAGATTTCTCAAGAGGCAGGTCAGGTGGTCTGGTATTCTCATCTCTTTCAGAATTTTCCACAGTTTATTGTGATCCACACAGTCAAAAGCTTTGGCATTCTAAAGCAGGTAGTATTTGAGATCTCCATCCTTGTAACTTTCAGAAAGCACCATCTTATTCTTGTATAATTTTAGATGCTATTATCACAAAGACAAATTATATTACATATTGTTGAGACTTGATAAGTAAAATATATCAGCTATATTATGCAGATAAAAATATGGTTTCTGTGGGAAGCAACCTAAAAGGCGGGTTTAGGATTGGCCAATTTGAAAAGTTACAGCAGGATCGGGGCCCGAGGCCATCCCCAGTTGCTAGGTACCCAGTCCCAGGGTGATAGACAAATGGTCTCAAGTATAAGAATTGAGTGAGGCAGGTGGTCAGGTGGATGGGCTCTGGAGGGCTTGGTTTGCATGTGAAAGGCATACAAATTATTGAGTCATTTGCTATCTCTAGAAAGTGGCCAGTCCTTCCAGGGCCAGCAGGGCCCCAAGATGTCAAAGCATAAAAAAGCAGGATTAATGCATACTGTCACCAGCAAAGCCCATTAATGATGCTCAGAACTTAAAAATGGAATCTGGGTAACAGGACCAAGTCTAACCTTTTCTTTCCTCTGTGCTTGGTCTAGTTTCATTGCTCACAGGCCTTGTACCGGGCACTTCAGACCAGAGATCCTGGAGCTGAGATGGCGGCACCAAGCTGTACCATCCGCTTGGTGGGCTGAGTCCAGAAGATGTACCTGACATCCAAGATGACAGCGTAGGCCAGGTGCACAGATGCTGCCCCGGGACACTGGATCCAGAGAGTGAGCAGTGAGCCTGCACCCACCCTGCGAGAAAGCCCTCCCCCCACCACCCTGCTGCTGAACTCACTGTTAAGTAGCCCCGCCTAGCCGGGGAGGGCATGTGTTCTAAAACAGGAATCCCCGGCCACTGGAATCTAATGCCTAATGATCCAAGATGGAGCTGATATGATCAGTTCAGTTCAGTTCAGTTCAGTCACTCAGTCATGTCCAACTCTTTGCGACCCTGTGGACTGCAGCACAACAGGCCTCCCTGTCCATTACCAACTCCCAAAGTTTACTCAAACTCATGTTCATTGAGTCAGTGATGCCATCCAACCATCTTATGCCCTGTCATTCCCTTCTCCTCCCACCTTCAATCTTCCCCAGCATTAGAGTCTTTTCCAATAAGTCAACTCTTCACATCAAGTGGCCAAAGCATTGGAGTTTCAGCTTCAGCATCAGTCCTTCCAATGAATATTCAGAACTGATTTCCTTTAGGATGGACTGGTTTGATGCCCTTGCAGTCCAAGGGACTCTCAAGAGTCTTCTCCAACACCACAGTTCAAAAGCATCAATTCTTCAGTGCTCAGCTTTCTTTGTAGTCCAACTCTCACATCCATACATGACTACTGGAAAAACCACAGCTTTCACTAGATGGACCTTTGTTGGCAAAGTAAAATCTCTGTTTTTTAATATGCTGTCTAGGTTAGCCTTTCTTCCAAGAAGTAAGCATCTTTTAATTTCATGGCTGCAGTCACCAACTGCAGTGATTTTGGAGCCCCCCAAAATAAAGTCTCTCACTGTTTCCATTGTTCCCCTGTCTATTTGCCATGAAGTGGTGGAACTGGATGCCATGATCTTAGTTTTCTGAATGTT
>SJYX01003258.1:126865-140362 GCA_006410675.1 Oreotragus oreotragus
GACTGAACTGAACTGAACTGGGTTGTCGAAGCCTTCTCCAGGGGATTTTCCCAACCCAGGGATTCTGTGTCTCCTGCATTGCAGGCGGATTCTTTACCATCTGAGCCACCAGGAAACTATATACTACTACTACTACTAAGTCACTTCAGTCGTGTCCAACTCTGTGCAACCCCATAGACGGCAGCCCACCAGGCTCCCCCGTCCCTGGGATTCTCCAGGCAAGAACACTGGAGTGGATTGCCATTTCCTTCTCCAATGCATGAAAGTGAAAAGTGAAAGTAAAGTCGCTCAGTCATGTCCAACCCTCAAGTTACCCCATGGACTGCAGCCTACCAGGCTCCTCCGTCCATGGGATTTTCCAGGCAACAGTACCGGAGTGGGGTGCCACTGCCTTCTATGTAGTTTCAGAGGAAACTACATAGTTCAGCCCTATTCTGAGAACTCTCTGGGCTGGATTAAGAGCCAGGGAAACTTACAGGAGACCACACCCACCCCAGGACCCTTGGGAATAAGGAAAGATGCCCAAACAATCAGGGTTGGCGTCCTCCAATTTTTAAATACCTTGGCAGTCACTTGAGAGGTGACCTGTTTACCAAGTCAATCATATGCGGAATATTGACTCAAAAAGAGAAACTCAATTGCCCCTATCATCAGGTAAAATGAAACCTAGATTATTAATATGAAAGTTTTCATCACGGTAGACCTGTCAAGATGGATCAGAGCAACGGATACATAAAGATTGGCCTATTAACTATTAACGAATTAATGTTTAAGATTCTCCACACCTCAATTTGAAATTCCTTTATGTTTAAAAGAGTCTTTACTTTGGATAGGAAAATCCTGGAGAATTGTCAGTCTCCTTGATGACATAAATGTGTTTGCCCTCAGGATAATTAATCATTATAAAATCATGCTGGTCACTTGGAACTCCCACATAGCACAAAGGACTTTTCAGAGCCCTGTGCTAAGGGATCCGACAAAACTTCAGCCTGACTTCTACCCGTACTGTGCTGTGTTCCACAGGTGACTCCAGCCGTCCATGCTGCATGTTTCTTCAAGAAAACGCAGTGCTGCCAAATTGAGGGGCGTCCCAGGTGGCGCTGGTGGTGAGGAACCTGCCTGCCAAAGCAGGAGATGTAAGAGACACGGGTTCGATCCCTGGATCGGGAGGGTCCCCTGGAGAAGAAAATGGCACCCCACTCCAGTATTCTTGCCTGGAGAATCCCATGCACAGAGGAGCCTGGCGGGCTACAGTCCATGGGGCCACAAAGAATCAGACATAACTGAGCAACTGAGCATGCACACACGCCAAATTGAGAAATGTACCTTGTCCCAACTCACTTTGCTAAATCATTATCAGTAATTTCCGCTCACTCGCCTGCAGTTTTCCATTTCCCCACCTCCCTCCCAGCCCCTCTTTTGTTCTCCTGCCTTCACTTCTCCACAATTCCCTTTTGTTCCTCCTCCCTTGACAAACCTCAGCCACCTTGTCTTAATTGCAGTTGAACTCAGTTGACCCTGGACTCTTACTTCCCTACTGCAGTCGTCTGAATAAAGGCTACTTTGCCACCAGCATACAGCACTGGTTTCCTCTGACATTGGCAGAATCAATTAACCAGAATCATTCAGTCTTATCACCAAAAGGTGGCTCCCTGTTTCCTTCACGTTCCCATGTGTGTAAGCTCTAGGTCAGGGATTGAATCTTATGGCAGAAAAATCTAAAGAAAATCAAAAGATAGCTTCCGGAGAGCAGTGTTCCAGACATTCATGAGGCCATGACATCACTCTGAGGTGATGTCACCACCTGCAGACTGTCCCTGGGACGGAGATAGGATCCCCAGAACGACTTTGTGTCAGCCAGCTGCCAGCCCAAGATCCAGCAGAACAGGAATCGACTGTGGAGCACTAACTGGAACTGAAAAGCCTAATTTAATTGTGGTTAATGTCCTTTTTCTCACAGCTATTGACCAGAAACAGACTGCCAGATGATTCTCTAACAAACTTGGGTTTGTTTGGGATCAGCAGAGAATTACAGGGCTTCCCTGGTGGTTCAGTGATACAGAACCTGCCTGCCAATGAAGGAGATGTGGATTTGATCCCTGGGTTGGGAAGATCCTCTGGAGAAGGGAATGGCAACCCAACTCCAGTATTCTTGCCTGGAGAATCCCGTAGACAGAACAGCCTGCTGGGCTGCAGGCCATGTTGCTACTGCTGTTTCGTGGTTGTTTTCCAGTCACTAAGTCACATCGGACTCTTTGCAACCCATGGACAGCAGCGCGCCAGGCTTCTCCGTCCCTCACTGTCGGCTGGAGGTTACTCAAACTCATGTCCATTGAGTCAGTGAGGCCATCCAACCAACTCATCCTCTGTTGCCCCTTCTCCTCCTGCCCTTAGTCTTTCTCAGCATCTCATTGGGTCTTTTCCAATGAGTCGGCTCTTTGCTTCAGCATTAATCCTTTCAACGAATATTCAGGGTCGATTTCCTTTAGAATTGACTGGTTGGATCTCCTTGCTGTCCAAGGGACTCTTAAGAGTCTTCTCTCATCCCACAATTCAAAAACATCAACTCTTCAGCGCTCAGCCTTCTTTACGGTCCAACTCTCACATCCCTATATGACTACTGAAAAAATCATAACTTTGACTACACGCACCTTTGTCAGCAAAATGGTGTCTCTGCTTTTTAATACACTGTCTGGGCTTGTCAAAGTTTTTCTTGCAAGAAGCAAGCATCTTTTAATTTCATGGCTGCAGTCACCATCTGCAGTGATTTTGGAGCTCAAGAAAATAAAGTCTGTCACTGTTTCCACTTTTCTCCTTCTATTTGCCGTGAAGTGATAGGACTAGATGCTGTGATCTTCATTTTTTGAATGTTGAGTTTTAAGCCATTTTTTTTCACTCTTCTCTTTCACCCTTATTAAGAGGCTCTTCAGTTCNTCATGGCTGCAGTCACCATCTGCAGTGATTTTGGAGCTCAAGAAAATAAAGTCTGTCACTGTTTCCACTTTTCTCCTTCTATTTGCCGTGAAGTGATAGGACTAGATGCTGTGATCTTCATTTTTTGAATGTTGAGTTTTAAGCCATTTTTTTTCACTCTTCTCTTTCACCCTTATTAAGAGGCTCTTCAGTTCCCCTCTGCTTTCTGCCATTAGAGTGGTATTATCTGCATATCTGAGGTTGTTGATATTTCTCCTGGCAATCTTGATTCCAGCCTGTGAGTTTTCCAGCCCAGCATTTCACATAACTTACTCTTCATAGAAGTTAAATAAGCAGGGTAACAATACACAGCCTTGATATACTCCTTTCCCAAGTTTGAATCCGTCTAGTGTTTCATGTCTGGTTCTAACTGTTGCTTCTTGACTTGCATACAGGTTTCTCAGGAGACAGGTAGTCCCATCTTTTTAAGAATTTTCTTCAGTTTATTGTGATCCACACAGTCAAAGGCTTTCATGTAGTTCATAAAACAGAAGTACATGTTTTTATGGAATTCTCTTGCTTTCTCTATGATCCAATGATTGTTGGTGATTTGATCTCTGGTTCCTCAGCCTTTTCTAAATCCAGCTTGTACATCTGGAAGTTCTCAGTTCATATATTGTTGAAGCTTAGCTTGAAGGAGTTTCAGCATTACCTTGCTAGCAGGTGAAATGGGTGCAATTGTACGATAGTTTAAACTTTCTTTGGCATTGCCCTTCTTTGGGATTGGAATAAAAACTGACCTTAGGCCATGGGGTCACAAAAGAGTTTGGCAAGACTTAAGCACTAAACACCACCACCAAAGAATTGCAATTCAGGGTCTGCAACCACCAAGATCCAGGTTCAAGGCCCCTCATAGCAAGGGAAGGACTTTTATAGAGGGGAAAGGAAGTTGGAAGGGTTGTAATCAACAAAGAATGGCTTTTCATTGGCTGAAATCTTGCCAAAGGAAAGGAGTCTACCTTCTCCGAGCAGTTCAGTTCAGTTCAGTTCAGTTGCTCAGTTGCGTCCGACTCTTTCCCACCCCATGGTGGCAGCACGCCAGCCTTCCCTGTCTTTGAGTAGGGGTTGGACAGTATCCTTGCAGGGTGTCAGAGCTCCCCCCTCTGGCCACTCGATTCTAGTCTGTTTAATTAATTTTTTAATAAGCCTGTTTATTAACTTTTTACACAGCCATAGGGAAAAAAAGCTCTTTCCTTTCATTTCAGTCTATCTTTTCTTTCTAGTATTTAGCAGGCTAATCCTATGCAAACTGCAAGAAAACACTCATGGAATGGTACCTGGCTCCCAATCTCTTTTTGGAATTCAGAGGAAATACTATATGAAAAATTTCTATATAAGTTATAGGCTAATAAATTGACAAGAGAATAAGGATGATGAGTCTGGAGTACTTACACTGAGTCTGTTACTTCTCATGGCAGGGTAGTCATTTACACAGGTTCAATTAAAACCTATCTTTGTCAGGATGTAATATAAACCAAATTTATAACCATTGCAGAAATGTCTTATTAAGTCACATTTAATTGAGTATGAAAGGCCCACTATTAAAGAACAAGGACTCTATTTCACGTGTAGAAACGATGCCTACAAAAAAACCTTGAGGGAACACAGCTGATGCTTGCTCTCTGATTGATGCAGTCCAGTACTCTTGCCTGGACAATCCCATGGATGGAGGAGCCTGGTGGGCTGCAGTCCATGGGGTCACTAAGAGTCAGACAGGACTGAGCGACTTCACTTTCACTCTTCACTTTCACGCACTGGAGAAGGAAATGGCAACCCACTCCAGTGATCTTGCCTGGAGAATCCCAGGGAAGGGGGAGCCTGGTGGGCTGCCGTTTATGGGTTCGCACAGAGTCGGACACGCCTGAAGCGGCTTAGCAGCAGCAGCAGCAGCAACCTTAACAGAAGTCAAGGCGTGTACTTCCTGGCAAGCAGGGACAGGCTAACCTGCTGCTGTAAATGTTGATGTCTTCCGGTTCATGTGTGGAAATTCTAATCTCCAGGGTGATGGTGTTAGTGGGTGGGGGTCTTTGGGATGTGGTTAGATCATGAAGGTGGAGCCCTGGTGAAAAGGATTGGTGCCCTTCATAAAGGGACCCCAGAGAGCTCCCTTCCCCCGCTCCCCCCCACCCCCCCAGCTGCCTCCATGTGCAGACACGGTGAGAAGACAGCAGTCTATGAACCAGGAGGCAGGCTCTCACCAGACACCCAATACACAGGCACCTTGATGTTGATTTCCCAGACTCCAAACTGTGAGAAATTTCTGTTACTTAAAAGCTGCACTGTTCATGGTATTCACTACTGCAGTCTGAACAGTCTAAGCCAGGAGTCCCCAGCCTCGAGGAGCTAATGCCTGATGATCTGAGGTAGAGCCGATGTAATAATAATTGAAACAAAGTGCATCATAAATGTAGAGGGCTTGAATCATCCTGAAACCACCCACCCCACCACGGAAAAGTTGTCTTCCATGAAAACAGGTCCCTGATGCCAAGAAAGGTTGGGGACCACTGGTCTAAGACACAGGGAAAAAGAAAGAAAATAAACCTTACAGTTGCTGCAGGTGGAACCTGCTTAGCATTCTTGGTTCTTAGAGTGAAAACAGATGAACAATCAAAGCAATACAGAATATTTCTGGCATAACAAAAGTGTCCACAAATATGACTCGAAGAGCTTTGTAAAGGAATCACAGACACAAATTGACTTTAACCTGCTGATTAAAAAAATAATCAGTTGATGTAGGAAAGAATTGGAAAATTTTATTTGAGCCAAATTTGAGCATTATAACTGGGCAGAGTACCTGAAAAATTTCTGAGAACTGCTCTACCGGTTAGAAATGAAGGCACAGTCGTATACGTTCTTTGAGACAAATGGCTGTACATCAAATGATATATTATTGACAGTAATAAAAAAAATAATCAGTTGATGTAGGAAAGAATTGGAAAATTTTATTTGAGCCAAATTTGAGCATTATAACTGGGCAGAGTACCTGAAAAATTTCTGAGAACTGCTCTACCGGTTAGAAATGAAGGCACAGTCGTATACGTTCTTTGAGACAAATGGCTGTACATCAAATGATATATTATTGACAGTTTACATAATCCAGCTCTAAATGTCATACTGGTGGGTCTTGAGACCTCTTACAAGATCAAGAAGGAATGCTATTTTTAAGGAGTTGTCCGTGCAGGTGACGCAACCCACTCCAGTATTCTTGCCTGGAGAATCCCATGGACAGAGAAGCCTGGTGGGCTACCGTCCATAAGGGCACCAAGAGTCGTACACGACTGAGCGCACACACACACACTTGTTGATGCTGGGTGAGTGCTGCTCTTTATGGTTGAGCAGGTATTGCTAGGGGTGGAGGAGTTTTGGTTGATGAGGAACGCAGATGAACAATGCATGGTGCGGGGAGAGCGGTGACCAAAGGGCAGAGAAGAATTTTTATGTTTAAATTTTTCTTCTCTGGCCATAAAATATAAATTTTATTTCACAAACTGTAACATCCAAGCATAAGACAAGCAGGTCTTACTGTAGTTATCATCTCTGCTTTTTGTACCTCTATCAATTAAACCATCCGGACAGATCATCAAGTTAATGATCTTCCATCAGAAAATCTAGAGCAGACGTATTTGGTCAAATTTATGCCGTCCTCATAAAAGGACATGAAAAAAAAAAAGAAACTGACATTCTTATCCTTTAGCTTAGCTTCATCTGATAGAAGAATATGGCAGCTACCACAGCTCAGGAAAGATTTACATTTTTAAAAGCCATGCATTCCCTGAGATAAGCCTTGAATCACAGGGCCATTCTAAAGCCTTACAGAGATAAACTCTGATCCTGTTTCCTATTGTCAGAGACAAGACTTTCAATCAGAACAGAGCTGTCAACTGCTACATAATGATTTGAACTATAAATATAGGGTTCTGTCTTTATTCTGGGAGTCCAGTGACTCTGAAAGCTTGACTGAGTGATAAAAAAATAAAAAGTATATGAGTGGAATTTTGTATTGGGGAGAGGGAGGATATATTTCTTTAGAAAAACAATTTTTTTTTAATGAGTGGGAGGAGTGAAAACAGGTCAAGGTAACTGTCCAGCCATCATCTATAACCACTAAATCATGGTTTGCACAGCCTTTATTGGAATGGCTAAAGAAAACTGAGGTTGGGTGGGAAAGCAATAAAAACACATTTTACTCAGGAAACATTGCAATAATGCGAACGAGACCTCGTGTGGGACTTGCTCTATTCCAAATAAGACTGAGATAAGTGGGAGTTTACATCCAAAGGGCAGGGTGCGGGTCGTGCGTGTGTGCGAAGTCGCTTCAGGCGTGTTGGACTCTGTGACCCTATGGACTGTAGCCCGCCAGGCTCCTCAGTCCATGGGGTTCTCCAGGCAAGAATGCTGGAGTGGGTTGTCATTTCCTCCTCCAGGGGATCTTCCCAAACCGGGGATCCAACCCCTGTTTCCTGCATCGGCAGGTGGGGTGTTTACCACTAGCGCCTACTGGGGGTCAGCAGGTGGGAAATTACTGAGAAAATAGCAGGGACAGAAGGGATTCTGGTCAAACAGACCTAACAGGACTCTTGTTGCAGGCAGACTGGGTGATCAGACAAGCCCTGCGGCATGGTGGAGGAGGAGATTTGATCAGATATCTGGGGTGATCAGGTAGGAAGGATGGGGGATTCTCGCTAGACTGACTTCACAAGATGCCTGGTACATCTGGGCTCTGAAGGATAACACCCATCAACGGGGCAGAGTCACAGAAAGGGCTCAGAGCAGCCTATCTTGAGTTTGGTCAAGGAGAGAGTCAGTTGGCAAGGAACTGTGCTGGCGAGTGTCCTCAGGATTATGTGATGGAGACTCAAGTGACCCTGGCAACAGAATCCCCCACTTGGGAATCTCTGCTGCCTTGACCGTGGAAGGTCACGCAGAAACCCCTCCGTGCCTGGCTTCGGTTCTGTGATAGGGACAGGTGGGCTCAGTCAAGGGAAGGTGATATTTCCTGGAAAAGGAGCCAAGATTGGGGAGAGAAAGAAAGGAAATGGGAAGGGGCCGGGAAGAGGGCCAGGCAAAAAAAAAACTGGTGCAGGGAGTGAAGAAGTCAGGACGGGTAACAGGCGTGTGTTGGTGCCTCCGCTCACCTTCGCTGCTGTTAAAGCCCGTCCAGGGTACCCTTAAACTCCAAACAGTGCCCTCTGCGGTGCTGAGTCCTTAGATAACTGGTGTCATACATCTGATGCTTTTGCACTCCTAAGTCTGAAACTAACTGGACTCAGACTGCGGTTTTGCTCGCCAAGTTGTCAACTAAGCTCCGTCAGGACACCCCAGAACCATCACGGGGAGACGGAGCCAAGGGGATTGACCACGCCTGTCTCACGAGCTTTCCGGGAGAGTGGGCCGAGTGGTCGGGAGCGGCTCTCTGCCCGGTGCTCCCTCCTCCGGATTTTGCCTCCAGCCAGTGGCTGCTCTGACCACGAGCCTTCAGCCACAGTGACTTTTTACAGGCTTACTGTGCACTTCAAAAGCCAGATGGGGGAATCCCCTGGTGGTCCAGTAGGTAAGAATCCACCTCCAACGCAGGGGACAGGGATTTGATCCCTGGGCCGGGAAGATTCTACCTGCCACAGGGCAGCAAAGCCGCGGTGCCGGAACTACTGCGCCTGAGCGCTGGTTCCCTCGAGCCGCAGTCACTTAAGCCGGAGAGCCGCACGTGGCAACTGCTGAGCTTGTGTGCTGGAGCAGATGGAAAAGCCCGCACACCTGAGGCCCGCGCTCCGCACAAGAGACCCCACTGCAGTGAGAAGCGCATGCACTCCAACTAAGCTGGCCCCGCTCGCCGCAATTAGAGACAGCCCACCGGCAGCAACGAAGACTCGGTGCAGCCAAAAAGAAATAATAATAAAAAAAATAAAAGACGGAACTAAACTTCAGTTAAAAAAAAAAAAAAAATCCCGTCTGGTGTAACCAAGCCACCCACGTCACTACTAACATCACAGAGACCTCCTCAGATGGGCACCTCCATCCTTCCCTGCCCTGGGGGAGGCGGGTCTCCTCCCCAAGAGACTCCAGCTGCCCCCGGACCGCCTGATTCATGAGGCTGAAACTACGCTCACCTCCCCTCAGCTGAGCGGAATGAGCACTGGGCTGGTTATGAAGAAATTCCATATTTCTGGGGCTTTTCTGGTGACTCAGACAGTAAAGAATCTGCCTGCAGCGTAGGAGACTCAGGGTTCAATCCCTGGATTAGGATGGATCCTCTGGAGAAGGAAATGGCAACCCGCTGCAGTATTCTTGCCTGCGAAATTCCTTGGACAGAGGAGTCTGGCGGGCTACAGTCCATGGTGTCGCAAACAGTCAGACATGACTGAACGACTTAACACACACCAAGAAACACATACACGGAACAGCAATTTTGATTCTTGAAAGTCTGACACCCAGCGAAGGACTAAATCAGAATTATCCTGAACTCTTTGCATAAAGAATCCACATCCAGAAAGGAATTTTTCCCAACAGGCTGAACACAACTTCCAGCACTTTCCCAAAGCTCCTCCTTCTACAAATGTCCCGTGAGGCTTCTTGAGTCTTGCTCCCCCTCCAGCCCTTGGGCAGTTAGATATGAATGAGACTCAGAGACTCTGGGTTACAGAGGTATACAAATCTCCCTGAACTCTGGTTTGACTGAAAAACAAGAATCTTAATAATGCTTGATCATAATTGTTGGGCTTCCCTTGTGGCTCAGCTGATAAAGAATCCACCTGCAATTCGGGAGACCTGGGTTCGATCTCTGGGTTGGGAAGATCCCCTGTGGAAGGGAAAGGCTACCCACTCCAATATTCTGGCCTGGAGAATTCCATGGGCTGTAGAGTCCATGAGGTTGCAAAGAGTAGGATACGACTGAACAACTTTCACATTCACTTTCATCAACTCAGTTCAGTTCAATCGCTCAGTCGTGTCTGGCTCTTTGCAACCCCATGAATCGCAGCACGCCAGACCTCCCTGTCCATCACCAACTCCCGGAGTTCACTCAGACTCCCGTCCATCGAGTCAGTGATGCCATCCAGCCACCTCATCCTCTGTCGTCCCTTGTTGGTTATAAATTCCACGAGGGAAGGACCAGATCAACCTGGTTCACCGTTGCACCAACAGCACCACACAGTGTGCCCAGAACCTGCTGTTATTTAATGTGCATTTGTTGAGTGAGTAAAAGAATGAAGGAATGAAGGCATCCCGCCTTGTTAGGTTTTTGTGAATATCAATTAAGATCACATATGATTTGCAAACAACACTTCTCTGCAAATAATAGCTAAAAATAAATTAACTGTTATTGTTACTCTCAGAGGTCTCTACTGTAAGCATGGTTTATTACAAAAATTAAAATGAATCATATTTATTGTAGAAATCATTCCCCAGAAAGAGCACATTTTTCTTAAATGCTAAAAATGGAAGAGATTGCTTATTTTGAAAGGCCTAATATTTAAGCCACTCGTGTATGATAATAAACACATTTTATATTGAAGACATAAATTCCATGTGCAAAGAATTCACAGTGAAATTAAAAGTATCTTCAACCTTGAGAATCAGTGCAAGGAAGCAAAAATAATAAATGTCTTAGAAATAAGCATCTGACCATGTTTCTTCTGCTCTGAACACACACACACAAACATACCTCACACACAAGTAATGAAAGGACTGTGAGCCAATGTTAGACGCTACAAGCTGGGAAGCTAAATCGTTCTTCCAGAATGGAGGGAGAAATTGTTAGAAGCAGCAAATGAGGGCTAGAATTAGGCATCTCCTAGGACATTCCCAGAAACAAGCCATCCTCTGGTGTGATGGGAGGAAAATTTACTGATGACCTGGGGTGTCCTGAAGTAGCCATCATAAAATGAAAGGAAAGTAAATTAAGCTGTCATCACAACTATAACACACAGAAAGTGAGGGGCCCTGAAAAGGCAGGTTTCTCTAATGCATAAGAAAAGTTATCCTAAAAAGGAGTGCTGGGGCTTAGAATTTGGCGGCATTTATGCGACACAGTCCCAGGAAGGAAAACACTGCCTGATGGACATGAAGAAGGTGGCTCTCTAAGGAAGTGGAGGAAGAAATCCTCAGGCAGATGATGGAATTCTCCTGCTCGGCTTGGACTGATTCTGGGCTCAGCAGGCAGGTCTCTGGAGAGTGATTTCCACCACCAGACATGTCCATGCTGGGAGGGGTCTCTAGATTTCTCTCCTTTCATGTCATCAGGGTTTTCTCCTGGGGCCCTAGGCTGCACGTGTAACAGGCCACATTATCGCGTCCACACTGGACTGACCACGTGACCACCGCCTGGGCGCCAAGGAGCGGAGGCTGCCAGCTGGAGGGCAGCCAGAGCCACTCAAGGCCAGCTCCTGTCTCCCCGCGTGCCTTCTGGAAGGAGACTGGCCCCTCTCGGCACTCGTCCTGCCCCAGCTGGTCTATTGACTCAGCTCTGGGGTTGTTTGCAGATCAAAGGGGTTGCTTGTTGTGGCCTGGGGAGAGGGGGCAGTGTGTGTGTGTGAGAGTGTGTGTGTGTGTGTGTGTGTGTGTGTTCCTCAGTTTCCAGGCCCTTGCCAGGGCTCTGACAAACACACTGCTTGGCAACTCAGCCTTGCTGAGATCACAGCCTGAGGACCAGCTTTATTCAGAGTGCAGGCAGAGTTCTGTCTGCTAAATGCTTATAGGAGAGGTATGTCTCTTTAATTATGATGGTTGCTGATTTCCAGCTTACAGTCTTCAAACTGCAGCAGAAGGCATTTTCAACTGTGGGAGGTCTCAAAGGTAAACAGATTAGGTTCTCAAGCTTTGGGAGTCAGTCTTCTGAAACTCCTCACAGGAATTAGTGTAAACCCGTAAGTGGAAGATACCTGGTTACAGAAGCACCTTCTAACTTCGGAATTTTTCGGCCAGAGAATGGGCTTTCTTAAGAGGAATGGATTTCTCGTCAACAGAAGAAGAGGCCACCGCGCTAGCAAGCTCCCAGATTCCTTAGTGTTGTGGTTCAGTCGCTCAGTTGTGTCTGACTCTTTGCGACCCCATGAACTATAGCACACCATTTCCTGGAGTTTGCTCAAACTCATGTCCATTGAGTCAGTGATGCCATCCAACCATCTCATCCTCTCTTGCCCCCTTCTTCTTCTGCCTTCAATCGTTCACAGCATCAGAGTCTTTTCCGATGAGTTGGCTCTTCGCATCAGGTGGCCAAAGTATTGAAGCTTCAAGATCAGTCCTTCTAATGAATATTCAGGGTTGATTTCCTTGAGGATTGACTGGTTCCTTTTAGAAGGTGTTTCAATTACTGTGTTTCTAGATGCATATATACCCACACATTTGGAATTTTAAAAATTCACAGCTCATGTGATTATTTCAGTCACCAAAAGAAAAAGTAAATAAGTAAAATGGAAACTGAAACCATTCTTTTTCTAAATTTAAATTTATCATTGGAGGCTAATTACTTTACAATATTGTACTGGTTTTGCCATACATCAACATGAATCCGCCACGTGTGTACACCATAAATTACCTTGACTGCTAGTGCTCGAGGGGATGCGCTTTAGTTAAATGCAGGTGGGCGCAGCATGGAGAGCTTTGTGGATCTTCCAGCAGGATTTAGAGAAATGCTGTCCAACTTTCAAGACGCAAGTCTGGCCCTCCGTCTCCTGATCCCCTGTCCTCAGCGTTTGTGTTCAGTCATGTCCAACTCTCTGTGACCCCACGGACTGAGGCCCGCCAGGCTCCTCTGTCCAAGGAATTTCCCAGGCAAGAATACTGAAGTGGGTTGCCATTTCCTCCTCCAGGGGATCTTTCTGACCCAAGGATCAAACCCGTGTCTCTTGAGCCTCCGGCATTGGCAGGTGGATTTCGGTTTCCGCGCCGCCCGGTGTAGACGTCTCCATGTCCTTAGTTTTGGGTCCTGATTGAGGGGAGCTTCAGCCTTCAAATGGCCACTGTCTCTGTGCCTGTCAGCAGGCTTTACTCTTGAGGCCCAACAGCACTGCCCACAATCTTCACAACACAGGGATTATGGATCTAAGCCAGCAGGAGAATGAAGTCCTCTTTTCCCCAGAATGAAATGTCACATGAACACAAACCCCTTACAACTGAAAACGAATAAATAAGGACGAGAATGGGATGCAACGTTGGCTATTTGTGTTGATAACCTTTCCTGGCCCAGTTATTAAACAGGGAATTGTTGAGACAGAAGTACTGACACATTGTGAACAGTACATTGTGTCGCAGAACCATGCTGTGGAAAGGAGCTCAGATCACCCAGTTCGAAACCGGCATCCGTAGCCCATCCTAAGCAGCTGTTTCCTAATGCCGCTTGTTGTTTCTGTTATTGCTGTTGTGGGGTTTTTATTTGTTTTCAGGCTCATCTCCTCCCTGGAAGTAAAAGTGCCCCAGGCCTTTCTCTGGTCCCATTTTTCCTACTGTCTCCTTTACCCATGTGCCAAATCCCCAACCTGGGGAACTTGAAATAATCAGACCTAAATCAAATCCCTTATGATTATACAG